>OX457038.1:15727080-16117080 GCA_949752735.1 Lumbricus terrestris | reverse complement strand
GCCAGAAGTGTTGACAAAGCCTACGTTTGAAGATATTGTTTTATATGTGAAGCAAATTAAAACCTGTCATTGAGACCAGATAAAAATCAATTGTGCAGAAATGTGATGCACGATGTGACAGTTCTGCTGTAACTTCGTGGTTTTTAAGCTGGGTGAACTTTTGTGTGAGGAACAGTTTTCCTGGCTACACCGGTAACGACGCTGCAGTCTTAGATGACTCTTAAATGTAATTTCAGACAAATTCAGAAAATCAACAGAAATACCAACGAACTAAGCAATCTCACTGGTATTCGATTCTCCAATCCGTATTCTGTCGCCCTATTCAGCTCAGGTATGTGTGTGTGTGTGTGTGGGTGTGTGTGTGTGTGTGTGTGTGTGTGTGTGTGTGCACGTAATGCTTGCATTTCTATATAGACGAGAGTAAGATTGTATACATGACTGTCGTATTCATACTCACATTAAATTTTAGTGCGAACACTGTTCCATAGTTACAGTTTTGTAGCAATAATGTGTTGAACGCGCTTTACATGATTCAATCAATTCACATCAGGACTTTCAATGGGTCTCGTCCCACAGTGTTCGCAGGTTTCGGTCTGCCGCTCAAGAAAATCCTATCTTTTTGCTCGCAGAGGTATACCGTACAGCGCCGGGTATTATGTGTGATTGTCTCACCGACATGAAACAACCCCATCCGAAGGTATTATGTCTCATCTCCAGGATTCTCATCTCTCCGTTCTCCATTCGCTGCTCTGTTCTTCTCCTCCGCCGTGTCTGGGTCGCGAGCGCCTCTGAGTAGTCATCTCTAAGAGGCACTGTATATAGATTCCGATCGCTTGATTCATATACGCTTCTATTGATGCTCTGAACATGTGCCGTTGTGCGTTGTGTGGTAGAGTCCACCTCCAAATCAGAGATGTTGAGAATGATCAAATCCTTGGAAAGGTATACCAAAGGTGTCTGTCGTGAAAATAATAGAACTGCACTGAAAGACCTAATTATTGCGATCAGGGTAAGTATCGAGTCGATGAAGGAAGAGCAGGTCATTAATAATACTTTTTTTCCTGCAAGCGCTGCTCTCATAATACAATGACTTCGCCTCGGACAACAATGTGTCTCGCTTACCATTTTCTATAAGACGTCGGTCACTAGCATGAAATTATATATAAACATATAGGCCCTACATATAATTTCAAACTGTTGATGAAATGACAAATAAATAGGCCTACCCGGTACACGAATAAAGTAATTTTATCTGAAATTTTGCTATAGGGTCATTTTTGACACCAGGAACAAGAACGAGTTGTATCACAACTTCGGTTGAAACGTCTAGTACATCAACAGGTAAAACTCGATTTTGTGCCTCAATGTAAGCGACAGTCCATAGGCCTACTGTATGCATTAGTTTTCAGATATTATATGTTTATACATATGCACGTATGCACAGTGCTTAAAGTGTGGAAAAATAGGTGCCTGGACGCCCGTATACGCCCTTATCTTTTCAGGCTGTGCTTCTGGCCAATAAGTGGCAGGACGGTGTTCATATTTTAAAACAAGTGCATGGACGTCGTCCATGACCGTCCAGCCACACTTTAAGCCCTGGGTATGCATAATATATGCATTATGCACAGTATGCAGTATATGCTACACATGCTTTTATAATTTATATACTTTAACTTTTTAATTTATGTACTTTTTGATATGTATCCTGTAGGGCCTTGTAGGCCTATTTAAACAGTATGCCTATGTATAAATTATTATTGTTACTGTTATTATTATCGTTTTCACATCCTCATTTAGGCCTATTACCAATCGGGCTAAGACAAACCGCAGTCCGTTTGCATTGCAAACAATTCATGCACACAATCAATACTATTTTAATTTCTTGACGAATTGCTGAATAAAATTAATGCATGATCAAAGTAATTTCAACTGAAATTTTGCTGCAGGAAGTTCAACAAGTACAAGTTCCATTAGACCTGCGTTTGAATCGACAGTTCCTCCAAGAGGTAGATCTTTACCCTACGACAACTACCATAAATGCGCATTCAATTTTAAACCTCTGAGACTTCTTTGAATTCTTAGAATTTTTGCAGGCCTATATACTAGTTTAATTAGTAGCCTATATCCAAATCACGCGCGTAAAGCCACCCCGAAATTTGAATCTGGGGCGTGGATATACGAAAGAAATCTTGTGTCGCTTGAGAGGAAATGGGCATGAAACACTAGTGTTTGCTCTTATAGATATACTACACTTTGAAAGTTACTGGTATTCATCGTGTGGTTCACTATGATCCTTTAGACCAACTTCCTGCAATTTTGTAATATGTCTAAGAGTAATCACAATAGTAGCCTATAATTAGCATATATTCTATAGTTTGTGGGTTTAGGAGGTAGCATGTCTGGAAGGTACAGTGTATGTTTTTAGAAGCTTTTTACGTGTGTGCATGTAGGCATAGGCTATATATGCCTATTTTATGTGCATTCAGTAATGCCTTCATTTATAAGAATTTTATTTATTGAAAATAACAAACACTCAACTATGCATAGTTAGCTTACTGTAGTCTACATGTAAAACAAATTTTGTAGTTATCGTGACTGCGAGTACAAGCACCTATGGTCACAGCGCATCTGTAACTACGCCAGAATTTGAGTCGACCAGGTCATCAACCGGTAGGAAACTCGATGGACCATTTTGTTTTGATCTAATAATTATAACCTATACTTGTGATTTCTGTGGTTCAATCTTGTTTTTCGTCAATTAACCTGTGTGCTATTCTATCATAAAACCGATTACATTTACTTTTATGAAATAGCATTTAAATATGTAATTAATATAGGCCTATATATTAAGCCTAATCAGTGTGATCAAAGCAATCAGAAGCAGAGCTTAGGCTACAACTTTCGCTGACTTGCCACTCCGTCTTTTTAACAACTTGTTTTAAAACTAAATCTAATATTTAAATTTGAATTTCAGAAGTAACTTTTAAAGTTTTGAGTACTTTCCGACTTTCCTAAAAATTATAATTAAAACCAAAACTAACATCAGTTCTACTTTTTCACGGTTAATAGACCTACTATAGAGTGGAATACCTTTAATTTGACGCGTAAAGAATAAATAAATTCAAACAATTGGCCGAGTTATATGCTATGCATGCAAAGTTAGTTCATTTATGCTGGACCATCCTGTATAGTGTATATGAATGCTTGCATACATGCGCGCATAGGAACTGGCCTACATAATTTGCATTTAATTCCACAGAGTTTTCATGATTTCTCTTCATCTAGATACTACGATCATCTTGGCTGCTGTCATCTGTGGTTCGTTCGTTTTGATTGCTGTGATCGTTACGCTGGGTATCATCTTTGGACGACGCTGTAGGAAGAAACCCCAGAGGTACAACAGATCAAGCATAGGCTAAGGAGAAAATTTAAGCTTGGAGCGCCTCTGAGTAGGTCTTTCCATGATGCACTACATAAACCATAGTAATGAATGAATGAATGGATGAGAGGCATTATACAGGGTGGCCCATAATAAACCGGACTATTAGTTTTTGCAGTTGCATCGCTTGAATAATCAAAGTAATTATCGCCTTAAAACTATCATTAGACAGAAATGACACAACCAATTCACAGAATGATCAAGTGTACGCCAACGTAGCTGTGAAACGAGACATTCCTTCAGAACGCTTACTGAAAGGTCGGAAGCACTTCTAACAGAGCATCATGGTTTCGGTTGCCATGTCGCAGCTGGGGAAATCGTCATCAGTTTTCGTTGAACGAGGAGCAAAAGTTAACAGTTCCTATTACTAGCATTGGTTTGGCATTTAATATAACATTGAATGAACTGTAAAATTTCAGAATTTTCTGCAATTTCGGTCAAAGTGATGTTCAATAGGCCTATGTCCTCCGTTTGCTGCGATAACCAATGATAATCGCTTGCGAAACTGTGCAATAGCCCGGTTGATAGTGTCCTCGCTGATTTCGTCCCAGCATGCGGTCAGAGCTTCTTTCAAATGTTCAATATCTCGAATTCTCTGCCTGTAGACAAGCTGCTGAAGCATTCCCCAGATGGAATAGTCTACGGGATTCAAGTCCGGACTGTTCGGTGGCCAATTTTCTGGTTCAATAAAGTCTGGAACGTGAGCAGTGAGAAAAGCAACTGTTTTTCGTGAACGATGTGCAGGTCCTCCATCCTGCTGGAAAGTGAAATTGTGACCAGAGTGAGCTATAATGTCTGGCAATAATCCTTGATGTAGGACGACGTCACAGTAATAGGAACTGTTAACTTTTGCTCCTCGTTCAACGAAAACTGATGACGATTTCCCCAGCTGCGGCACGGCAACCGAAACCATGATGCTCTGTTAGAAGTGCTTCCGACCTTTCAGTAAGCGTTCTGAAGGAATGTCTCGTTTCACAGCTACGTTGGCGTGCACTCGATCATTCTGTGAATTGGTTGTGTCATTTCTGTCTAATGATAGTTTTAAGGCGATAAGTACTTTGATTATTCAAGCGATGCAATTGCAAAAACTAATAGTCCGGTTTATTATGGGCCACCCTGTATATATTATATTACTGGTCCTGTAAGCTTTTGCCCCCTTGATGTCGTCGCTATCTCATCGAAGGGGGACGGCGAGGGAGCAATGGATGGATGATTATGAAGAGGCGTTGTAGCTTGATAACCGAGAGAGTCAGAATTTGGAATAGGTTGCAAATCGGAATGGTTCATTGAATAGGAGTCGTATATTTCAGAGTTAGCGGTTATTCTACCAGGACGCCGCTCGAGTGGAATGAAGGACACATCGTCGCCGGTTCTCTGTCCGAGAACACCCGCCGCCAGGGGTCGGGCTGGGTCCGACTGCTCCCTGCCGTAGTCTGCTTCTAATTGGCCTGACACCACGCTAGCGTGCCACAACTGCATGAGTCCTACTCGGGCATCCGCTCGGGCCTCGTCGTCCGCCGCGGTTGTAATTATAGTTTCCCTCGGATCTCGTGTGAATGCGTCTTCTGCTCGATCACAGGCGGAGTTATTATTGTTCGAGTACGCGTGGGCAGTATTAAGGGTTGAATCATGGGAGAAATGTTTTTGTTGGGTTGCCATTTTATCTTGCATTAGTTCACCAACAAACAACACACACAGATTCGCAGACTTAATCACCACTCGCAGTGTATTATCATTAATGTAAAATCGCAAACAAACTGTCCGATTCAACTAAAATTACTAAAACCGGCCATATGACAACGTGTCAGCCATTACAGAACGCAACAGAAAAGGAAAGATCTTAATCTTAAAGCGTTGCCTATCAGTCGGTAGCTATGGGTAATTAATTGGCGCCCGCTAAATCTCGGCGGTTTCCACTATACCGTTTGGCCGTATCACGTGGCACGTGAGCTAAGGGCTGGTCCTTTACACTCTCCCCCACCTACTCAAGTGGTGAAACCACGGGGAAACCAACAAACGGTACTGGACCATTCAAACAACGGTCAACCCCTCTACAAATTTCCATACCTCGGGTCTATATCAAAATATTTCATCCGGCAAATGTAAATTTGGACTACTGGGTCACCGACTGTTCCTACCCATGCACCCAATGTTATAACGCAACGGTAACAAAGCGCTCCAACCGAATGCAGAAACAAACAAACACGAAACAGTAGAATCATCCTTAGCCTGCTACATGATTAACTATCGCACGACCAGGGTCGTCTGTTTCCTTGCACAATCCTTTAATCAGAAGTTCGGGTTCGGGCAACACAAACACTTATCTAGGTGATTGACATCACCAACACGGTTTCACAACGGTGAATAATACGTTTTCACAACGGTGAATAACTGGTCAGGGCGTGGTTTATAAACGAAACCGAACAGGAAGAACATGGGGACGGGTTGGTCTGGGGACAGAGTTCAGTTCCTCGTCTCGGACAAGTTCGTCAAGTCCCAAAGGTTCGTCTCGCTCAGTAACATCGTTCGAGATCGGCATATCCCAGTCCTTCGGACAGTCTCCCCCAAAGTTTTTCAGTTTGTCCACATAAACTAACTTCGGCTGAGCACGGGTCGACTTCTGTATTCGATAGAGTACTGGTCCGACGCGCTCCAGAACTTTGTACGGTCCTTCGTAGAACTTGGCCCACTTGGTCTTGATACCGGTGTGTCGACGGGGACAGTAGTACCATACCCATTGGCCAGGTTCGAAAGTCGCGGGTCGAACTCGAAGGTTGTATCGGGCAGTCCGATGCTGCGCGACCTGCTGGAAGTGAGTTCTCACCAGTCGATATGTGTCCTGCATCCGGTGCAGTCGTTGGTCCACAAACTCGTCCACTGTTTGGTCGCTGAGTTCGATTGCCGAGCCATCGCTAAGGACTAGGTCGATGGGCGCGATGACTTCTCGTCCCATAAACAGCAGGTTGGGGCTGAATCCCGTACCCGAATGCTTGGTGGCACGGTACGCAGCCATCACTCCAGGTAAGAGGATGTCCCAGTCCTTCTGACGTTGCGATACCACTTTACCCAGCATACTGTTCAGTGTCCGATGGAATCTTTCCACCATCCCGTTAGTACTTGGTGTGTATGCTGAGGTCCGAATCTTATCGATCTCCAGGCGGCGGCACAAATCTTGGAAGAGGTGCGATTCGAAGCATGGACCTTGGTCGGAGAGGATTTGACGCGGACAACCATAGCGTGGAAAGAACTGGTCGCAAAGTACTTTCGCGACGGTTCCAGCCTCCTGGTTCCGGATAGGGAACGCTTCTGCCCAGCGTGAGAAATGGTCGATCACCGTTAGGATGTACTTGTGGCCAGCGCTGGACACTGGGTGTGGTCCAGTGATGTCGATCCCAAGTCGATCCATCGGCTCCCCAATTCTCATGTCTTGAAGAAGTCCTTGCTGGGGGGGTTTCTCGCGACGGTACCTCGAACATTCGGTACAGCGGAGCAGTTCGCGTTGCACGTCGTCCTTCCAAAGCGGCCAGTATACGCGATTGCTCAGCTGCGTAGACGTTCGCCTCAGTCCCAGGTGTCCTCCGGTCATTCCGCGATGAGCCAAACGAATCAGGTCTACCCGTCGACTGGGCGGAGGTACGAGCTGCCATCGTTCGATCTCTCCCGAACCGACAGTTAACCAGGTTCGGTGGAGCAGGTCATTTCGGAGAACGAGCTGCGGCCACTGCGACACTAGTATCTTAATCGTTCCGCTTAGGGGACGAACTACTTCGGGCGGCGGTGGGCCTTTGGACGCACGAAGCTGCGCCACTACCCATCCGAGATCCGGGTCGTCGTCTTGCTCTTTCTTTAAAGTCTCTATATCCCAGTCAGCTGGAAGGGATTCTTCAGGTTGGGGAGGAATTCGCGCAGTTCGTACCATCTCCACGTGGTGCGGTCGCCGCGAGAGGGCGTCAGCGTTGAGGTGCGCGGAGCCGGCTCGGTGCTGGATCTCGAAATCGAACTCCTCAATGGTAGTCAGCCACCGGGCTTGTTGACCGATGGGCAGGGGTGTGCGCCGCAACCACTGTAAGGCAGAATGGTCTGTCCTCAACAGGAACCGACGTCCAAGCAGGTATGGTCGGAAATTCTTGAGGTAGTAGATGATCGCAAGAAGTTCCCGCCTCGTAACATCATAGTTCCTCTCTGCTGCCGAGCAGAGCCGACTACCATAGCTGATTACTCGCTCCTGGTTCTCTTGTAGTTGCGCGAGCACAGCTCCTATCGAATCTCCCGACGCGTCCGTATCAAGGATGAACATGCCTTCATCCCTAGGCGGCGCCAACACGGGGGCGTCAGTTAACTTCTCCTTCAAGTCTGCGAAGGCGGTCTCACACTCGCCGGTCCAGCAAAACGGTTGACCTTTCCGCGTCAGCTCGTGCAAGGGTCGGGCAATTTTCGCGAAGTCCGGTACGAATCGCCGGTAGTAGGAGCATAACCCGACGAATGATCGGACTTCTTTCAGGTTCCTCGGGGTCGGCCATTCTCGTACTGCCTGTACTTTGGATGGATCAGTGGCCACTCCTTGTGCACTGATAACATGACCCAAGAACGTCACACTGGCCTGGAGCAAGTGACACTTGGTCGGTTTTAACTTAAGGTTCTCCTTCGTGAGTCTCTGTAAAATTTGCTCCAACCGATCTAGGTGAGTCTCAATGTCTTTGGCAAAGACAATGATATCGTCCAAGTAGATTAGACATATGGAAAAGTTCAAACCGGCCATGACTAAGTTCATCATGCGAGAGAATGACGCAGGACTGTTGCACAGCCCAAATGGCAGTACACGAAATTGAAAGCTACCTCTTCGAGTCACGAAGGCAGTTTTATGTTTGTCGCGAGGGTGCACAGCTAACTGGTGGTAACCGGCTCGAAGATCGAACGTGCTGAACCACTTGGCGTCGCCGAGGGCATCGATGCTCTCGCTGATCAGCGGCAGAGGGTACGCGTCCTTTCTGGTCTTTAGGTTCAGCGCGCGGTAGTCTACACAGAACCTGGCCGTGCCATCTTTCTTGGTAACCATGACCACATTGCTGGCCCACTCCGAAGCGGATGGTTCTATGAGGCCTTGTTGCAACATCGTCTCCACCTGGGCATCGATCTCTGGCAACAAGGTCAGGGGCTGGCGTCGCAGGGGTTGTCGCACCGGGGCCTCGTTCCCAGTATCAATTTCATGTCTAATCACTTCGGTGTATCCCATGTCCCAGTCTCCCGACGAGAAAGCCTGACGATTATCCAGCACAATCTTTCTCAGCCGATCTCTAGCCTCTTGCGGAACGTCGTCAGACACGCTCTGCCATAGAGGGGACAGCAGACTGTCTGAATCGCTAACCGCGTCGACTTCTGTGGTTCGGTTCACCATGGCCGGTCGGTTTCTTCGGTCGTCCTCGGATTTCGACTCCTTTAGCTGAACTTCCTCTAGGTTCCATTGGCTGCCTACTTTCAAACGAATCGTTTGACTCGTTGGATTCATCACTCTGGCCAGTAGATCTGTGGCCCGACCCGGTAGCAGCGTACTGGCTACTAGAATACCAGATTCCAGCACTTGCGACTGTACGGCCCAGAGTCGAGGGTCGTCCTTCATGTTGGGAAGAACAGCAAACACCTCCACATCCAATTCGCTCATAGGTGGCACCTTAACAGTTCTTGCCAACGCAATTTTTCTACACCGCGCCATTCCTGCTACACGAGACAGTGCATAATCTCGTCCCTGTAGTTGAATTGATCGCTCGCGGAAATTCCAATTCGCGTTCTGTTGTTCCAGCCAATTGAGTCCCAGAATCATCTCGCTCAGCTGCTCGGTGACGAGGCACGGAATCTGGAAGATCTGCCTTGCGATTTCACCTTGCACCATAATCTCACCCAGCACACGAATGCTGGTGCCATTGGCCGCGTTCAGGAGCTGTCGCGATTCTCGCATGTCTTGAAGACGTACTAACGAAGCGGGAATTAACGACATCTCGCTTCCTGTGTCAATCAGAGCGAGGATCTTGCGCCCATTTATCCGAAGTGGCAAGTACGCGTTAGTACTTCCTTGAATATATCTTGCGTTAGCTATCCTTTCTCCTTCTTCTTGGCCTTGTACGTCTGTCCTTGCTTGTGGACAGTCTTTCCGGAAATGTCCTGGCTGCAAGCAGAGAAAGCACCGACCATCACTTCGTCGATTCCTTCGACCTTGCGTCTCTAAATTGTTTCTCGTTCCTCCCTCCGATCTCCGTCGATTTTCCATCGGCACATATCGAGATTCTACCGAGTGTCTTTCCCTTCCGTCAGATGCTTGCAACGTTGGCCCACACCACCACTGTTCCATCTGCAGTTGACGCTGTTCCATGTTAGCCATTTGCTCCGACAATCTACGAAGCAATTCTTCGCTAGGACTGTCATCGGTTCGGATCGCTTGGATTCGTCCCGATCTACGCTCATGGTCTCCAGTTCTACCTCGAGTTGCTCGATTCGCCTCTAGTCGAATAGCACATCTGCACGCTGCTTCGAGGTTAGTCGGTTCGCGGTCTCTCACGCATAGGGCAAGCTCGGAGTCGTCTATTGCGTCGAGGAATGCATCGATGGCGACCATCTCACTCATCTCCGTGGGCGGACCAGCATAGGCCAGCACCATCAGGCGTCGGATGTCTTGCGCTAATTCTTGCAAGGACTCTTCTTTTCTCTGTTTCCGCGCACGAAGTTGCGTACGATATAATGTTGTCTGGTCCGAACATCCATATCTGCTCCTAGGTCGCTTTATCAGATCGCTCGAGGATGACAGACCTGAGGCGTGAAATTCCCACAACAGATGCGCTGCTGGTCCTACCATGGCACACATCAATTGGTTCACCTTTTCGTCCTCGTCCCATCCATTCTGTCTCGAACAGATCTCAAACTTGACTAGAAACGCTTCCAGAGGCGTTTGACCATCAAATTTCTCTAGTTTCAGCCACTGCTTGTGTCTGTCTCTTGGTTGCTTCTTCGTTTCATCCTCCGTACATGATTTCGGTTCGATGGTCGGCTTATATCTCAACCCATCGCCTTCAACTAAAATCACTGGACGAGTTTCTAACGGACTGGTCACCAAGGGACGACTTAACGTTTGTCCGACTTCCGTGCACAGCCCAGGACCATTGCTTACACTTTTTCCACTCTGCTCGCAAATCTCACTGAGATGCCTACACAGTTCTTGTAGTGGTGCTAAAAGGTCTTGCAATTGTCCAGTCTGGGTCGTCGTCGTGTTCTTCTTTAGTCGTGAAGAATTAATGCTAGTTCCATCAACTTCTTCCATTCCCCTTGCGTACTCTTGTTGACATATACTCCTTTTCTTCACTTCACTGCCTCTTAATATCTCGCTTCTCCTTTCATCTTTCCGTTTCTCTATTTCGTCTCTGGTCTCATTATCAACTCTCGAACACCTTTCATTCTCTTCATCATCTTTTAAGCGCAATCTCCAACTTCTGAAATCACTTGTAAGTTTGGGCTGTCCTGTTTCATCCATTTCAACACACCCCACACTTCTGGAATCACTTGTAAGCTTTTGCCCCCTTGATGTCGTCGCTATCTCATCGAAGGGGGACGGCGAGGGAGCAATGGATGGATGATTATGAAGAGGCGTTGTAGCTTGATAACCGAGAGAGTCAGAATTTGGAATAGGTTGCAAATCGGAATGGTTCATTGAATAGGAGTCGTATATTTCAGAGTTAGCGGTTATTCTACCAGGACGCCGCTCGAGTGGAATGAAGGACATATCGTCGCCGGTTCTCTGTCCGAGAACACCCGCCGCCAGGGGTCGGGCTGGGTCCGACTGCTCCCTGCCGTAGTCTGCTTCTAATTGGCCTGACACCACGCTAGCGTGCCACAACTGCATGAGTCCTACTCGGGCATCCGCTCGGGCCTCGTCGTCCGCCGCGGTTGTAATTATAGTTTCCCTCGGATCTCGTGTGAATGCGTCTTCTGCTCGATCACAGGCGGAGTTATTATTGTTCGAGTACGCGTGGGCAGTATTAAGGGTTGAATCATGGGAGAAATGTTTTTGTTGGGTTGCCATTTTATCTTGCATTAGTTCACCAACAAACAACACACACAGATTCGCAGACTTAATCACCACTCGTAGTGTATTATCATTAATGTAAAATCGCAAACAAACTGTCCGATTCAACTAAAATTACTAAAACCGGCCATATGACAACGTGTCAGCCATTACAGAACGCAACAGAAAAGGAAAGATCTTAATCTTAAAGCGTTGCCTATCAGTCGGTAGCTATGGGTAATTAATTGGCGCCCGCTAAATCTCGGCGGTTTCCACTATACCGTTTGGCCGTATCACGTGGCACGTGAGCTAAGGGCTGGTCCTTTACAGTCCCATGTATTTAGGTATGTGTAAAATGCTATTTCAATCGTTGTTTTCTATAATATACATAGTCTACATGTATGTTGCATTTCAAACGACTAGGCGACGTCATCAGTCGTCGGAATGATCACTCAACAACGCGAATATAATCTGATCAGCTTTAGTTCGGACTAATTCACGAATGTTCACATTAAAATGCGCTGGTCCCCGCACATGATTTGATATTGATTTCCAAAGCATCGTCGAGTTAGTTCTCGGGTGATTTATCATTCACACAGCCCGACCATAGTTTGGAGGAGATTTTTGGGTGTGGAAACAAAATTAATGTGTTGGTCGGTTTGGGCTTCACCTGCAGAACTAATCTGAACTGAAGTGTCTGAACTGAAGTGTCTGACTTGCATTTTTATATTTTCTTAACTATACTTCTACAAACTCGTCTAGTCATCTTTCAGCCAGGCTTGTACGACACTCAAGGCCGTAGCTAAGGGGTATTTTGGTTGTTTGAACACCTCCCGAAATAATGCTAATATGAAAACAATGCATCTACTAACACAATGATGATGTAAACTTGTAAAGACTAAGTGGACTTAATTTCGGTTTGTAGCTCTTATTTCTATGTGACATTTCACAATGGATTGAATCATCCTCCAAACCCCTTAATAAGTCGATTCGGTTGCTTGTCAGCTCACTGAAGGTCGAGTAAACACCCCCTCCCCCAAATGAAATCCTCGCTACGGTTTTGAGGACACTGACCGCAGTGCGAGGAAATTTTGACTCGGTTAATAAGTGTTGACGGTTTTCTGTGTATATAGGGTTGAAGGAGCACGGCCAACGGTGACAGCTGAAGACACCCAACAGATGGACAACGGTGGATATGCTGTGCTCAACTATCCTGCATGGGTCCCAGCAGCAGGAAGTGTGGATAGCATTTTAGGCTTTGTAGGAGGCATGTATGCTCATCAGTCGCCACCTTATGTTGCCAATCATCGTCAGTTAGAAGGGTCACCAAGCAAAAACGAAAAATACATGTCAATTTATCCTCCCACCTACGCTGAACTGATAAAATCTGCAGAAGAAGAACCTCATGTACCGCCGTCAAGACAAAGAGATGCCACTTCAAGAGACTCAGACGACTACGAGAAAGTTTAAACCTGACAACCTTCGCTCGATTGATTACGCAGACATAGGCTTAGTAGGCCTGCATACATTTAATACTTATATATTGTATAGAAAGACGCATTTAGGCTAGGTGCTAATTACTACTAACCATCGCCTGGCATTTTAACCGCATTTATAAAATAATTTGTTATCCATATTCTTCAAATACAGTAGTCTTCGGATATAGATTGTGTCACTGAAATTCAAAATTATTATAGCGCAATAGATGTGTTTTTTCAGAACTGTGTAGGAATTGCATTACGCGTTACATTTTTGAAAGAATATAATAAATAATTCACTGGACAACAAGTTCTTGTAAAGGTAATGCCTTTCATATTAAATTAGCCCCTTCCAATGGGTTTCAAGATGCTTGACACGAATAAGACAATGAAATCAAATGGTTGGATACAATTTCTAATAAATCGACAATAGCTTCTATAAATTTTGTCTTGGAACAATACGCAGGGTACATGTGCAAATAATAATGACAGTTCTAAACAAATGCTACTTAAGTAACTTTGAGAATGTTCATGAGATACATGCAGTTCAGTATCACGAATTGTTAATGGAAGACTGTTCCAGCATGAAGGTCGAATACATAATGCATTTTTAGCTGTGGCTGGGTTGGGAGCACCTCTGAGTAAGTTTCTTGAAGAGGCGCTATATAAATTCTCGAAATGAATGAATGAATGAATGAATAAGAAGGCGCAGTGGACCCGCATCAATGTACAGAAGCGCGGGATTATCAGGTCCCCACGAGTCGCAGAGCGCAAGGATCGACGACCTGGTTGGTTGGAGACGGGCACACATAGCTCCCTATCCCTAATGCACTCTAGGGCCAGACCAAATTTGGCGCTCGTCCCCTGATAATGATCTTGAATGTAATCCTATCACCGACCAGGATACAGTGCATGGTGTCACGCATATTTATAAATGCGAGAATCATGACAGATTAAAGACGCAGTTGAAGACAAACTTAAGCTGGCGTATCCGGAGCTATGGCAGACCCGCATGGACACCCTGCATGGACAGCATTGCAGATTGCAGAAATCCAGTCGGGTCAAAACAGAGGAGTGGACAAGAGCCCATGTGATAAATTTTGCCGAATTACTCTGATCTAGCGCAGTTGGTGTAGATACAACCGTCATGCTGATCTATTACAGGTCTTCGTCCAAAAGCACTCTCAGATCGCGAACAAGATGCTGGGCCTTCCAGTTAGAAAATGCAGCTTCAATCGCCCGAACATCAATCCTTTTAGCGCAAGGCCGTCTGTAGCTTGGTTTATTGGGTGTTTGAACGCCTGCCGAAATTAAATAATGCTACCGTGAAAATAATAATGCATCTACTGACACAATCATGATCTAAGGAGTAAAGGGATTTCATTTTGAAACTCTAATTGCTGAGTGACATTTTACAATTGATTAAACCATCCTCCAAACCCCTTAGTCCGTTGATTCGGTTGCTTTTCGGCTTGCTCAAGGTCGAATAAACACCCCCCGAAATAAAATCCTCGCTATGGTATAACTTGAGCGCGCGTGACCCGGTGACCCGGTGACCCATGCCCAATAACATGAACTCCGTCTTGTCCCGGTTCAGCTTCAACCGGTTTGAGGACATCCTGGTCTGTAGTACTTCTTCAGCAATAATTACTGCCTGTACTGTTGACACAATTGTCAGTGCATCAGATTTGTGACATGTCAAGTAAAGTTGGGCGTCATCGGCATATTGGTGAACCACATGTGATACCTAGCATATGCTAAATAGCACATGTCGTGCTCCACAGGTACAATTATATTGGACCGATTGCTATTTCTAATAATATTATTCCACATAGGGAATAATAATAATAATAATAATAGTAATAATAATAATAATAATAATAATAATAATAATAATAATTATAATAATAATAATAATAATAATAATAATAATAATAATAATAATAATAATAATAATAAAAATTTAAAAAAAAATAAAAAAAAATTTAAAAAAATAATAATAATAATAATAATTATAATAATGATAATAATAATAATAATGCCTCAGGGTACTTTTTTAATATAAAAAAAATAATAATATTAGTAATTATAATTTTATAATATAAAATATACAATCTAATAATATGAAAAATAGCAATGGGTCCAATATTAAACCCGTGGTACACATAATATTATATGTTAATGATAATATTATTATTTCAAATTCTTTGCTTCTGCTCCTGTTCATTATGTTTGCTCATGACACCAATGTGATCATGTATAATAACTCTCTTGCTGAACTTGTCAATAAGCTAAATGCTGAATTAAAGACCCGAACCACCTTTGGACTACTCTTACAGACGACCATTTTGAATAAACGCAGCGATCGTGAATAAGCTTGTGCCCCGCGCTTGGCTTTCGCCTTTTTCGAATAACGTTTTAGAAATTGAGATTACGATTACGATTAGATAAATGGTTCAAAGCAAATAAGCTGCCCCATAACCTTTAAAAGATTAATTAACATTCTATTTTCCTCGATACAAAAAGTTTTAAATTATGACTATAAAATTATGTCGGATAATATTGATAAATAGAGTAGGCTACTAGGCCTGCTAATGCTAGAGTGTCATCGGCTGAATTCTTAGGATTGCATTATCATAATTACAGACGAACTTGTATCTTGAAAAGTACATAGCCTAATAACTATTATCTCTACAAAGATGGCTAAAACATATTAACATGACCATGATTTCTTGGATCCGATACTTCCTGCCGCGTCACAGAGTTTTACATTGATATGCCTATTAATCACTTTTATATTATTTTCTGTCTTTTTGCAATCTTACGCAGGTATCTATCTATCGAACTCGGTTAGTCAGTTTGACAACTATTCAGAAACGCGCTTTGAGAATACTACCTTTCACCGCACACACTAAAAATTATTTTTTTTGTAGGCCTGTTCTTTGTAGACACTCCTAGCATCGACCAGTAACCTACAGTCCTATCTGATAGCGTACCGGTAGTTTGCACAGTTGGGCCCTGAGAACAAAGTTCTTGATGTCGTGTTCACTTGTTCAGGCTTAGACTACATGTGTAGGCCCTACTTTCAAAAACATCCGTACTAAGCATTTGTCAGAAGCTTTCGTTAATGATCTGACCCACATTCTACTCTTGTGAGTCTTGTCTTGGCATAATACGGACAAAAGCTGTTTTACGCTACGGCGTGAGATGATTGAAAGGCAATTATCACACAGTTCCGGTTACGCCCTCGCCGACTATAATAATATTATTAGATGTAAATTCTGAGAAATTCTACTTAGTGTTAATGATCGCTGTCATCACACAGTGACGTTAAACTGAAAAACCACCACCAAATTCTGAGAAACGGAAAAAACAGACGTTATTCAGCCAATGTTTCTGAGTAATAAGGAAGCTAGCCTACTTAATTGTCGTGAATCGAATTTGTGCCTGTGTGTAATATTATCTGCAAATAGTCATTATCTTGGAGTAAAAGTATCACAAATTGCAAATATATCTGGAATTCTGTCAAGAGACGTTTTGTGTCACATTACCGCACAGCCAAAGTGGTAACATATCAACTGCAGACCGAAAATACCGCATGAATTCGTAAGAATAATTATTTCAATAGTGGGGTCAAAATTCTACTTCTGTCCGAATCAAAAATAAATTCTCAATAGTTGGCATCGTGCAAAATGTCAGCTCGTGAATTTGCTGCGATTTTCGGCCATTTTTGCTTAAAATGCCACATTGAATTTCAAAAAATTTCCGTCAATTTCTGCTATCCTATCCATAGTGGTTTGTGAGCTCGTAGGTATTAACTCGATTTAGGCAAGTTGGAATTCGGAGATAATGTGGTGTGCTACTTATAGTCTTGAAATTTAAGTTTTTGTTTAAGATTTTCCAGAGCTTTTTAAAGAAATTTGTAGAATTGCTCAACCAGGACCTTTTTTAGTGCGGCTTTGTTTGGCGAAAATTTCTCGTCGTTTCAGAAAATTTTCCCAAGAAATGTCGCAATTCGGCCAAAAAAATTGATGATCTTTTTGTCATCAGCTTCACAAATTGATTTATTTCAATTTCCTGCTTATTTTCCACTGCACATCCAGTAGCGGCGCTAGGGGGCTTGGGGGCTAAACTTCCCTCTAAAAAAGACCATCCATTTTTTACCCATGCAAAAATTAAATATTTGCACGATGAACCCCCTTTAGCCTCCCCCCAAATAACCGTAGAGGTACACACGAGGTTTGCCAGACCGTTTGGCGGATATGAAAAAGGACCTTTTCCCAAGATTTCGACCAAATGCCTAAAAAAAGGTCGGCTGAAATGGAAAATTTTTCTTGGGATTTTGGCCGATGACTAAAAAAAGGTTGTCAGAAATTTTGCCGACTGAAAACGGAAAATTTTCTCCCGCAAATTCAGCCCCCAAAACTCAACTCCTGGCGCTGCCACTGTGCACATCGCTGCACATGTCCTTCTTTCGTGGTAAACCGACCACCAATAATAGGCCTATTACCTTTTTCTAATGATTTCCACTGCACATAATGATAACTGTTTTTACAACTGCACAGATGCATTTACAACTACCCCTTTTGTGTAGAACTGCACGTTTAAAAAAGCCCTGATATTTTCCCAGGGCCTAGGCCTACTTGTCCGAAAGACAGAAATGCCGAAATTTCGGGCATCTGCCCCTCTGAATCCCCGCCTCCTAGCCTATGAATTGTAGATCAACAGCACTAAGGGGTCGTCCATATAGGACGTCCGCAACGAGGGGGGGAGGGAGGGGTCATACAAATGCGGACAAATGCGGACATGGGGGGAGGGGGGGTCGTGACAAGTGCGGACGTCCGCATACAAATTTGGTAAATAGACCTATTTCTGTACAATCTGTGCCATTTTAAAGCCTGTTAACCCACTATAATCACCAACAATAATTTGCTCGTTGAAAGACCTAGGGATAGTTTCTTTCCCCAGTGTAGTACCATACACTGTCTAGTTTATATATATATATATATAAACACACATATATATACACAATATATACATAATTATAGGTAGATTGGAAACAGGTTAAAGTTCATGTCAACAGCCGCCTACCCTGCCAGCCTAATTTCGTCCCAAGGGATGCATTATCAGCTTCTCTAACATAATCCAGATGCATTTAAGGAGCTTGGCGTGCGGACGTCCGCAAATGGGGTCGACGGGGGGAGGCTAAATGCGGACAAATGCGGACAAGGGGGGAGGGAGGGGTTCAAAGTTGGTCATTTTCTGCGGACGTCCTTTATGGACGACCCCTAACGCAGATTAAGCTTAACCCATAAAATGGCATGGCTGGTGAAACTGCGACCAGCATTGCAGCGGTCAGCTGTCGTTAGCCTACAAAAAGATTTCAAATTCAAATCTATTGTTTCCAACACTGAACGAGATATGACATTTTATCCGGTGGCAAATATCTCATGATGGTTCATCATGCAATGCAGTAAAAATGAAGAAATTAATGCACGTGAACCAATATTATTCATCACGTAGGCCTAGTAGGCCTAAGCAAACACACTCTAGCAGATAGGCCTAATGGCGGATTGATTGGGGGGCAACAGACCCACCAAAGGTATGAGTCACACTGGGCAGGGTCTATATATCTTGGGTAAAAATTGAAGATTACAGGAGCTTTAAATGAGTAAAATATACGGGAACACCAACGTTTGTGTTGCCGATAATTAAGTATTAGGTATAATAGGTCTACAACAGAAGAATTACAAACTTAGCTAGCAATGCAGATCTGCGGTATCAAAGCTCCTGACTAGGACGTCAAGATATAAAACATCACTTGAGAAGTTGAGATAACCTGTCGGGGTTAGCCTTCGGGGCAGTTATATAGCGCCTCATTTTAAACCTTAAGAATGCTTTACCACCATCTATTGTAACGTGCTTCAGTGTGTGTTTGTATGCACGCTTGAACCATGGGAAACTAGCAAGTCACGGCTTTTGGGGGTAAGTTATTCCACAATAGTGGAGCCTGATAGTCCAACTTAATGGACAGTTTGCGGGTGACAGAGCTGACAGAAAACAGTTTGTAATCCGGTTTGTTTCTTGTACCAGGAGTGAATCTGGTGGAAGAAAAGTAAGATTCGAATGCAGGCAGCAATTGTTCGGTGTGATATTTAAACGTAGGCCTAAGCTTAAAATCCTTAAATTCACAAGTTTGGGAGAAGTTGATTCAGTTATGGTTGAGATCTTACAAGCCTAAGCGCTAAGAATAATGGTTGCGCATGAGAGTTAATGGGAGATGTTGTTGTAATTCGTGTAATCGTTGGCTCTTTTTCTGCTGTTTGTAATTTTATCTGGTGAAAGATTGTGAGCGATTGTGAGCGGAAATCCAGATGATACTGCGATAAGTAATATAAGAATAAATGACAGTATAGTAGTCCTATAGATCAGAGTCATAAGTATGTGTAAAATATGCGGCTCTGCCATGGATTAGTCAGAATATGGGAAGGTAGTAGGCATAAGTAAGAAATTTACGTTAAGACAGCAATACTTTTTGATATTTAGCAAACTTAATTTTTCAATAGTGTATGACTTGTATGTTCCATTTTGGGATGTATTTCTACAGACGCACCAGGAAATTCGAACGTGTTATCTGATCAATTGTTTGAATGTTTGTGCCATCAAGGATTAGGTTTTTGTACAGCTCATTTTCTCCTGAATTTGAAGTGTCCCTATATTTCGGCTGTCGTTGCTCTCCGACCGTTCCCTGGCTTTGCTCTAAAAAACAACTGGTTTTGATGGATATTATTGTGGAAAATAAATCATCCGAGCGGACTTCAATCAAGTAGTATGTTTTACACAAAGTGCTCTGCACAGGATTTCGATTACATTGAGCAAGTCCTACATATTGTTCAATAGTCAGAATATTTCGGCTAGAGAGTTTAAATATAGACCATTACCACATGTGTTTAGTTGGAGGACAAGGAAAGCAACTTCCAACTTGTATAATTTATGTCACTCATTCGTTCATTTGATCATTATTTTGGTCAGATCATTTCATAGCGATCAGCGCCGCTCCAAGATGTCTTCTGAGAAACGCGTTCGGGGTAGACCCATGGAAGGAGAACAGATCTGCTGTGGGTTTTCCGAAAACTTAGGATGGGCGTCGGTCTTGACCCGTTGGCAAACGCAGTAAGAGCTCGCTGCATCGCGCACAAGGTTCCTTATATGTAGGGAATTACTTTATTATTGTGGTTGCTGTCACACAATGTCTCACTCCCTTGTTGCATGATTTGTGATGGCATACACAACTTTTCTCTCCTATCCTTTTCAGTCCCTCCATCATCATTACTAATCACACACCACCTTCCTCAGGCTTCTCTATCCATCACACCTCGGGCTTTTCATTCAAAACTTAAGACACTCCTTTTCACGAACTCCTGCCCTGTCTCACCTGATCCTCCACCCTCCAATTCCCGACCCAGACGACACCCGCCTTAGCAGCTATTTCGCCCCACTGATCCTATGGCAACTCGACCCGGACCACCACGGACTACTCTCACGGACAACCTTTCCAACTCAACGCAGCGCTCTTGAATAAGCTGTTGCCCCGCGCTTGGCTTCGAGTGGCGCTTTAGAAATTTCGAGTTTACGATACGAACGGTTCTCTATTATAAACAGCATATACCGCATGATCCCACTACACGGTGTATCATAAAATACCATGCCTCTACACATTTTGCTTTGACTTCGTCAGATATCGGATCAGGTCAGTGCAATTTCAATCGTAGGTAGAAGAGTTATTGCTGAGCTTTAAAGAAAGTTGAGACTTTTGTTCAAATGGCATCCACGCATGCGCGAAGACGCCGCAGGGTCCATGCCATTCTTGGTTCACTCATCAATGATGCGCTAATCCAGTTCGTCCTATAATTATATACATCCAGAATTCGATGCCGCAACTCGTTTGCATCGTCATGTGGCCGATATCTGAAGACCTCTTCTTGCATTGCATTCTATAATTAGAACTAGCTTATAGTCTACCGGATTTATAAAAGGCTCCCATAGGTGGCCACAGAATAGTTGGGATGAAATCAGACGCTTAATATTATAGCAGTAACTCAACAGTCTCCCGAGCTCTGTGCGCAGACGCGCTATTTATTTATTTTTTATTTATTTTTTTATTTTTTCCTCAACCAAAACAACAAACATGATACAATTATGGCATTGAATAATACATCAACATTATTTGGTGAAGAATGGGGAGACCCAAAAGGGATAGAAAATCCCGCTGATAGGGCCACCCATAATTCATGTAAAATATAACAGAAAAATATGACAGAACATTCAATTGTAGGAATAAAAAAATGATGAGGGAGAGAGAAAAAAAAAATATTTAGCAATCGAAATTTTTGTATATAACGAGAAAAAAACCCAACTCTTAACTAATGACTTAACTAAAGACTTAACTAAGGGCTTGGCGAAACCACCGAGCAGAAACCATAACCGTTAAATATCAGGAAGTGTGTAAAGTAGATAAAGGCGAAGTTTATGCTTAAATAATCTTGTGTTAGGTAGGGAGTGAAGATATGTAGGGAGAGAGTTCCAATATTGGGAGCCAGTATATTGTATAGAGAATCGACGAGTGTTAGTATGTGCGTAGGGAAGGTCATAAACAGTTAATTTTCTAGTTGAATAAGAGTGGCGATGAGAGGTAAGGTTAAAGAAATCATTAAATACAAGTGGTAATAGGCCATGGTTATAGCGGTACATAAACTCTCCTATTTGCAAGTGCCTAATTTGATCGATCTTTAATAATCCAAATTCCTTGAAATACAGAGCGGTGTGGGCCCGGCGAGGAATATTAGCTATAAAACGGATTGCATATTTTTGAAGGGTGACTAGTCTGATAAAATTAGATTTGTAAGTAGACGTCCAAATTAAATTACAGTAGGTTAGATAAGGATAAATAAGAGAATAGTATAGCATAGACCGGATAGAGACAGGAATCAGTTTAGATGAGCGAAATAGCACACCAACAGTCTTAGCAATTTTGCTAGAGATATTATTGATGTGTTCCTTCCAATTTAGATGCTGGTCAATGTATACACCCAAAAATTTTGTGGAAGTCACTTGGGTGATAGGAGTCCCTTCAATAAGTAGAATAGGAAGTTCATTGGGATATTTTTTCTTATGGGATCTGAAGAGGATGTAGCTGGTTTTATCCAAATTTAGAGTAAGTTTATTAGATCGAAACCAATCAACGACTCGGTGAAGCTCAGAATTTACAGTGTTGAAAAGGGTATCAATAGATTTATCAGAATGAAATAAGTTAGAATCATCAGCAAATAGCACAAAATACATAGAAGGCGATACATTTGGTAAATCATTAATATAGATTAAAAATAAAAGAGGTCCAAGATTAGATCCTTGAGGGACACCGTGAGAAATGAGTTGTAGATCAGAGTTACAATTATTAACAGAAACCAGTTGAAAACGATTTTCAAGATAGCTAACAAACCATTGTAGTTGTGTCCCTCTAATTCCATAGTTATAAAGTTTTTTGATCAAAATATGATGATTTACAGAATCAAAGGCTTTAGCTACATCAAGGAAGATACCAAGGGAGTATTCGTTATTTTCAATTGCATTAGAGATTTTGTCTTGTATGCTTAGAAGGGGCATGTAGGTAGAATGACCCTGTTGGAACCCATGCTGAGACTGAAATAGTACTTTCTCTTTTGATAAAAAACTATCTAAACGTGCGTACATTAATTTTTCAAATATTTTAGCGAAGAATGGGAGTACAGAAATCGGTCTGTAGTTAGAAACATTGTCCCTCGGGCCCTTTTTATGAATGGGTATGACCTTGGCAGTTTTCAATGCAGAGGGGAATACTCCAGTGGTAAATGAGCAGTTGACAATCTCTGATAGCGGAATTGCAATTTTAGGCAATGTTAATAGGGCTATGGCAGGGTCAATTCCATCGACTCCTTTACTATGCGTAGTGCGAATGGTATGCGCAAGGTTCATTATTTCACAAGGTGTAGAAGGGATTAATGCTATAGAATGTGGAAGGGGTTGGGATAAATAAGAGAGAAAAGAGTTAGTTGCAGCAGGTATTTTATTAACAAGAGATTGTGCAATGCCTGTGAAAAAATTATTGAATTTAGTTGCTATAGTCTGAGGGTCAGTAATTTGTTCATCATTTACATTCAATGCAGTAATTACAGATTCTCTGTTAGTATCTCTATCCAGTATACTCCTCAGAAGACCCCAGGTTTTTTTAAGGTTATTACTATGGATTAAAAATTCGGATGCATAATAATCTTTTTCGGCTTGCAATTTAACTTTCTTAAATTTGTTTCTATATAGGATGAATTTCCTCTTGTTGGCCTCATTTGGATTTTTTACGAATGTTTTATATAGTTTCGCTTTCTTATTACTAGATTTTACCAGTGCCCGAGTCATCCACGGCTTTTTTGGGATAGAGTTGCGAGCATAAGTCCTAGTGGAAATTGGAAAACAATCATCATAAAGCTTCTTATAATTGCTAAGAAATAGGTCATAGGCCTTATCAGTGTCTAGTTCTGTACAAGCTTCACGGATATCAGACCAGTCCGTAGAATCTAAGGATTGCAAAAATTTGGTTTTATGGTCATCAGATACTAGGTTGAATGTCAGTGTTTGAGGCTTGTTAGGAGGTTTGATGGGACTAAAATCAAACCATGCTATGATTGGTAAATGATCAGAGATGTCTTCGATGAGAATAGAGGAATAAATAAGTTTGGTCCAAATGTTAGTGAATATGTTATCTAGTAATGTAGATGTATGGTCAGTAATCCTAGTAGGTCTGGTTATGAGAGGCAATAGATGATGGGCGGTAAGGCAGTGGTAGAGATCAGCAGTGGCCTTGTGGCTATTAATTTTCAAGAGATCCATGTTAAAATCACCTAAAATTACTATGTCTTTTGATTTTTTTAGCATACCATCTAAAATGTTGTTAATTTCTTCAGAGAAATCTTCTAGTTTAAGCCCAGGTGGCCGATAAATAACCCCAACTGTGGTTGTCCCAGTTTTATGTACTACGCGAATAAAAAGACCTTCAAAAAATTGAAAAGGAGAGGAATCAGATCCTATTGAGTCTAAAATTTGGTACGAGATTTCTTCTCTAATCAAGAATCCCACTCCTCCTCCGCCCTTTCCAGATGCTCTGGAACGATGAACAAATTGATAACCAGGCACTTTTATTAGATCGGTATTGGATTCGTTCAGCCAGGTTTCTGTTAATGCAAGTATAGATACTGGTAAAGAGTTCAGCAGATCTTTGATTTCATTAATTTTTGGTAAAATGTTTCTTGTATTTACATGCAAAAATGATAGAGAATTTGGAGAGGAGGCTAGCTTTGATCTGAGGGATTGAATAGACGAATATGTACTGTCACATTGTAAATCATTAAAATAGTTGCTATCAGGATCTAGATCAGGGTTGTTTAATAGAGTTCGATTATCATTCTCCTCTGTTAATACTTCTAGGCTTAAGTCTCCTAGGTCGCTTTGAAATCCTACATAACCATCGGTTGAAGTTTTTAGTATATCCTCACTGGACCCAACTTGTGCTTGGGAAAAAGGGAATAGATTAGCTGTGATGCCGCTATCCTACAGGAACACGAAATGCTCCGTAATCTCGCTAATAATAATAATTTTATAATATTTTTTCTTTAATTGAGTGCCTGCAAACGCACTGCGCTTTACTTGTACAAGTTATGCAGTGATCTTAATTAACATCAAACTTAACTACCAACTGAACAGACAACCTGCAATAGGTCTACACGGCTCTACTAGCGGCCTACAAAGCATGTCCGCCCAACGGGGGCTCAAACTTGTTACCTCTCGCTCTCTACCCCGGTGTGTTATCCATTACTCTACCGCACCCCCCCCCCCCAATGACACATTATGGCAAAAGCCCGGCATTTGTGGAACATGTGGATAATATTGTCCATTGACCTTATAAGAACCGCACGATGCGTTGCGGCATGTCATCCTGGCTGAGCACAAGCAGTTCATCCTGTTCAACACGGTCGGCTGTGCTGACCTTTCACCGGCGGGAATACCACCTGGTTGACGATGAAAAGACCCATGGAGTTCAACTGATCTTCGAAGGACTGTTTATTCAGCACGACTCAGCCCCTTAGCTTAACGGAAAAGTCTTGTAAAAGACTTGTGCGCCGTTCTTTCTATATGCTAGGTGTAGCGTATTAAATCGCTATTATCTATCAATCTAACTTGTCTAGTATTAAGTGTTAATTGTAGGTAGAAGTTAAGTCAGACAATGTAGTGGCGTTGATTTAATTAGTTAATTAATTGGCGTTGTTAGAAGAATTAATATTTGGTAATACGATCAGCAAACGAAACTACAGAAGCGCTAAAGAAGTGCAGCGAGACTGAGAGGCGTTGGTTGCTATTGGAGACTATGGCAACAAAAACAACGTAACGACGCGTAAGCCAATTAAAACGCAGTCTAACTGATTAAACACACGTCATCGACAGAAACGGTTGAAAGATCGATTTCTGCAGTTGGAGCTAATGGCGAAGGGTCATTTTGTTGCGGCAAATGAACTCTTAAGTGAAATTAGCGGCAGAATGATTGGTATGTGGCACCTTCGACGTTGAGAAGAAGGGTGGCCAACGGACGTTAAGTTTTCGAGACAGTTTTTGCGATCGAGGTAAATTCTGGAACTTGGAGAACTATCGTCATTCGTGGGTGAAGAGTTTGCTCGAGGATTTTGAATTCTACGAACATTGGAGAGAGTCGTTGGAGATAATCACACGGTTGATTCAAACATTTATGATCACACGGTTGATCTGGACGTGGATGTGTACGCTGGAATTGTGACACATTACATCCATTCGAGTAAGAATACTGGCATTTGTGAATACAAAATATACTCCTTGGAATTTCGTTGTTCGGCCTGGACTGCGAAGTATCTTCGGTATATATTATTCCACTGCATATTCGAAGACACTTGGTTGTCGAAATACAAGGATCGGAACTACGACGATTTACAGAATTTGGCGGACGATGAACTAGAACGAATTCTACACTCAAGTGAAGCTAAGAAACATAATAAATCTAGTAATCAATCAACGCCAATAGGTAAATAGGAGACACTGCATAATTGTATTGTTTCTTTAATAGTAATCAATATATTTTACATTTAAAAGAATTGGTTTCTCTTTGAACTGGCTATTTAAATGCAGTACATGTTTGATACCTGCTAAAATGAGCATATGCTAATAATAGGTGGCTACAAATGGGGGCTCGTCCGGGATATATAATTGACAATATTATTGTTAATTAAATTGAACTTTACTGACATTTATCTTGAAGAGACAAAACTGATTAAAATGCAAAGTTATTTGAATGTTAAAGGACATCAGCACAACGCTGACATTAATGCTTAATTAATACATCATTAGAGTCGGTGCGATAATCCTTATTGCGTAACATACACCAGAGATTGTATTACGTTAAGAGGGAGCATTAGTGTGACGCTTAATAATTTTAATAATTATTATAAGCGAGTGTGAAATTGTATAGCGCATATTTGAGCGTTAAATTTATTACTACTTAACCAAAAGTGAGTAAGTAAGAATGTCAATTACGGAGTGGCAACAATGGATTGATATTGGACGTTCACTCTCATTGGATGGTGAAGAGCTGAAGGCATTCGTCAGAGACAGACAAAACGAATTTAGACAACAGAGGGCGAATGAACGAGAAGAGAAAAAGGAAAGTGAGCTACGTGCAGCTGCTGAGGCAAAAGCAGTTAGAGAAAAAGAAATAGAAATAGCGAGGATGGCTGACGCTAGACTGATACGCGAAGCAGATAATGCTAGGCTTATACGCGAAGCAGAGATGAACGAGGCAAGGCTTACGCGAGAAGCAAATGACGTCAGACTGGAAAGACAAGCAACTGAGGCGAGGCTTGCAAGAGAAGCGAGTGAAGCTTTAGAGCATAAAAGACTCGAGACTCAAATGAGATTGAGAGAGATAGAATCGAGAGATGGACGAAACAGGGATGATGGAGATTCTTATATGACGATGGGTGACAACCACCAAGGAAACCAGAGTCATAAGGGAATGAAGAATATTAAATTCCCAATATTTAACGAGGCTAAAGATTGTCTCGATGCGTACCTACTCAGATTTGAGCGTACGTGTACGACATATGAGATACCAAGAGATGTATGGTCGCTGATGCTAGCGCGACATCTGGAATCAAAAGCATTAGAAGTGTACCAGCGTTTGTCGGATGAAGAAACACAAGACTACGATTGTTTAAAGAAGCATCTCCTGAAAAGATTCCAATTAACAGAAGGAGGGTATCGTAACAAGTTTAAAACTAGCAAGATGGAACAAGGAGAAACTCCTTCAAATTTCATTTACAGATTGCAACGATATTTGCAGCAATGGTTGCTACAAGCTGGATTTGAGCAGACCTACGAAGGAATCGAGGATCTACTGCTAAAAGATCAATTTTTCCTCACTTGTAGTAACGAGTTGAGGATGTTCATTAAAGAGAAAGGAAAAATGAGCTTAAAGGACACATTGACGTGTGCAGAATCTTACATCGAAGCTCATGGGTACAGATATGCAGAGAATTCTGTAAAACCTCAAGGGAGATTCAATAATGACAGAGGTAATGGAAAGCCATTTGAAGAGAAATCGAGAGAGAAATTCCAAGGAAATGTAAACAGAGGAAGAGTTGAAACAAGACAGAACAAAGAGACAAATCACAGTGGAAATGTGAATAGAGGATATAGTAGAGATAGAGAGCAGGCAGCGGAACACAAGATAACTTGTTTTGCATGCGGTAAGGTAGGTCATAAAGCATATGATTGTGTGAACAAAACTAAAGGGTTTGTTAAACACACAGCTGCAGCAGTACAGATTTACGAGAATAGGGCGTACAGGGCTGTACAGACAAATGAAAATACGAAATCGAATGAAATTGACAGAACAGTAGAACGCCAGGATAGGAAAGGTAAAGAAGAAGTACTGAAACACATGGCAGCAAGTACGGTAGTTACAGAACGGAAAGATGGTTGCATTGACATTGAGGACAAAGACGAATGTCAAGCGAAAGTCAATGGAGTAGACGCCAATTGTCTTTACGATTCTGGAGCGAGTACGTGTATTGTGAGGAGATCGCTGATCAGAGATAGTGATTTGACTGGGAAGGAAACGCACTGCATCCTAGTTGATGGGAGCTTAAGGTGTTTTCCTACAGCCAATGTAAACATTGAGAGCGAGTATTTTACTGGTGAAGTTGAGGCAATGGTTATGGACGAACCAGTAAAGCCGATAATTATTGGGCGCGTGAGAGGGTTAAAATATACAGTAACGAATGAGAACACGGATGAAAATGTGATTAATTGTGACAAAGGAGAGAAAGTGGATGGGACGATTATGAGTGAGAAACAAGAAAAAGTTGAGTATAAAGGAATACTCAAGTGAATTGTGAATGGTAATTCACGTTGGCAAGATGCCAAGAAAAAAGTAAGATTCGAGAGTGATGAGATGAGCACGGAGTATGATGACGTAATAGAGAAAGTTGTAAGTGATGACGTCATGAACAGTGACGCACATCAAACGACAGCAGCGATAGAAACGAGAGCTGAGTCGAAGAAGGTGGTGAAATATAAACCACTCAAGGTCACAGAAATGCCCGACCTGAATAAAACCAGCTACATCCTCTTCAGATCCCATAAGAAAAAATATCCCAATGAACTTCCTATTCTACTTATTGAAGGGACTCCTATCACCCAAGTGACTTCCACAAAATTTTTGGGTGTATACATTGACCAGCATCTAAATTGGAAGGAACACATCAATAATATCTCTAGCAAAATTGCTAAGACTGTTGGTGTGCTATTTCGCTCATCTAAACTGATTCCTGTCTCTATCCGGTCTATGCTATACTATTCTCTTATTTATCCTTATCTAACCTACTGTAATTTAATTTGGACGTCTACTTACAAATCTAATTTTATCAGACTAGTCACCCTTCAAAAATATGCAATCCGTTTTATAGCTAATATTCCTCGCCGGGCCCACACCGCTCTGTATTTCAAGGAATTTGGATTATTAAAGATCGATCAAATTAGGCACTTGCAAATAGGAGAGTTTATGTACCGCTATAACCATGGCCTATTACCACTTGTATTTAATGATTTCTTTAACCTTACCTCTCATCGCCACTCTTATTCAACTAGAAAATTAACTGTTTATGACCTTCCCTACGCACATACTAACACTCGTCGATTCTCTATACAATATACTGGCTCCCAATATTGGAACTCTCTCCCTACATATCTTCACTCCCTACCTAACACAAGATTATTTAAGCATAAACTTCGCCTTTATCTACTTTACACACTTCCTGATATTTAACGGTTATGGTTTCTGCTCGGTGGTTTCGCCAAGCCCTTAGTTAAGTCTTTAGTTAAGTCATTAGTTAAGAGTTGGGTTTTTTTCTCGTTATATACAAAAATTTCGATTGCTAAATATTTTTTTTCTCTCTCCCTCATCATTTTTTTATTCCTACAATTGAATGTTCTGTCATATTTTTCTGTTATATTTTACATGAATTATGGGTGGCCCTATCAGCGGGATTTTCTATCCCTTTTGGGTCTCCCCATTCTTCACCAAATAATGTTGATGTATTATTCAATGCCATAATTGTATCATGTTTGTTGTTTTGGTTGAGGAAAAAATAAATAAATAAATAATAAAAATATAACCACAAAAGAAATAAAGGAATTACAGAAGACAGATGAGACATTGAAGAGTTACTGGGATAAAGCATCTGAATGGAATGGCGATGAGAAGAGTACAGAAAAAGTGCTGTACATAAAGAAAGATGGATTGTTGTACCGGAGATGGAAGGAAGAATTGAAAGATGAAGCGAAGTGGCAGTTGATGGTTCCGAAACAGTTGAGAAACAAAGTTCTAGCTGTAGCACATAACTCGCTACTGTCAGCTCATTTAGGCATGAAGAAGACTCACGATAAAATTGTGAATGAATTTTATTGGCCAGGGATAAACCAAGAAGTTCGGCGATATATACTAAGTTGCGATGTATGCCAGAAAGCAGTAGATAAGAAAGTGAACTACAAGGCACCGATGGGACATCTTCCAGTGCTGGATGTACCGTTTAAGCATGTCTGTGTAGACATCATAGGAGCCATAGAGCCAATGTCTATGAGAGGATATCGTTATGTACTAACGATTATCGACTTAAGCACCAGATATCCTGAAGCGATACCATTGAAAGGTATAAGTACCGAGGAAGTGGCGGAAGCCTTGTTTAACTTTTATTGTCGGATGGGCGTACCACAAAGAATTCATACAGATAGAGGAAGCCAGTTTACGTCAGAGCTAATGGCCGAAGTAAACAAAATGTTACTAATCAAGCATATGATGACAAGTCCATACCACGCGATGGGAAATGGTTGTGTAGAACGTCTTAATGGAACGATTAAGACAACACTGAGAAAATTGATAGGTGAACAAGTAAAAGAGTGGGACAGGTACTTGGCACCACTACTTTTTGCATTACGAGATACTGTACACGAGAGCCACGGATACATACCTTTCGAATTAATCTTCGGAAGATCTTGTAGAGGTCCAGTACAGATATTGAAGGAACTGTGGACAAATGAGAAAGTGGAAGACGAGGTGAAGGATGTATACACATATATGACAGATCTACGAGAGCGTATAGAGGAAACGTGTAACATGGCGCAGAAAGCAATTCACAAAGCTAATGCGAAGAACAAGAAATATTACGATAAAAAGGCACGATATAGAAGACTGGAGATAGGTGATAAAGTCCTATTGTTACTGCCGAGTTGTAATAATAAGATGCTTGTGAAATGGCAAGGACCATTTGTTGTCAGAGGGAAAATCGGAGATTACGATTATAAAGTTGAGGTTGATGGTGGAAAACTGAAAACATACCACATCAACATACTAAAGAGATATTACGAGAGGAGTGAAGAAGAATTGTCAGGTTCTGAGACAATAGCATATGTGTCGGCTATTGTACATGATGGTAGAGAAGGTGAGGATGAAGAGGAGGAGATATTGAACTTGTATGTCAGTAAGCAAACTGAGACGTACAAGGATGTTGATATTAATCCACAATTAGAAGATGAACAGAGAGGTGAATTAGAGAAATTACTGAGAGAATATCAAGACATATTTACAGATAAACCAGGAAGAACTGACATGGTGAAACACGAGATTCATCTTACGAGTGATGAACCTGTTAGGATGAAAGCGTATCCAACACCGTATCATCTACAGTCAGAAATTGATAAGGAAATTGAAATAATGTTAGAGAATGGGATAATAGAAAGATCAGAAGCAGCATACGCAGCACCGCTTGTTGTTGTCAAGAAGGCTGATGGAAGCAATAGACTTTGCTGCAACTATAAACAATTGAATAAAGTGACAGTTTTTGATCCAGAGCCGATGATGTCAAACGAGGATATCTTCAATAAACTGAGTGGTAGCAAAATATATAGCAAGTTTGATTTTTGCAAAGGATATTGGCAAATTCCAATGAGCGAAGAATCAAAAGATTATACGACTTTCATTTGTGCAAGTGGGTTGTATAAATTCAACGTTCTACCATTTGGATTGGTAAACAGTGCTTCAAGCTATAATAGACTGATAAGGAAGATTTTGCATGGAACCGAGAATCTGGAGAGTTATGTTGACGACATACTAGCTCATACAGAAGGATGGACTAAACATATGAAGATTTTACGAGAATTTTTTCAAAGAGTGAGAGATGCTCATCTAACTTTGAAACCAAAGAAATGTTCATTAGGCTATAGACGTATAGATTTCTTGGGTCATACGTTAAACAACGACGACATTAGTCCTAAAGGAGAATCGATAGATAAGATTGTGGAGATGCCACAACCGAAAACGAAGAAACAAATAAGAAGCTTTTTGGGAGCAATAAACTATTACAGAAAGTTTATTCCGCATTGTGCTGAACTGATGGCACCATTAAGTGACTTGACAAAGAAGTCAGCAGCTAATAATGTTGATTGGAACGAAGAATTAGATGAGAGTTTTAGTAAGCTGAAAGCAGCACTTGCTAAGACACCAATACTAAAGTTACCAAACTTGGAGAAGGAATTCGTGATTCAAACGGATGCATCAGGAAGAGGAATAGGTTGTGTCCTGATACAGCAGTATGAAGGAATAAACCACCCGATTGCATTTGCGAGTAGGAAACTATTGGAAAGAGAGACGAGATATTCAGTTGAGGAGAGAGAATGTCTAGCGATAATGTGGGGAATTAGTCGGTTTCACAGGTACTTGTGTGGAAAGCAGTTTGTGATTGAGACGGACCACTGCGGACTACAGTACATGAAGGAAGGAAGAATGAAGAATGCGAGAGTCATGAGGTGGAGTCTAGCACTTCAAAATTATTGCTTTACGATACGCTATATCAAGGGGAGCAATAATGTTATGTCTGATTATTTGAGTAGAGGAATTACATAGTACTTAAATATATCAGTAATGTATTATAATAATGTAGGTAAGAAATAGTTCAGTAATGTTGTATTGTTATGTAAGATAGAATAAGAAGTTGATAGAAATTTAGTTGATAGATAATTAAGTGAGATTGTAAAGCCTGATTACAGACTTTTGAAGGAGGGGTATTTGTAGCGTATTAAATCGCTATTATCTATCAATCTAACTTGTCTAGTATTAAGTGTTAATTGTAGGTAGAAGTTAAGTCAGACAATGTAGTGGCGTTGATTTAATTAGTTAATTAATTGGCGTTGTTAGAAGAATTAATATTTGGTAATACGATCAGCAAACGAAACTACAGAAGCGCTAAAGAAGTGCAGCGAGACTGAGAGGCGTTGGTTGCTATTGGAGACTATGGCAACAAAAACAACGTAACGACGCGTAAGCCAATTAAAACGCAGTCTAACTGATTAAACACACGTCATCGACAGAAACGGTTGAAAGATCGATTTCTGCAGTTGGAGCTAATGGCGAAGGGTCATTTTGTTGCGGCAAATGAACTCTTAAGTGAAATTAGCGGCAGAATGATTGGTATGTGGCACCTTCGACGTTGAGAAGAAGGGTGGCCAACGGACGTTAAGTTTTCGAGACAGTTTTTGCGATCGAGGTAAATTCTGGAACTTGGAGAACTATCGTCATTCGTGGGTGAAGAGTTTGCTCGAGGATTTTGAATTCTACGAACATTGGAGAGAGTCGTTGGAGATAATCACACGGTTGATTCAAACATTTATGATCACACGGTTGATCTGGACGTGGATGTGTACGCTGGAATTGTGACACATTACATCCATTCGAGTAAGAATACTGGCATTTGTGAATACAAAATATACTCCTTGGAATTTCGTTGTTCGGCCTGGACTGCGAAGTATCTTCGGTATATATTATTCCACTGCATATTCGAAGACACTTGGTTGTCGAAATACAAGGATCGGAACTACGACGATTTACAGAATTTGGCGGACGATGAACTAGAACGAATTCTACACTCAAGTGAAGCTAAGAAACATAATAAATCTAGTAATCAATCAACGCCAATAGGTAAATAGGAGACACTGCATAATTGTATTGTTTCTTTAATAGTAATCAATATATTTTACATTTAAAAGAATTGGTTTCTCTTTGAACTGGCTATTTAAATGCAGTACATGTTTGATACCTGCTAAAATGAGCATATGCTAATAATAGGTGGCTACACTAGGCCTACTTAGAATGTAATAGCATTTTTATCATCAGCATTTTCACGAGGTTGCCGTGGCGTCATTACAGTTTAGGCTAATACAGCTTTTTTACAATAAATAATTTATAAATTATATGGCAGCGTCATTTTGGAGAAATTTCATTCAAAGTGATTTTTATCTAAACGAAATATGTTAGATTATGTAGGCTAGTTACATGATTTTTTACGACTCACCGTGTATAATGGTTTTCAATAGTCTTGCATAGCACGTGCATGTTTATTATATGAGTAGTCGAGCTATGATATACGCTGACAAGTTCAAAACTGCGGACCGGTAAGCACAGCTCATTATCGACCTGCTGAATCTGTTACGTTTGCAACAATTTTAGGCATATCTTTCAAGACTTTTCGTGTTGGTTAATCATTGTCTTCGAATTTTTTAATCGTAAACGCAAACTCGAAACTCTTACAGCGCCCACAAATCGAAATCACGGAGCCAACTTTTTCCTAATCACAGGTTCTGAATGGTTAAATTCCAGAGAGCCAGACAGGCAGACCGCTAAAACGGATTGCGTTAAGAGTTTTAAAAAAGTCGAGGGAGGTGAGGGCAGAGGAGGAACCGGGATAGGATTTGTGAACAAGCAGTAGGCCTATATTCGGCCTTTGAATGAAAGTAGACAGATAGCAAGTGCTAAGCGGTTATGTTTTGGTGAGTTTGTAGGATGAATCAGATGTCTTCTTAATAATGGAGGGCGATTATTTCAATGGGGGGGGGGGGGCGGGACAGCTGTTGCAATGGAACGATTTGTAAATTTAATTGATGATTATAGCAAGCGTACAGTATCATAACCAATGCCTGCATATAATTATCATATTAAACATTAGCCCTGGAAACATGAGCGTATACCTATGATGAATAGAAAGCACGAAGAACACACAAGTGAACATGCTGTGTGCTTTCCAATTATTCGATAGAGAGAAAAAAATACAAATTGGAAGATTTTGGACGACCGCTGCCACGATGACACGATGGATTCCAATCATTTTGTTCGCATACGCATCATTTGTACGAGATGGAGCATCTCAAGGTTTGAATTGAGTTTGGAATTGTCACGCGGTGCTAAACCTTTATTTTAAAATGTTTACATTTACATTTTAGGCCTATCTATTTGTGAAGTCTAGAGTCAAGTCTCAAGTATCAACAGTTTACACGTAAACGCGAACGAAACAATAGTTTGCATTAGGTCTTTGTGTTATCGTCATAGTCAGATGCCAGACATTGGGCGACGACAATGATTGCGAATGAACGTTCAGAAGTGGTAGTAGTATTTGCTGTAGTAGTATAAATATATTAATTATAGTTTTCTACTACTGATACTACTACTACTACTACTACTACTACTACTACTACTACTACTACTACTACTACTACTACTACTACTACTACTACTACTACTACTACTACTACTACTACTACTACTACTACTACTACTACTACTACTACTACTACTACTACTAATATATACTACTACTACTACTACTACTACTACTACTACTACTACTACTACTACTACTACTACTACTACTACTACTACTACTACTGCTACTGCTACTACTACTACTACTACTACACTACTACTACTGTTACTACTACTACTACTAGGCCTACTACTACTACCACTACTACTACTACCACTGCTACTACCACTTCTACTATTGCTACTGCTACTTATCATTATTATTATTATTATTGTCGTCATGATCACCATTGTACAATAGTATCAGTTTTAATCTTTATGTCTTACATAAATTGGTATGCTTTTACTTGTTGCTTTATTTCCTAGATGATTTGCCAGTTGATTACATTTTAGCAAACTCTTCACTGGCTTTGGCATGGACTACGACAATGGCCACAGACGATCTAGCATCGATAGTCCTTTTCTACGGCGATCCCAATTCATACAGAGACAAAATGCAACGAAACGAGACGTTTTTATATGACCCCCGTCAAATTTCTTCATGAAAAGAAGAGAAAATAACTCTCACTACTTTGCCACGGAGATGCACTTTGCGCGTTCGCGTATATATTACAGCCAAAGTTACGGACATTTGACCTATCAAATTATCGATGCCACGGGAACATTGAGCAACTCTTTCAACTTACTAGCACCGGCCGTATCAAACTTGGTAACAAACTTTTTCATCCTGTTCTCGTTCTAACTCGCTGCATTTGCCTGCGGTCATGTATTGATACCGTGAACGTTGATGATGTGTCCTAAGATTAATAATAATAAAAAATAACCATAATAGCACGTCTCTTATGCATAACTCACGCAAAGAAGGACGTTTTGTCGGCGCCTCTTTGTCGCTGGCCGTTTTGGCGCCGGTGTTACGATATAAAGTCCCCCCGAAACAGAGTCTCCTCCTGGCTGAAACTCTGTGTTGTAAGGAATTTTCTGAAATAAGAGTGTACGTATTTTTCTTGTTATATGATTTATCAACTTAGACTTTAACCTGCACATCTATAAATTTTGTGCAACTGTAGCCCAATTCACGCTGATGGGGGCGGCGGCTTTATTTCGTAGACTGAGGAAATATTCTCTTCCCCCCCGGAGACTTTATTTCAGAATATAGTCTCCGGTGGTGAATCTATTCTAGAACAGATCCGCAAGGGAGAATCTGTTTCGAAATAAAGTCTCGGGTAGGGAGTCTGGGAGACTTTTAAAGGAAGACTCTGTCACGCGACACCGGTCGTTTTGGCTTCGCCGTTTTGGCGCCGGACATTTATTGCCTGATTCAGATAGGCCTATGCTGTAATCTCTCAGCCTTCTTTGTCTCTTTCTGCTTCACGTTGGCCCACGTGATATTATATATACTATAGAACATTTTTTTCGGTTCCTGACACCAACCGCTGCTGTGAATAAATTTCTCTATTCTGTGGCGGAATGGGCTGAGAATTCTAACCGGGAGATAGGCTACTGTTCCTGGAAGGGCCTTCACGCGCTTTGGTGATTGGGAAAAAACGTCGTTTTATTATTTTGTCGTTAGGCCAGCAATAATTATTATTGGGCTATTAGGCTCTTATTGATGGAGAGGCTTCTGGTTATGGCCCTTATGTATGTATGTATGTATGTATGTATGTATGTATGTATGTATGTATGTATTTATGTATGTATGTATGTATGTATGTATGTATGTATGTATGTATGTATGTATGTATGTATGTTTGCATGTATGTATGTATGTATGTATGTAGGGCCTATGTATGTATGTATGTATGTATGTATGTATGTATGTATGTATGTATGTATGTATATGACCATTTATATAGCGCCTTAACAAGAATCTCACGAAGGCGCTTTTGTGGTCAGAGGAGCGAAGCCCACAATCAGGCTGACGAAGCCAACGAAACAGCTGTCAAATATTAAAGCCGTTTCGCCATCTCATCGATATGTCCTGTGCCCATGCGCAGTCATTCGAGTTAATTATACATTTAGATATGTTAGACCTACATAGCCTACTGAGTCTAACACAACTGAAAACGCACAACACGCGTGGGGCTCAAGTTTACGAAGTTAAACGTTTTAAGCGCTACTTTATTAAATTCTGCTGTTAACACTTCGTAAACTTAAGCCGGCAACCATAGGCTATAGGTAATGAGTACAATTCAACGTACTGATTAGCAGGGCCTTTTTTAACGTGCAGTTGTACACAAAATGTGCAGTTCAAATGGATTTGTGCAGTTGTAGAACACTTCTGTACAGTTAAAATTAGCAAAAAATGGTCATTGTCCTCCGATTGGAAGTAACTTACCATGGAGGATGGGAAGGAAAAAGAAGGAGTTGTGCAGTTCTAAAAATTCCTTATTATGCAGCCCTGCTGATTAGCGGAGTTTAATTGTTTAATTGCGCATGGGCCAACCGGGAAATCTCCCGGGTTCTCTGTGACCCAGTCTGCCCCTCCCTGTCTCTGCTGTTGTTCCATTATTTGTAAGTTCAATTCTGTCTTCGCTTGTGTCCGTCTTTTATGTTCTCAGCTCCTCAGATATGTAATTCGTTTATATTCACACCGAGGGCTCAAGTAACATGTGAATTTGCAACTTCTTGCGACATTTTGCCTTGGTGCAGAATGCTAAACTCCACCTTGGATCAATTGACTTTGCTGATTTGTTGTCTCAGTCATTTAAACCATAAAAATGTTACTGAGGCTTTGATCGCTGTTGTTGACCTTGCAGTGAGTTTAGTTGAAACATCATTCAACTTGGAGCATGCTACTGGTGACTGGCCACTCATTATACAGACGTGACTTGTTTAAGAAGGTGTAATGGTGACTGCGAATTTTTTCAAACAGGTGACTGGTTTGTCTGTTGACTGGATATCGAATCTAATCTACTGGTCAGATGCCATCTATCTACGAATCGGTGTCGTAGAAACAAAAAAGCTTTTCCTTTGGCGACCAGTTGTTGAATCTGGGTTAACATCGCCACAAGATGTCGCTGTATATCCACAACAAGGGTATGACCATTATTAAATGCACAACAATAGTTAGACACTCTATACACCTACAGTTCTTTACGGGACCTATATAATATTTACATACGTCTATGTTATTTATTACAATGTGTAAACTGCATGCACATAGATGTGCTTTATGCTTACATTGCTTAGGCTCCTGTTCTGGACTGATTCGAGTCCGAAGATCGAGAGATTAGATTTGGCGACGAACATTCGTCAAACAATCGTCAACAGTTCTTACTTACAACGACCAACGACGCTTGTTATTGACTTTGTCACTCAACGACTTCTCTGGCTCGATTCAACGGCGTCAAGAATCGGTTTCGTTAACTTTGATGGATCTGGGATCTCATTTTGGTCAATGGAACTGTTCTCAAGCATTTCTTCGTTTGCCATTTTTAAGGTCATTACCAGGAATTTTTCAGGAATTTAAGGTCATTATCAGGAATTGCCTGCTCCATCGTCATCCCGGTATCTACGAATCGGTGTCATAGAAACAATGAAACATAGAAATCAGTTTACCGGGATGACGATGGAGCAGGCAATTCGAGCAACGAAGCAGAGATCTTCTTGGAGACAGATCGTCCTTTGTGCAGTGGCGGCGCTACGCCAGGGCATGGCAGGGCAAATGCCCTGGTAAAAAAGCCTTTGCCCTGGCTGTTGCCCTGGTCGTTGCCCTGCCAGAAAATTTGCATTGCCAAAATTTGTTCGGGCATATTGTTTCTTGCTGTTCACGTCCGTCCGTCCGCTCTCTGAAATGAACAAATATTGGCATGGCAAAAATATTGGGAGTGCAAAAGTTATGGCAGGGAAAAGTCTGGCAGGGCAGAAATTGTTGTAGGTCAAAATCTTGGCAAAAGTTCTGATAGGGAAAATTTCTGACAGAGAAAAATTTCTGGCAAGGCAACATTCTGGTGTGACAAAAGTTATGGCAGCCATTGCAGGGTAAAGGTTCTACAGGGTAACAATTCTGTCGCTGTTTATCCACAATACCGTTTATAACTAGCAGCATTCATTCATTCATTCATTCATTCCGAAAACTTATATAGCGCCCCTTCAAGATGCCTACTCAGAGGCGCTCCCAGTCCAGCCACAGCTAAAAAGATAGGTCTTGAGAAACTTGTAGAAAGCAGGCAAATTATTCCGAGGTAGTAAGCGTAGTGCAAGCGGGAGCCCATTCCTTGTGGACGGGCCAACAACCGAGAAGGCTCGACGCTGTCTGGTAGCAGAGCGGGTTCGAGGGACCAGCAGCTCTCCATTGGTCGAAGAGCGTAAAATTCTACGGGAGACTACGACAGAGACAGGGCGACAGAGATCAGATGAGTAGGAAGGTGCACTACCAATTAAGGACCGCCAGGCAAGTGCTGCTATCCTGTACGAGATGCGCTGCGGGACTGGAAGCCAGTGCAGAACATCACGCATGTAGGCAAAAATTGGGGCAAATTTTGGGATATGACCAATAAGCCGAGCAGCAGAGCGCATGACCCGGTCAAGACGCCCTATTAAGCTAGATGGGTGACCAGCAAGAATTGAACAGCAATGATCAATTCTGCTAGTTACCAAGGCGTGGACTACGACCACAGCGGCATCATGAGATAGGGACCACATGACAACACGCAACTGGCGGAGCTGGTAATAGCAGCTTCGCGTTACTAGGTTAACATGTTTTGAGAAACTGAGTTCTTGATCAAGTGTCACTCCAAGATCGCGGACGGTATGAGAGAATGCAATATGGGGAATGTCTGAGCCAAAAGATGCATGTCTAGACCAAGGGCGGATCCAGGAATTTTCGAAGGGGGGGGCCAAAAAATTTTTGGGCTGGGGTCGGAAATTTTTTCGTTGATCTTTCGCCGAAAAATCTGATGAACTTTTTTAGTCGTTTTTGGCCGAAACCAGAGTTTAATTTAGCCCCCACCTCTGGGTGAATTGAGGTTTTCGGAGGGGTAGATAATTGACCGTCTGAAGACAATCATGAGGCGCGCAGCGCCGATAGTGGTAGGGGTGGGGTGTGGGGAGGGGATATGCCCCTCCCCACCAGAAACTTTTTGAATTTTCACATTGCAATGGTAGCATTTTAAGCTGTTATCTTAACAAATTAGCTGTACTTTTCAGTGCTTGTAAGAGTGCCATAAGGTCTCAATAAATATAGACTTTACTTAAAAACTTCTTTCCCGAAAACTAGATGTTCTTTTTTAAGTAATCCGCCGGAAATCTTCAAAAAGGGTGTTCAATTTTCCTTCCCAAAACTCTGATGACTTGTTGTAGTCATCCCTGCGAAATCTTAAAAAAGTTGTTTAATTTTTCGTCTAAAAAGAGTGATGACTATTTATTCATCCATGCGAAATTTTCAAAAAAGGTGTTTAATTTCGCATCCCAAAAAACTGATGACTTGTTGTAGTCATCCCTGCGAAATCCTAAAAAAGGTGTTTAATTTTTTGTCTAAAAGGAGTGATGACTTTTTAGTCTCCCGTGCGAAATTTTCAAAAAAGGTGTTCGATTTAGAATTAAAAAAACTGATGACTTTTGTAGTCATCCGTGCGAAATCTTAAAAAAGGTGTTTAATTTTTCGTCTAAAAAGAGTGATGACTTTTTATTCTTCCGTGCGAAATTTTCAAAAAAGGTGTTTAATTTCGCATCCCAAAAAACTGATGACTTGTTGTAGTCATCCCTGCGAAATCTTAAAAAAGGTGTTTAATTTTTCGTCTGAAAGGAGAGTGATGACTTTTTAGTCTCCCGTGCGAAAGTTTAAAAAAGGTGTTCAAATTAGAATTAAAAAAACTGATGACTTTTGTAGTCATTCGTGCGAAATCTTAAAAAAGGTGTTTAATTTTTCGTCTAAAAAGAGTGATGACTTTTTAGTCTTCCATGCGAAATTTACCAAAAAGGTGTTTAATTTGGCATCCCAAAAAACTGATGACTTTTGTAGTCATCCGTGCGAAATATTAAAAAAGGTGTTAAATTTTTCGCCTAAAAAGAGCGATGACTTTTTAGTCTTCCGTGCGAAATTTTCTAAAAAAGGTGTTCAATTTAGCATCCCAAAAACTGATGACTTTTTAAGACTAGAATAAATAAAATACTTCCCACTACTGAATGAAATATAGTAAGATATCAATAAAAACAAGGAGTAAACATGTGTTATCATTCACCGCATTTTCTTGCACATATAGACTAAACTCAAAACTTAACTTGTTTTGCCCTGAAATTTTGTTGGCATCTTGAAAAAATAAATTACATTCCAAACACTGTTGTTAGTGTTAACTTGATTTGTAATTAATAGATAGTTGTACTTAGTTATAATTGTGTTTATTGGTGTTAATGTTTTTACAATTTACAACGAATATACAGGGTGGCTCAAAAAAAAACGTACCACCGGGGAAAATGCGATATCTTCGCAGCCGATCGAACTTTTTCTGCGAAAATTTTCCAATTTGTAGGGGAATGAATTTCCAACAATACCTGAAAGTTTCATTTGAAACTTTTCATGTTTGCAAAAGTTACAGCTGTTCAAACTTAAAATTTCGTTTTTTCAATTATCCGCGGAAAATTGACGTCACTTGTAGATTTCCAAGTCAAATGATATCACTTTTCACTACGACCTCAGCATTCCGTTTTGCAGTTTATTGTAAGGTATAATGAGAGTGTCCACTCCCTGCCTTAACACAAGCTCAAATTCTTTTTGTGAAGTTCAGTATGGCCTTGCTGGTCGGGTCCTGCGGCAACTGACCCCACATTAGCAGCAAGACTTGCTTCAGCTGGCCAATGTTCTCCAACTTGGGATTAAATGTCTAGCAGCGTTCCAGCATAGCTCCCCAGACATGATAAGCAAGAGGGCTAAGGTCTGGCGAGTTTGTTAGTCATCTTTGCCAATGCATTTACTTCAGTTGATGGCAATAAGGTAGCGCCATCATAATCAGCCTTGCCGTGCGAACAAGCAGACGCACCATCCTGCTGGAAAATAAAACCAGATGTTAGAGCACACCTGGTCTTCAATGAGTCTGGGTAAGAGAGTTCATAGATGAGTTTGACATCTAACCAACTGAGTGGGATTAAATGCAGTCTTTTCTTGCAGCCGTAACACACGCCAGCATATCTGAAGTCGAAACCACGATGTGCTTTGCAAACTTGACCCTTTCGATTACCAAGCGAATTTCTTGAAAATCGCGCTTTTTCCGTCAGATCAAGCGACCACTTCCTGCCTCTCTTCCGACATCTGATCTTCGTTACATAAACACGTTTGCAGATAGTCTTCAATGTGCTCAGGCTCCACTTTTCACTGGGTATTTTGCTATGATCACGCGATGTCTCAGTCTCTGTTCATGCAAAGTCCGAGTTCCCATTTGATCTTTTGCAGAAACTTTGCCCATGACGTTCATTGTTTGGGTTCACCAATTGAGACCTTAATCTATAAAATATCACCAAATACCAGCAGATTGCTTCATAAACAGCTTCTTTACAGCTCATAGTGAGGTCGTATGACATCATCATCAATGTGTGTGTGTTGTAATTTGCCAAACATCCTAATGAAATCACTTGTATTGGAGCATGATTCTCCGGATAATTGAAAAAACGAAATTTTAAGTTTGAACAGCTGTAACTTTTGCAAACATGAAAAGTTTCAAATGAAACTTTCAGGGATTGTTGTATATTCATTCCCCTTCAAATTGTGAAATTTTCGCAGAAAAACCCCAATCGGCTGCGAAGATATCGCATTTTCCCCGGTGGTACGTTTTTTTTTGAGCCACCCTGATACACGAATAACATACATTCCATGCCATAAATCATAGTTGGATACTGTTGAAAGATTGTTTCATTTCGATGCTTTATATAAAGACAATGCAATTGCGTGAGAGACTTAGATAAGATTTTAAATACATTTATAAATTATTTTTATTACAGATTTTAATTACATTTATACATTAATTCTCCTGTGAATGACTGACACCCTGAAATTTTTTTGGATGGGGGGGGCCACGTCCCATGGTGATTTGAAATGGGGGGGGGCCATGGCCGGATTGGCCCCCCCCTGGATCCGCCCCTGGTCTAGACTAGTCAACTGCATAAGCCCAACTGTCGCTTTATCGTTTTTCAAATGAAGCGTAGGCATTTTGCGTAAGCAATTGACCTAATCTAGGCCTATATACCTAACACAGTAACTTTGTTTGCTGAACTTTTTGCATTCGAAATGCTACCGTACTCGAAAAAAATTTGCAATGCTTCACTAAGTCACTTAGATTAGTCTATAAGATTTTTAGGATTTGCTTTCCACAATGTCAAAAGTCCTCGGTTTTATGACTTCGCCTATCTGATTCTCTGACCAGCCAACCCAGATAGTGTAGGTTGGGTGTTTTACAGTGTTGCCACTGAGGTTTCAGAAATAAACCCAGATTTGGCTATGAAAAACCCAGAAAAGTCCTGACTATTTATACCAGCGATTTTAGACCCTTTTATTCAAATTATGTTGGATTTAAGATATTTTGGAAGAGAGTTAATAAAATGTTCGTCAAATGAGTCGTAGTAGTAGTACAACCAGTTTACATCGAATTTCACTATAAATACAATGTACATGTATATTGTTTAGTGCACAGAATATGCGTTGTAAATAAAAATGGTCAAGTAATTAAAATTTTTAAATGAAACCAGGATTTTGTCTCAAAACAAACCAGAAACCCAGACGAAGGCAAAAAACCCAGATCAAGTGGAAAAAACCAGCTGTGACATCAATGGTGATATTTTATGGCAAGCACCGAAGCGCCAAATAATAGGCCTATGTAAGTCCGTAGTACCCCCATACTACCAAGCAGGCGACTCGACCTCTGCCCTGGTTACTTGTATGAGTGCCCTGGCTATGCCCTGGCTACAAAAAGTGTCTGGCGCCGCCACTGCCTTTGTGCCGCCAAAGTTCGGACGACGACGATCAAGAATTTGGGTTTCACAGCATTACACCTTAACTTCATCTAAAAGTTTATTATTGAACAATACCAAGGACCAGACGATAATTTTATGGTATAACTGCTAATAATGTCGCTAACTATTTTAAGCAAATGTCTGAACTGTGTATTTTTCTAATGATATAGTTGAGGAATGTTAATTGTTAATAGATATCTAGGCTATGGCCTAAGTTCATTAATCTATCAAATATACAATAGCCCTCGAAAATATGTCGACACTTAAACGAATTTATTAGTGCAGTATCGCAGAATTATTCCAAAACTCTACTGCGCCTTTTTGTGTTGTGGCAATTCAGAATTTTGGCTGAATATTCTATGATACTGATTGACATGCAGGATTACATATTTCTGGGCGATAGAACACAACCTCGAAGTTATGCCTACAATTTTACTCAGCGAACTTTCGTCGGTTGTGTATCGATATATGGAAGGGCTGGTGTGATTGACATGACAGCGAATGCACCCGAGAAGCAACCATCATTCACAAGTAACTGTTTCGTTCATGTTTGTCGTGTATAAACAACAACCTATCATTCACATTCATCATCGACGCGACGTCGATAGCATCGATAATCTATATAAATAAAAATGTAAAAAGTTTGGTCCTAATGGGATTTCTCGGAAACCTCATGACCGATTCTTTTGAAATTTTTCGCAAAACGCTCCGTTTGAATACCATCGTGTTTGTAAAAGGATTCCCTGGAAAGAAACAAATCTTTTACACCAAAAAACACAACTTTATCCTCGAGTTGACACGTTTATACATTTTAACTCTCACGCAGACGTCCGCCATCTCGCGCATGCGCTGTCGATAGCGCTGTAGATATAATATGGATTCGACCCACTTTCATTTCAACCGTCCAAAGATTTTAACTGGGTCACCAATCACAAACCTGGGAAAGAGGTCACAACATTCGCGCGCGCTGTCCAGAGCATGTTTATTTTAACTGGGTCACAGGTCGCAACATTCGCGCGCGCTGTCGACAGCATGTTTATATAGCGCATATATTTCACTGTCGATATATATTAACTGTCGATATTAGTCTGGTCCTTAGCAGTACAGGAAAAAATAAATGTTTGATTTCTTTTGGTAAAACCCCTCAGATAGGTTCCAATTAGTAAAGAATCATCTCCAGTCAAATTGTAGGTGAATATTTTAACATTTAGAGATAGCTCACGAGACCTTAATTTTCCTTGATTTCTGCGAAACCATGAATTTTACATACAAAATTACAAATTAGATATACATCTTAGCAAAGTTCAGCCAGGTAAAAAATTAGCCATCTTATTTGTAGAGAGTCTATGGGAAGCTTGATTACAGTCCTTCAGCAGAGTTCCTATCATGCAATTGTCTATGAATTGCATGGTAACGATCTTGAAGTAAAGAAGTCTTTTCTGTAAGTTGGAAACAGTCGACGATATTCCTGGACGACTTGAAGCAAAAACTGCTTTCGATTTTCTTTTTTCGCGATAATGCTGTTGTACTCCTCAATGAGGGCAACACCTCTTTCAGCATTGTCATTGACAACCCTCAGATGTTCAACAGTCTTGATGGCATCCTTATAATCATCTTGCTGTGGCCGTAAGTCCGGATCGAAATTCAGAAATCCAGCCGAAATGCCAAACCGGCAGAAGAAAGTCATTGTATTTATTGTCACGAAGTCTTCAATTCGCATGTTTTGACATTTCCTCATTTCAATATTGGCGCGTTTGGCAGGTTCTTCTGTACCTTTCTTTCCATTAATTGCCTTTACCATTGCTCGTTTGGATTGAACAGACACTGATGCATCAAAAAAGGCAAAGCCGACGAGTTCTTCACTCTGGTACCATAGGTGATCAGCAAATTTCTTTTGCGTGGCATTGGCTATAGATCTGTTCACTGTTTCGTACTGGTTCAAGAGCTGAAGGAAGTTAAGATCATGATTTGAAGATGCAATATAGATTTGAAGCCATGAACCTGGCTCTGAAATAGATGCGAACTATGAAGATGCACATATTCTTGAGTCCCTTCTCTTCTCTAGCGACAAGTTTAAATTGACCACGGAACATCCATATCTTTAAGGAGTACAGTGCTTTTGCCATCCACCTAGCATGGTGTGTGGCTCCATGAGCCCTAAATGATATTCCGCGTGGTGGTACACCTCAAAGGAAAATTATCACAAGCTCTATGTTTTCAACAAGGCCCCAGTTTTCTATCAAATGGGCTACAGCGGAGGCCTGAGCTTCACCTGTACCGGAAGTCAATTTGGGAACACCAAGTAACTGATTCACTCCAGCTCCCGCAACTATTACTGGCAATCGATCAACAAGTTCCTTCCAAGTAAAATCTCTCAGGAGTTTGCCATCCCAGTGAACCTCGAGTGAGACATTTCCTTGAAACTGCTCTTTAAGCTGTGAAGCAATTTCCGCTCGATCTCTAGCTCTATGGATTGACAAACGATTGACATTTAACTCCAGGACATCATGGCCAAGGCTTTGAGCAATTGTTGCTAATACAAATGTTGCCTTTCTGTTACTCAGTTTCGTTCTATCCAGGACTACAGCTAAACTGGGTGTCATGATGTTCAGTCGCGCCCTCTTTTTGCGGCTTGCAGGTGCTGTGAGTCCACAAGCCTCTTCTTGGGTTTCTCCTGAAGTGCTGGAATTGTCATTGCTTTCATCAATATTAGAGGTTGACTTGATTCTACATTGTAATAAGCTTAGGCCTATCAGCCGTTTCCTTCTGTTTATCAGCTAGCAGCTTTCTGTTCATTGCTGCCCGGTTTCGTTTCTCTACTCGCTGTTCCTTTGCTGTAAGCACACTGTCTACAGAAATCATGCAGCCACGACGACCTTTCTCTCTCTGGGCAATTAAAAAGTCTTTATTTTCTTGGATTTTAATTAGCCTAAAAGCATTCATCTTCGCAATGTCAAACTATGGAGGATTGGACGTAAGCATGAAAATAAGTATCACAATAATAAAGTTTACTGAATTTTTGTATTGATTTATTCATTGATAACCAACTATGGAATATACCAATAAATTCAACCTTCTTGAGCTACCTCTAAATGTTAAGCAAATGGACTAAATTTTTGCACGAGTTATTACTTTGTCTATTGGAACAGGTTTATAGGGTTCGACTTTGAAAAACCCAAAATTTTTAAATAAGGACCACACTAGTCGATATATATGGATTCCGCCCATTTTAACTGGGTCACCAATGACAAACCTTTGAAAGATTGCTTTCAAATTTTCACACAACGTTCTAGCGGACGGGTTTTAACTGTCGGGAAGGGAGGAGAGAGGGAGGAAGAGAGGGGGAGGGAGCGGGAGGAAGAAGGAGGGGAGGGAGCGGACAGATGGAGAAGGGAGGAGATGGATGGAAGAAGAGGAGAGACAGAGGGGGAGGGACGGATGGGGAGGGGAGCGACGGGGAGGGAGATGGGAGGGGAGGGGAAAGGGAGGGGAAGGGGAGCGGGAGGGGAATGGGAATGGGGAGGGGAGGGGAGGAGGAGGGGAGGGGTAGGGAAGGGGAGGGGAGGGAGGGGAAGGGGAGGGAGGGGAAGGAGGGAGGGGGAGGAGGGAGGGGGAGGTAGGGGAAGAAGGGAGGGTTAGGGGAAGGGAGGGACGGGAGGGGGAAGGAGGGGGAAGGAGAGAGTGGGGGGAATGGCGGTAGGGAGGAACAGAGGGAGGGAGCGAGGCAGGGAAGGGAGGTATGGAGGGAGAGTTGCACGGTCTTTTCAGCCACAGCAACGCGTGGCCGGGTACAGCTAGTAAAACAATATAATTAGAAGATGATAATATAAGCAATATTGAAAGTTGGGTTTGCTGGTCTATCGCTCGCGTAGTCTAGATGTACATCGGCCGTTGCCAATCTAGTAGGACGAACGTCCGTGTGACGGTGTGCGACCAGAGGCATGACTGTTCTCTCTTTTTTATCACTCCACTTCTCCCTTCGTTCCTTTCCACCCCTTCCTCCTTTTCCGTTATCCCCACCCCTCCGAAGCAATAGTGCACAGCACGAATTTTAGACAAATATTTTTAGCAGTTTCAAAACGTAGAAACGTCAAACGAAAACGTAAAATCTCGTGCGGCTTCTGGCGAAGTTACTAGAACTCGTCCCGTTACAACGAATTCGTGGACGTTGTGCAAAATGCGTGTGGACGCCTAGCGACTATCACTCATTCGATAATCATAGGTTTTGTGCAAAACGTTTGTCGCATTCTATCGCAGTGGCTGGTACATATCCGGCTACCATAGCCTCTTGTGACTGGAGTGTTGCTTTCGTGAGAGACTTTCCTCTTCTGCAATAATGTCATTATTAATAATGCCGAGCCTAATTTAGAGCGTAGAAGCATAATATATTCAAATCGCTGGACACCTGCGAATCAGTAAATGGTTTTCCAAATTCAGCATATCTGGCGGTCCGATGACTCCTTGAGTGAGCCTTTTAATGATACTGACCTAGATCGGACACATCTATTGGCTGATGGATTGCATATTAATGAGGCCTGACGTAGATTGTGCTAGAATTGGGACTTCCACTACTACTATATTCTATGCACCTCCATAGAAATAGTCGTTCATCATGTTCAATTGTTCATACATCAATTATTATTTTACATTGCACATTACAACGTCTATATGTAGAAGCTGGATGCATGTCGAAATACATGAATAAAATCATCGATCCAGCTTCCATTTAAGCTAAGAAACCATTTTCATAAATCCAGCTTCTATTTCATCAATACTATTCGTCTGTAGACCAGTTGTCGTTAGACCAATTGTCCGGAGACGAGTTGTCGGTAGACCAGTTGTCGTGGAACCGGAATGCACAGGGTCAGCCTGGCTAAATATATCCGAGCCAGGAGCTAGTAATATAAAAGGGCTGGACAGTAACGGTCAACCAGTCGAGAGCTCGGAAATCTCAGTCAGGCAGTCAGACAGGGAGTATGTCGGGCGCTAGCTAGTCGTTATCATCAGAGTGTCGTTGAAACTGACTATGTCATCATGCTACGGTTAAAAGAATAAATTTCGAAACATTCTGAGCGTTTGTTCCTCTACTCCTGATTCATTTAACTCGTACTCGCCGAGCAGTCAGGAGCGCCACTTCACTTTTATTTATGTTTTTAAAGCCTGAGGGATCATAAATACCTCGGGCGAAAAAAATAATAACACTGACGCTGTTGCCTTCGGGGACACTTTCGTTCGTTCGTCAGGAAACAGGAGAGTAGGGCCTTTCCATAGATTTTGTTTTCTACAATAAGTAGCCTAATATTGACGTCTCTGATGCACTCTGTATGCATGTACCTCAGTTCATAAAATAATAATTGATAATACAGATAAGTTATAACGGATCAATATTATTTTAGACTAGGCCTACAACAAGGCCAGGCAATAAATCAACGCTTAGCGTCTGTGTCATGAAATAGGGTATACCCCATAGCCTATAAATCGTATCTTCGGATAGCTTTAAGGCAGGGGTTATTTTAACGTGCAGCTGGACACAAAGTGTGTAGTTGGGAAAGAGATTTGTGCAGTTGAAAATCAGATCTTGTGCAGTTACTTTTTGCCTAGTTGCGTGAACCGACGAGAAGTTAGTGGTAAAAAGTTGGACACAAACATGATAGTAACAGCCCAAAGTGAACATCTTTGAGGCGGTTTATTTGGGTGATATTTATGTTCAGGAAAAGAGCACGCCTGTTGAAATTTGGCGTGAACTATTATAATAGATATGGTGATTACATGCAGTTTGCAAGTCAAGCATTAGAAGGTCACCCGTGTGCATGAAGTAAGAGCGGGGATAATGGGTGATGTAATAGAAGACAAGGTTCTGCTAAAAAATCACACGTAGGTTTGTAGGCTATGCTGCAGACAGAAGAATTTGCAGTAGGCTAAATGTATGGGCGGATGCAGATTCAGGGCCTGCTGTAGGTTGATATCCTAATAAAGTTGTAAAGGCCGGGGTTATCCTTCATACCATAATGACAACTTCTTGGCCATCGTAGTCTACTTTCTCCTGCTTTTGCCGCTTACTCTGACAAGCTGAAGCAGGAAGGGACGTAGACAGTCAGACGCATAAAGCAAAATAGTCTACTATAATATAACAACCCAAGTATCTAATTGGAGACAGGCAATGAAAAGAAAAGAATTAATCAGACAGACATCCAGACTGAACTAGCCTCTCAGCCACACAGGCTATCCAATACATACATACATGATGTAGGATTGTAGGTCAATGCTTACTCAAATTTTCTTTAAAATTCTCCATAAAATTATATCCCCCTATTGCACGCATCCTTTTTGAGTTTATGTGATCCCATCCAAAAATCACCATCCTCAGAATCTGAAAGATACACGTAGGCCTATGTTATTGAACTAGCATCTCGCACAGGGTGTAGACTTAGATGGGATAGGATCGTGGAACGGAACCCGGAACTTGTGGTGGTGACGGAGATGCTTATAATCTTAATTATATCCCCCAAATATTTCACAAATATTAACACAAACATTATTATAGATTTCTACGGTGTTATCCACTGCTTGTCCATAATTATCAATTTTGATACAGATGACAGCCTAAACTGCCACCATTACGTTGTGTAAATTTAAAAAATTTAAAATACAGGTAGGGGGAATTATTCAAGTCTTAAACCACGTCTCTGAGTACCAAATTATGATTGAATTTGTCAAGGTAACAGCCTAAAATGCTATTGCAACAGTGGGCAAATGACTTTTCACACAATGGACGAGAAAAGAAAATTATGAGTAATTTTTTCAAATGACAGCTTTAAATGCAAGATTAACAGCGTGCAAATGAAAAAAAATTAAACAATAAGGAGGAGACTCTCTAAACTCTAAAAACCATAGCTGTCAGCATTTAAAAAGAGCAATTTTGTTCAGATGAAAGTTACAGTGTGGAAATTCAGAAATGTAAACAATGTGGAGGGGCATTTATTGAAGTCTCAAACCATGCCTTTTGGCGTGAAATTTGTGAGTAATTTTTTCAAGATCACAGTCTAAAAGTTGCCATTATAATGTTGTAAAAATATTTAAACAATGGGACGGGACACTTATTAAAGTCCTAGACCATGACTATCAGCACTGAAATGATGAGCAACCTCGCTAAATTACAACTTAGAATACCACTAGTGCAGTGTGGAAATTAAACAAAATTCGAAAATAAAATGCGATTGGTACATCACCTTCCAAAACCCTACCCAGCTTGGTGCTCATGCATTGGAAATTATTGTCCTTCGGTCGCTCGTTCGTTTCCACAAACCCAGGACCAAGTCTGCGGCTATGTTCACCCACACATTCTGGGTTTCATGAATGAATGACACCAGAGCTTGTAGCATATAAAATTTCCAGCTGTCGTACCCTAAGCCAAGTCATGGTGTGGTAAAATATCATTTACATGTAGATCGGCGATGCGGCTCCTGGTTAAAACTGCTATTAGCCTAAACAGTGTATACATATTCGAGTTGATGTGGGTGTCAGTATAGGCCTATCGATCAATGATGACCATTTGGGACGTTTGCTAATGATATTTATCGGTCTTACATCGTATTTTATACAAAATTTGAAATTAGCTCAGAGATTTTATTTCTTGGGGAAATATTCATCCTGTCTGCTAGCTTTAGCTTTAGCAAAACAATATCATGTTGATCTTAATGACCAGGGTTTCAGAGCAGAAAAGCAACATTTAGACGTACCCTTACATAGGCCTACTAGCGAAACTTTGGAAGTGTCCAGGAACATAGGACCATTTAACTTTATTACACCTAACAATCTTTCTGAGCTATTTCCAATTCCAGCAACAGCAGAGGATCTGTAAGGGATCTCTAGTCGATTAAGGATATTGAAAAGTCTAAACGTCTAAGAACGTCTAGCTGATTTCATTCGTTAATTCATTTGGAGATTTTGCCATGATCATGAACTTTGAGTCAAACATTGTCATAACAATTGATTTTGATCTTTAATATGAATTTTTATCAAGTCGGAAAATCTTAATATTCAAACATCTAAAGTCGAAGGCCAAGCGCAAAGCACCAGCTTATTAACAAGCGCTCACCAAAGGCTGCTTCAGCTTTGGGGGACAAATCCCTGGTCAAGGACTTTCTTGTGTCCAATCTCAAAATACGTCATTTATGTGCAGTTGAGAAAATTCCTTAAAATAACCCCTGCTTTAAGGGGGTATAGAATATCACGTGACACAAAATTAGGCCTATCCATAAGTATACGATCTTTACCATATTTTACTACAGCGACTAAATAATTATAAGTTTTCTATGTGAAGCCCAAAATAAATTATTTATACTCAAACTTGTTATTGACGAAAATTGAGTGAAATGCGATCATACAATTTTCTATGCTGTGAAATTAACACAGCATAAATACGATTTTATGCAAACATATGCCTACTTAATGTAGATAACAGAATTTTATTTGATTGATGCAAGTCTCTTCCTCATGTTGTTCCACCAAAGACATAATTTATAATCAAACGATGCTGTATATATGGTTTCTCATTGCGCTAGTTGTCCCCTGTCCGTCTTCTTTGCCTTCAAGACTTTTTCGCTCTTGACAAAATTAATTATCTCAATTCAACACAAATCTCCCCTAAACTCTCAATTTAAGCAAATATACTTACGGTTATTATCAAACTCAGGGAACATCCATATATTAAGTTCCCCCAAATCGTATTTTCCGCCTTCCCCCTTCGGTACTGCAGCTCGAATATCTTGTGGAACTTTCTATGCGTAGGCCTAAGTATAAAATTTTATGAGTTTCTCTACCCCCCATCCTTACAAAGCTTATTAGCTAAAGTAATCTATTGAGCAAAAAAATTCTGCTAAACATAATATGTGCAAACTAAAATTTGTTCGCTGTTGCAGTTATGGCTTATTGTTTCAGATCTGAACAGAACTTGATTATAATAATAATAATAATAATAATAATAATAATAATAATAATAATAATAATAATAATAATAATAATAATAATAATAATAACAACAATAATAATAATAATAATAATAATAGTAGTAGTAGTAGTAGTAATAATAATAATAATAATAATAATAATAATAATATATAATATATAATATATATATAATATATTTAATATATATAATATATAATATATAACATATATAATATAATAATATAATTATTATAATATTATATAATATAATAACATAATAGCCTATTTATAATTAGCCTACATGTAGAAACTTATTTTGCGAACGTACATTTTGTCGAGACTCCCCTCCTTTGCCGTACGCACCCAAATTGCCTAGATCGCGGCAAAAGAATTATTACTAATATTTTTAGTCATAATGTGGCATCACATTTACTAGGGTGTTTAGGTGAGCTCTAGTCCAGGGGTTCTCAAACTTTATTTTTATTGTACCCCCAAGCAGAAAAATCGAATGATGGCGTACCCCCAGCAAAGTCAGATCAGAAACAGAAATTAATGCCATTGCAATGGCGCCCTGGCAGTGACAACTAAAAGTCCATTTAATCGTGGCATCGTTTATTCGAGTCTAGGCCTAGGCCCCTATATAGGGAGCAAAATCTAGTCTTGATTCATATATAACCTTATCAACAAATGTTAAAGAGGAAATTGTTCCATAACCTCTGTAAGAAAGAGGAAAGAGCCAACCTGTAGTGCTGTGGGCTTCTTCAATCTTCAGGCTAACACAGATTTGCAATAATTATCTGGTTTAATATTTGTCAATTTCAAACGCAAATTTACCCCATGTTTCCTTTTGAAAGCAAGAATAGTAAACAGATTCACCCAGATATAACATGTTGAAAGGAATCACAAAATGTAAAGCTCGACCAGAAATTAATCATTTGACCAATTCAGCTCTCTGCTATTATTTTGACTCTATATAGACTGAGAAACAAAATGGCTTTGGTACTTTCAACCATTTATACATTATTCGTTTCAAGATTATAGTAATAGACATAATCATAAATATGTTGCATGCACTGCATTGCATGTGAGCTTAATTATATATGTTGTGAAAGAAATAAATGACGATGCTGTTATATGTTGAAACGTTAAAAGCTTAAAATCGCTGTTTATCAAAGAAAGATGGGCACAAAGTCCATAAACTCCCAAAAAATTATATTTCTGGAATTTTTCGCGTACCCCTTACTGGCGCCTGGCGTACCCCTGGGGGTACGCGTACCACAGTTTGAGAACCCCTGCTCTAGTCTAATTGGCGACCCATTTCCGAAGACCCCTCTGTATACGTACGTTATGTACACCAGACGCAGGTCAATATTTCTACGTAATGGTTATTTGGTTATTGCATATAATTTATTAGTAGGCCTATTATCCTGTGTGTTTCTTCGCATAATTATTTACCATTCTTGTGTCACGCCACGCCTAAAATTAATATGGCTAAACTAGGCCTAATACATACGCATGTTAATAGAAGCCTACCATGTCCTGAGAAGACTGCAGGTTGTTTTATTCTACTGTTCATTGCGCTGTCAACTTGAACCGAGTTCAATTTCGGTTTTCAGGTACAAATATTAGCAGTTTGGCTGTTGACCCTGTTGGACGGTCGGTATACTATGTGAACAAAGTCATCGGTACCATAAATCGAGCATCCTTATCAGGCGAAGATCCCAGAGCAGTCGTTTCTGGAGATGGCACTTTGGCAGAAGCAATAGCCTTAGACATCCAGAATAGGTGAAATAAATTGTTTACTTTCTCGAAGATATTTATGATCATTATGCTGCATCGGATCTGTTATAGGTGCATTAACTATTTGTAGATGATAAGACCCCATGATGCGACTGCAGGCAGGGCCGGAGTAAGGCATGTTCAACATGTTCGGCCGAACACCCCCACAGATACAACAAGAATATTTGTCACCTTTGTTAATTCTAATACTGAAAATAAGTTTTAAAAATCTCAGAACATAAATATTGTCATATAATTTGAAAAACAATTGATTTTATCATACACAACTTTTGCACATGTGTGGGCCCTTGTTGGAGTTTCCATTGCAATGCAGATTGATCTTAAAATCAGCCAGAAATGCGAGTGGCCTATAAGAGCTATAATTGTTAATTCCATACCTAAACTCTTAGTACCTCACGGTCCTCACCCTATCAGAACCCTTGCAGGTGCTATGCGACGCATTATGAACTGGCGTTAAAACTATTGTGTGTCCGAACTGCACTTCAGCAGTATGCCCTCTTTGTTTTTTTGTTTTTAAATCAGGTCTACTACTGGCTTTACCGAGAAATAATAATTTTTTCTAGTCAGTGGTGGCACTGTGTACAGCGTGGCAAATCAGGGCAAATAGGCTTCTTCTTCTTCTTTAGGTTCTCTGCCCTTCGGCAGGTTCCAACCTCCAAGGACGCCACTCCTCTCTGTGCTGTGCCTTTTCCTTCAGTTTGCTGTATCCATTGACCATAATCCCTCCAAGCATCATTTGCCGCGGTCTTCCTCTCCCTCTCTTTCCTTCCATTCTCCCTTCTATGATTTCTTTCAGGAGGGAGTCTCCTCTTAACACGTGCCCAACCCAGTTCTTTTGTCTCTCTCTTATTGTTGTTATTAGCGATCGCTTTTCACCAACCATTTGTAGTACCTCCTCATTTGTTATATGCTCCGTCCAGCTCACCTTCTCCATCCTTCTCCAAATCCACATCCAAATCCACATCCACATCTCGAAAGCCTCTAGGCTACTCTGGTTAAAATCCTCTGCCGTGGTCGTTGTCCAGTGTTTAATCTAGTCCACCTGGAGGGGAATAATTATTCACGTTTTGGGGGATGGGACAAACAGTTGTTTTGGGAGGACGACAGCCTCTGAGGCAGACACCGACGACACCCATTGTCCGGTCATTTTTTCTGACGACCTTTTTATTCTTTCTGCAAAAAGTTATTATAGGCATAAAATCCCCGTAATAAATTCCATGCTTTCAAGTCCGATTACCTTTTTTAGTAGGCCTACATCAATAGGACAACGCTGTGTTCATAAGAACAAGAGCCGTACAATTTTTCTGTGGGTGGCTGGAATGTTGCGTGTTTAATTTTTCTGAGGAGTGTCATTTCTGGCGAAACTTCCCACCCAGAGATGCCTATAGATTTAACACTGATCGTGGTCCTGCTACAGTATTGACAGAATTTTTCCCTGCCTAGACTTCATTAATTTTGGGCATAAATCGCTTCTGCACTGTTTAATTGTACGAGTGTCCTGGCTATAACCTGGCTAAAAAAATTGTCGGTGAATTACTCCAATATTCTTAAACCGGGTAAGCTTTATGCTTTAACACTAGACTGGAAAATCATAAAGACCTGCTGACACAGTAAAAAAAAGCAGGAACGAATCAATAATAGACGAGTGAAATTAATACGTTTTGTGTGTCCTTTTGTCATGATTCTGCAAGGTTGGGTCCCCACAGTTTTACTGAATAGGGCCTCCACATTTTTTAATCCAGCCCTGTCTGCAGGTAAATGTCACAGAATCAATCCTGCGCCAATCAATACTTACAGATCATTCAACTGCAACAGCTAGCCTATAAAGCTAACGGTAGTTCATGGGCGCTATACCAGATTACTTTCGCTTGATTTTAACTAACTTACTTGTACATGGCTCTATGCAATCATGTATAATATATGCATGTTCTCATCCATAAAGACTTGCATGGGCACTCTGAGGTCACTGCTGCGGAGACAAATTTTTTAATCACTAGGGCCTAATGAGAACTTTAGTCTTCCTTTGCCCTAACGCACTGTGGCGGAAAATATCTATCTCTCGCGTGTGACACCCCGGCTGCAAAGAGGCTGCCCTTTCGGTCCGTGGATAACCGTCCACCGATCGGGCGGGTGTCATTCCAAATATGTCGCGCGTGTCGTTTCAGGGGGGTGGAAACGCAAGTCCGCCTTCGTCGTCTTTCGAAGGTATGTAGTTGTTCCGGTCGACCTGCCCACCCAGGAGGCACAACGACGATGAAATGAAGACACAGTTTAATGGCGAAACAGGAAACACAGCAACACGTCAATACCCTCACGATCACCCCTACTGTCTGACGCACTCTCCTAACTCTCTCTCTTCTACCGGACTTTCTGGACTATCTCTCTCTCTCTCTTCTCTTCTCTTCTCTCTCTCTCGGACTCTCTCGACTCTCTCCCTTCCTTTTCTACAGAGCAAAGAGCTCCCAAGAGGCACAAACGACGCCGCCGCGGGGGAGGCAGAGAGGCAGGCCGGCAAACGAAAGAGGCACAAATGACGCCGCCGCGAGGAGGCAGAGAGGCAAGCCGGTAAACGAAAGAGGCACAAACGACGCCGCCCAGAGGCACAAACGACGCCGCCGCAGGGAGGCAGAAAGGCAGGCCGGCAAACGAAAGAGGCACAAACGACGACGCCGCGAGGGAGATAGAGAGGCAGGCCGGCAAACGGCCGAGAGCTGCACACAAGCGGCTGCAAGAACACTCTCGCGGGGGGAAATGAGAAAGGCCGACAGCGCACGGGCGGTCTTAAAGGATACACGTGCAGAACAGGGGGAAAGGGCGGGCACTATGAAAGTGGAGGCGAACCCAATTTCGCCACGGCACCATCGGATTTGACTTGTTTAGCAAACACAATCAAACAGCTTTTAAACGCATTCGATTCGTTTAGAACTTTAGATGAAAAGAACTACATGCAGTGTCTTGTTAGCCAAGACCTATTTTAGGTAGCTAAACAGACGCTACAATGCCATTTCTTAATAGGCTACGTCAGTGCTTAAAGTGTAAAAAAAGAAGTGCCTGGACGCCCCTAACCTTCCTTTGCTCTGCTGGGTGTGTGTGTGTGTGTGTCTGTCTGTCTGTCTGTCTGTCTGTCTGTCTGTCTGTCTGTCTGTCTGTCTGTTCCTCTGTCTTCATTTCTCTCTCGCTCGCGCGCTGGCTCCCTTGATCTCTAATACACTGCATGATTCCAATATGTAAACTAATAGGGGTATTAAGTCACCCAGTGACCCGGAAGGGTTTAAAAGTTGCAGCCACGTAGCCTACAGATTTGACGCGGATGACTATATATATTAAATATATACAGGGTGCGCCAAAAAAGGACCCCCCTAGGTTTTTTGCCAATATCTTGACCAAAAGTAAGAATTTAAAAATCAAATTTTACAAGCTTATGGACAATTCATATTTACACATCATGGCCAAATTTCATAGAAAATATTTCATACAGAACAAAAGTTATATCACTTTTAGTGAGGCCACCCACCGTTTTTGACGATTCAAAAACGTAACGCAACAAAAAAGTAGCAAAAACACGATTTGATTAAGTCTCATCTCAAATAACTTTTTGGAAATGAACTTGATAGTGATTCTCAACTTGTATTCATTGTACCCACCAGTGCCAAAACTTCTTTTTGAGTCTCTTCAAAGTTCTTGATGGCCCTGTTGACGCGTTCCAAAGGCAAATTTTCCCATGTAAACTCCAATTCGCCCATCAATTCTCTTACTGCTCTTGGTTTTGGCTGCAGATTGTGATATTTCCCGAGCACAGCTCTCCGCAATTGATTATCAATCCATCGGGTTCAAATCCGTAGATTTGGGGCCAATGGCATTCTCAATAAAACGGTTAAAACCAGAACAATCGACGCGGATGATTGCCGATCTCCTTTTATTATCGGCAAATCTCTTAAATCTCAGCTTAACTCGTAATTGTTGCGCTCTCACTGTTTATCAGAGTAAACGTTGCTCATAGCCTTATATCTCCAGGATCTTGTTTTTTTGTTGCGTTACGTTATTGAATCGTCAAAAAACGGTGGGTCACCACCCTAAAAGTGGTATAACTTTTGCTCTGTTTGAAATATTTTGTTGAAATTTGGCGATCATGTGTAAATGTGATCTGTCTTTAAGACTGTAAAATTACATTTAGAAATTCTTACTTTTGGCCAAGATATTGACAAAACTTAGGGGGTCTTTTTTGGCGCACCCTGTACATATTATACATATGTCACTATCCATATCCATGTTGTCGTATTTGCCAACGACGGTATACAATTATTTTGATAAATTTTGAGACTTCGAAAGTTCAACACAAAGGTCAACAGCTGTGGTGACTCTCCCACCATCTATTTGCATTTTCAACTTACTGGGTCGACCCAAGGTCTGCCAAAACGGGGCATAGGCCTACCTCTGCTCATTTGGGGACTTCTTGCCTTCGGCAATCGCGGCCTCGCGCCTTCAGCGCTGGCAATTTTCACTTGAACGTTATAACTGTATAACAGTTCTGATCAGATTATTCAACTTTTGCACCTTCATTGCGTTTCTCTTTCAAATTTGTGAGAGTCAAACTTGTGGCTGTAAGACGTTGTAGATAAATTCTATATGACCAGATATTAACAGTACTGTTGTATGATTATTCAAAACTTAAAAAAATGTCAATTCATTTAGCCTACCTTTTAGAGTTCATGACCTCTTCATGCACGACAATAATTCAACTCCAGGTGTAGCAAATGGTCTTTTCAATTTTTTTGACATTACTTAGTGAGCAGTGGCAGCAACTTTGGAACTAGGTCTACAGTCTGTACTGCATGTATTCGTCACTTCGCAACTTCAACTTCGAATTTAGCCTGACTTTATAGGTGCCATAGAAGATATACATAAATAGGCTAATAACTATTATATGTAGGCCTATATATATATATGTAAACTAACATCAGTTGTCGGGATGTGTTTGACAGTACTGTTGTTTGAGGAAAATAAACCAACTAGAGATTTATCTATGCGACTATGCGGTATAGCCTATATATTATTTTAGACTAATTGCACGGATATCTATAGTGGCGTATCTTATTGGTATCTTCGCGTGCGGGCGAGTGACTGAAATCGGATATCAAACAACAATATTAAAAGCACGTCTGATGATTAATTTTTATGGCTCAGTTCCATTCCATAGATGCCCTAAACCGAGCCAGATATACAAAGGCGAAGTGTCAGCTCATCATTAAAACTTGAATTGATACTGGACCAAATGTGTGCATATATATATATATATATATAGGTAGCTGTCTATATATATATATAGGTAGCTGTCTATATATATATATACGCAGTATTACTCGTTGCTGTTGAAAGGAGATAAACTGATTAAAATAAGGGAGAACGACCAGAGAGAGATGGAGAGATGGAAAGATGGGTAGACAGAGATAGAGAGAGAGGGGTAGACAGAGATAGAGAGAGGTGGAAAGAGACAGAGAGAGATAATGAGAGATGGATGGATGGATGGATGGATGGATGGATAGATGGGTGGATGGAGAAAGGGATGGAGGGAGGGATGCAGGGATGATGAATATTGGAGACCCAGAGGCCGACAGATATAAAGTGATAAACGAGAGGTAGATACAAAGTCAGAAATAGAGAGAGAAAAGAGAGGGAGGAGGGAGATGTGGAGAGAAAGAACATAAGAGACAGAGAGACACAGACAGACAGCGTCGGTATTTAAGAAATGTTCAGGAGGGGCAGAAACCAGAGAAAGAGAAAGACAGAAAGGGAGGGACTGAGGGAGGGAGAGACAAATGGTGAAGTGACTGATAAGCAAAGACATGGAGATGCAGAGATTCGGTTCAACTGACATCTGAACTCTGTAATAGGCCTGGAACATTATATACACATCATGCATATATTATAATTATATTTTGGTTCACTAAGGCGCAAGCTGTCATACTGAACATCGTATAGAAATGCTGGTTCATGGATTGCCGTTTGTGACTGTCTGGTCGGTCGTCCATGCAGTTATGAACGGCCATCCGTATGCCGTCTATGACTGCATGGACGATCGTCCACACAGCCATGGACGGCCGTCCGTAACTGCATGGACGGCGTCCATGCAGTTACGGACGACCGTCCAGGCAGTTCTGCAAAATAAGTGGCAGGACGGCGTCCAGCCTCGAAAATAAGTGCCTGGACGCCGTCCATGACCGTCCTGGCACACTTTAAGCCCTGGGCTACGTAAAATTTATGAATTAGATAAATCTGTTCTATTTGATGATTCTGTATATCATCTATTACTATTGCAATTTGCAAAACACCTGTGATGACGCAGTTGTGCGTGTGCCGGGCTGTCTCTCCAATTTCAGATTGATGTTTTGGTCGGACTGTAGCAGTCGACGTAGTATCGAACAAGCGCAGATGTCAAACCTAAGCAATCATCATTCTGTGGTCATTGTTTCCAGTCTTTGTGCCACAGCAATCGCAGTTGATGTTCCAAGTAGGACTTTACATGTTATAAATGATGCAAGAGCAATTAGGCGACATTAGCCTAGTAAATGTTAGGAACAAGGGCTTGGTAACTTTAAGCAATTCGTTATTTTTAAAAGAAAGCTTTCAATCTTCAAACCGTTTGCTTGGCACAAATTAATGGCACAAGCTAATACAGATGCAGATCAATAATTATAGTAGTCATAATTATTGCGTAGATAGCAATCAAGGTTGCAGACTGGTTTACCGATCGAAGCAACAATGCATTTCTGAGGCTGGGTAAGTTTGGTGCTGATTGATACGCCATCTGTGCGCAAACCGACCTCGCTCAAAACGTGAAGAACTTCATGACGCTTCTGACACCCTTAGTATACTTGACTTACTTCAAAATCGACTGCGACTCAACTCTTCAAAGACGAAATTCATTTGTCTGGGAAGTCGAACGGCAGCTGGCTAAGATTGACTTGGCTGCCCTTGCACATCAGTTTCCTCTAGTAGCCTAGCCTTCTCTACCTCTGGTCGAAAAGAAAAGTCTCTTGGTGTCACCTTAGACCAAGAACTCTACTTCTCTAAGCATGTCTCTACCATGTCACGTCGAGGGTTTTTGGTTTTAGAATGTATTTAATTTATATTAAGCCGTTTGCTATAATTAAATTTATGCTAAGCTGTTAACGATGTGCCTAAACTTATTTAATAGACGCACGCTGAACAAAAGCAGTTTAACTCTCATTGACAATTTGTTCCCAATTCTTCTGCAACATTGCGTCCTGAAATTCTTCCGATATTTTTGACAATTTATTGCAAATATTTTGTGGCGTATAATGGATTTATTTTGCTTTAACAGATCAGCTGATCTACTGGGCGGATGATACAGGTCGTGTAGAACAGGTGAGCTACAGTGGCGCTGGATATCTATTCGTACGTCAAATGTCTTCTACGTCATCAATCACAGGCTTGGCGGTTGATGCCAAATTTCTGTCAGCGACTCAAAGCAGAGGTAGGCTCAATTGAAACGTACCCGAGTATTCGAATACTCCTTAGTGTATAGTATTGTTAGGAGCAGGAAGTTAGTCGCGGAAAGCAAAGACTCTGTCATTTAGGTTTTTCTGATATATTTATTTACAGTCTACACTTTTTTTAACTTACTAACTGCAAGCATGCCTTCGGGTCAAGGCTGAATTTATGAGATGTGGGAGAATTATCATGGTCCATCCACTGCCTCCAGTAACGACGCTGTCTGCAACGAATCTTCAATTTTAGGCAAATTCAGAAAATCAACAGAAATACTTGCGAACTAAGCAATCTCACTGGTATTCGATTCACCAAACCGCATGCTCTCGCCTTAATCAGCTCAGGTAGGTATAACTATATACGGTATATAAAAACAAGTAAACTGTAAAGTGTGTGCATGAGTTCATAGATAAAAGCAGCCTTATATTTAAAAGCTCATACTCGCCCTTATGTGAGCACTATCGTAAGAGACATATAGCAGCATGTGTCTTATGCGCTTCACATAATATTACCGCTTCACATCATCGGGTCTAATCATAGGCGTAGGAGGCAGGAGGTTCAGAGAGATATGCACCCCTCCTATTTTCGGGCGTTTCTGCTTTTCGGGCACAAGTAAGCCCAGGAAAATATTACGCAAACTACTTGAGGTTCAACACTCAATAACAAAATACATTATCTACCCGCTCCAAATTGCCCGAATCGAGTTTTTTTATGTGTACTTGAATTAGTAGCTAGCCTACTAGCTATAATATACTCTAGGGAAGTAGTTCTAAATTCACCTTAGAATCAGGGGCGGATTCAGGGGGCTCGGAAAGTTGACGTGGCCCCCATGAGTAGTTTCGTAGGCCCCTCCCCACGCCCCACGAGGACCTTATACAGGGGCTTAAGAACACTGAACGACTTAAAAAGGTCATCAACTAGACGAAATTTTTTTCCTGTCCCAAGACCGAAAATTTTGGCCCACCCTTCGAAAATTTCTGTAGCCGATCCTGCTTAGAATATTGCAAAATGGGCGAAAATCGTAGCAATTTCACGAGCTGAAGTTTGCCAAAAATCGCGGCAATTCGTGGCAGTTGGGAAAATTCACGGCATTGAAGACAAGACTAATGCCAAGGATCACGTTCGGAATTCACGGTTTCCAGGAGTCCATGACTTTGAAAATTTCTGTTAGCCTATACCTGGCCATGGAGCAAGATAGACGCAGTATTCTTGCGATCATAAGCAATTGCAACTGCAGACGAACACCGGCATTGAGACTTGCCGATGAGAGAAATTCCTGGCCACTGGCGTGAGTAGTCATGGGTCCCTAAACTCTGCTTAGGACTAGACCTACATATACACGTGGCCTACATGAGGAAATAAATTGGGAAAAATTTTAATAATAAAAGTACGGCCACGATTCACGAAATTAATAAATTATGGTCTATTTTTACAGACCTATACAATTAAGAATTTATTCATTTGTTCATTTCAAGTATATAAACTGACTGTAGTTATAAGTATAAGCGATATTATAGGCAACCTTTAGGCTAAGGCATGAATTGAATCACCTATTCACCTACACTTTGTATAACCTACCATTTTGGCGTCCTCTCAATATTTAATTTATTCGAATTTCTGTATGACATTTATGCGTTTTGGGGTCATTATTTTTTGTATATCTTTCTCCAATTTCACTGTGCATTTTGAAAAGTGTTCGGAGGATTTTTGAGGCTTCGCGACACGCATTACAGAATCGCGCTGTCGATCCATGTCAGCAATCTGGTCTTCTCTTCCTCCACCTTGCTTCGAGGAAGAGTTTGTAATCTTGATAACTTGCTTCTCACCCACCAAAACAATATGCCTCCAAACAAGGAAGCAAATATTGATAAACTATAGCGGCGTCAAAAAAACATGAGCTTCGCCAACAACAGAAACAATAAGCGACTTTTACCCAATACAGCAACTCTATTGCTCGTAGAATGACACGAGACAGAATGATAGCACGATGTCAAATCCTGTAGGATTCAACTTTGTCGGTTACGCTTTACAACACATAAACTAATGAACCACTGGCATATCGATGGAATCCTCCATACTGGACCAGACTTTACAGAATATTTAAAGAACACGGGTGTATCATTTCAATTTCATGGTGGATTGCTTAATATATAAACTGTTGAAGTATTTTCAGATGATTTTTCAACAGAGTATATACATTGACGAATAGGACAAATACAAGCTCCGGTACAAGCTGCAGTATAAGCTCTAGAAACCCCGAATTTGCGTCGCCTACTGAAACAACAGGTAAAAAAATTATCACTAATGTGTTGCTGGCAATTGATTTCATAAATCCCAGTCTTCCTTTAATTATTAGGCCTATCATTCAAACGCCAATGAGAAAGAGGATCACGAAATGCTCAAAATTAATATGCAGGTTTAGGCATATTTATTATGCCCTGTATCCTGATCACTGAAATTGCACTAGGCCTACGTAACCGTAAGTGTTTAATCCAGCTAGAATGGTCTTATTCGCCATATCCCTGAAATGATGTATAATAATGAAAGTCTGGATTTTCGTCCTGAGCAGCGCTACTGCATGCTAAAGGACTCCCAGAACACTCCAATTTATGCATGTGGCTATAGCTTAAAGAGCCTACATGTACGTGTTTATGCCGTAGGCCTGTTGCATTGGACGTTGTATTTGTTTGTATGTGCACTTGTTATAGTGCCCCTTCAAGCTCTCTACTCAGAGGCGCTCCCGGCTGCAGCGCGGACGCTGCATCGGAGTTTCACGCTGAGACGCTGAGCAATTGCGAGTGAAGGACTTGCCCAAGGTCCCTAAGCGGTGACTTGAGGTGGATTCGAACTTGCAACCCTACCGCTGCAAGGCAAAGAACATACCCACTGTATACACCACCGCGTCCCACAAGTGAGAAGTAATAATTAAAACACCAGCTTCATCATCAGCATATATTAATAAGCAACTTGTATACAATACAGCACCTCTATTGCTCGTACAATGAAACTAGACGGCAGATTCTCTATAGCACGATGTCAAAACCTCTTCGGATGCACTTTTATCGGTTATACTTAATTGACAACACATAAAATAGCGAACCATTTGTATTCCGATTGAACTCCTCTGCACTGAACCAGACCTCACAGTCCCATTCCTTAGTGTTCTGCCCTTAGGCAGGTCCAAGATTCCAACGACATCATTCTTGTCTTTTGTTCGCTGCCTTCAGCTTTCTTGAGAAAAAAATATGGTGATGGTTTCCCTTAGAGTAGACCCGCATAAAATATACGCGTGTATCATTTCAAGTCCTTGGTCGATTGCTTGATATATAAACGAGTAAAGCATTTTCAGCTGGAATTTTGTTACAGAATATACATTGACGTCAATGACAACTAGGCCTGCAGCTGTAGGTCCTAGCACAAGTTCGAGTAAATCTGCGTTTGAGTCGCCTACTGCAACAACAGGTAAAACAATTACCATAAATGCATTCCTACGGTACTATATGAGTTTGTAAATCACCGATTTCCTCTAATTATTCGTATCCAATAACAAATTATAAATAGAATCACAAAATAGCCATATAATATGCACATTATGCAGGTTTATATTAGGCTACGTACCGGTACTCTGTATCCAGATCACTAAACTTGCTCTAGGTATTACATAACATCAACCTTCACTTGAAAGTGAAAGTACCTTACGGACTTCTTTCTTAAATGCAAACACACGCACATACATACACGCGTACACACTCACACACAAAGACACACACACACAGTAATAATAATTTGCTTTATTGAACAATCCGGTTGACATGACAATGTCGCAACTGGTTGCAGTTTACAGTTAGGCCAAATCACAAAATAGACCGCGCGATTAAAATATTCTCACTGTATGACCTCCGAAAAACTGATGACAAGCTACATTTTATTTTTTCATGTGCATATTTGTACGTAGATATTGCAAAAATAGATACACAGTTCACGATCAATTTGCATCTTTTTAAGAAGCAAATTAGTAGTTAACTATATTTTTGGTGGTAGCGCATTGACCAATCACTGCTTTATAAATATTCAGTAGAAAGCGTCCCATTTCACCATTAGTAAATCGCCGGTCTTTGAATATTCAATAAGCAACGTCATCATTTCGTCATTAATTAAATCGCCAATTGATGAATATTCAGTAGCAAGCATGCTGTTTCTCGGTTGTAAATAAACGTCGATCGCACTATAATAATTATTCTATTTATGTGTTTTAAGAGTTATAAAACAATTCAAATATGTCATAGTTATTAGTTATTATCCGAAAATCAATACTGGGCCTACTTCGGTAATTTTTTTTAGGTTATGGTTGTCCAATTGAATGATTTGCACGTTTTCACGGGCGAGTAGGGCCTACAGTGGCTTGATGTGTGGGTATGCGTGTGTGTTTGTGTGTGTGTGTGTGTGTGTGTGTGTGTGTGTGTGTGTGTGTGTGTGTGTGTGTGTGTGTGTGTGTGTGTGTGTGTGTGTGTGTGTTATTTGTAATCAATCAATCAAATCGTCATTAGAGGTGCTAAGCTGACACACACGCAACTTAAACAGTCAATGTTGTAAAGGGCATTTAGGAGACTGTCATAACGCAAAGATAAAATATTATGTTAAACTATTGTTACTACAGTAGATGTGCATCATGTGTTTAAAAAGAATGCGCTGATGACGATCTTTAGCCTAGCTAATAGGCATAGGCTTAGTGAAAAGTTATGTGGTCAAGCTCGATGGTTATGTTATATCCGTTACTAAAAAGGAGGGAGTGAAGAACGGTGAAGAACGGTGGACGTGGTTAGGATAATTAGGCATAGGCCTATTAATGACTGTATACGCAGTCTGTCTTCAGACAATTCAGCCAACTGAGTTGTGCATGCATGCATGGGCGGCGACTTAGGGAAGACAGGTGGCGGTCCCCTCAATGTTTGAAGCTGGGGGACCGTCCATGCATTTGACCCCCCTTCCCCAATACTTAAGTGTTAAGACAAGCATATTGTTAATTGGAAAAAATACCGGTAACGTTATAAGAAGAGAACTCCGACCAAATGACTGGAAAACTTCGTCGGTGACATGGGGGCCAAAAATGTTGCTTCTCGGCGAACGTCTCTTATCTTATCTTATCTTATATGACCATTCATAAAGCGCTTCTCGCAGCAAGAGCCTTTCAGAAGCGCTCCCAGTGCGTTCGACCCCAAGAAAAAAACCAAGTTTTTAGACGAGAGAACGAGGATACACTACCAGAAAGGATGGCAGAGCGAACTGATGGGGGAAGCCGATTCCATAGGGAGGGACCAATATAGGCAACTGATCTAAATTGAGCCATGGCGGTCCTGACTCGAGGGACAAAGAGATCAAGCCGATCAGAGTACCTAAGAGGACGCAGCGAGGTGGCAGAAAGGGGGCCAAATATCTGATCACACAGATACTTCGGAGCAAGACCTATTTGAGACTTAAGGACCAGAATCATGACTTTAAATTGTATGTGGACCGAGAGAGGAAGCCAGTGAAGTTGTTCAGTCATGAATGCAGAAATGTGGGAGAATCGAGGATGACGGGCAATGAGTACAGATTGCAGAGGAGCTAGGCGAACCTTAGGCAGGCCAATAAGGACAGAATTACAATAGTGAATCCGAGAACATACAAAAGCGTGAACAATTGAGGTAAGGATTGAAGATGTGACAGATTTGCGAATAGCCCTGAGACGTCTTAGCTGAAAGTAGGAAGAGCGAGTAAGATTGGCAGTGTGCTCAGTGAAGGTAAGAGCACTATCTAGGGTGACACCTAGGCAAGGGCGATCCAGGGGGGGGCCAATCCGGCCATGGCCCCCCCCATTTCAAAAATTTCTTTTTTTTGACCAGCTATTTTGCTCGGAAAGTAGACGTGGCCCCCCCCCAAAAGTAGTTCCATGGGACTTTGGCCCCCCCCTTCGAAAATTTCTGTATCCGCCCTTGCACCTAGGTCTCGAACACTGCAGGAGAAGTTAAAGTGAGGAAAAGTTTGAGAGAGCAGTGTGTACTGTGTAGTCAAGTTTTTGAAGCTGTTTAGGAGTGCCAGACCAAATCAACTGGATTTTGGAAGAGTTCAAAGAAAAACGATTATACGACATCCACAAATGAAGATCTTGAGATAGAGCGCCAATTCGGCTTGCAAGAAGGAGTTGAGCAGAATGGGGGTCCATGGACATAAGCTTAATTGGACATCGTCAGCAAAAAGGTGGCCAGTTGCTGGGACGTTCGTTCGTCCCCCAACTTCTAGACCAAGTCTCCGCCTATGCATGCATGCCATTTGTGGATACAATGCAGCTTCAAGTTTGCTTGGTCATTGAAAACGAATGTTTTCCGAAGTTTGGCTTTTATGTAAGCTTAATACAATGCAAAGTAAGTTGAAGCTAAACTGACCATTCATTAGCACTTCCAGTGTGAGTACCCCAAGAGAAAGAAATGGAGTTTGATTATAGAAATAGATCTAGGAAGAACATGCAAAGAGGAAGGGAGGGCATTCCAGAGGGAAAGGGCAATGGTGGAAGATGATCTAGTTTGGGCCAAAAAATTTCTTGGCTACGGGACAAACGGATCATTGCAGTTCGAAGAGGGAGTTGTGATAATTTGAATGATCCTTATCTGGACAAATAAGTCAACATTGTAGATACTTTCACATCATGGGTCCTAGATGTCGGTTTAAGACTTGCTGATGGAATTGTGATAATTTGAATGATCATTATCTGGGCAAATAAGTCAACATTGTAGATACTTTCACATCATGGGTCCTAGATGTCGGTTTAAGACTTGCTGATGGAATTGTGATAATTTGAATGATCATTATCTGGACAAATAAGTCAACATTGTAGATACTGTGGAGACTTGGACTAATGCATTGCATGGACGCACTGTGTGTTGACAGCCTTTGACCGTTTTATTTTTGTCCGCCTGCTTGTCTGCCTCCGTCCGCCTGTGCGCTGCATCCGCCTATCTGCTGCATGCACTGACTCGCCGCTTACGACTGCAGCCGACCGGTCTGGCTGGCACGCATCGCGCTCTGTCTGCTATAAAAAGGCAGGATTTCGCTGTTCGGCACCGACTCTCTGGTTGGCCACGAAGCGGACTAGAGGGCCTGGCACTTGACACACGGTAAAACGTGAGCTCGAGTGGTGACCGACTTGCTTTCGGACGGCCTCGAAGCTGACCGATCGCGCTGCCGCTTGACACACGGTAAAACGTGAGTTCGAGGGGTAACTGACTGACAAGCGACTTCAGACGGCCTCGAAGCCGACTGGTCGACTGGCACCCAACTCGCGGTAGAACGTGAGCCCGGGTGTGGACTGACTACCAACTCCTGGTAAGGCCACGAAGCTAACCAGAGAGGCTGGCACTTGATGCACGGTAAAACGTGAGGTCGAGTGGTGACTGATTATGAGAGTGGGTGTCGCGGCTCCTATTGATCTTGAGTACTTAAGCATCGGTCTAGGAGTTCCCTACTCTCATTAGAGGGGTTCGAACCCTCCGACGGCTGACTACAGACTAACGATTGACCCCGACTGCGGGAAGGATTCTTGGGATCGCTGCGGTCTATCTTTGGTCCCATTTCCAGTATTGCTTCTGTTTCGTTTGTACCTTAATCGCCTTGTGTTTGGAAACCAATAAATCTGTTTGAAACCTTAACCTGGTTAGTCTTTAGTCAACCGCTAAAGCCGGACCCGGATATATTTTACGGGCTAGGGGTGGTGTTTGGTCTCCTGGTGTAATTTGCCCAACCTAGTTCCGCTACAATACTTTCACATCATGGGTCCTAGATGTCGGTTTAAGACTTGCTGATGGAATTGTGATAATTTGAATGATCATTATCTGGACAAATAAGTCAACATTGTAGATACTTTCACATCATGGGTCCTAGATGTCGGTTTAAGACTTGCTGATGGAATTGTGGTAATTCGAATGATCATTATCTGGACAAATAAGTGAGCATTGCATATAACTTCCACAGCATGGGTCCTAGATGTCATCTCGCAAAGACCTGGCAAAGACTTACATCAAGTTCCTATTGCATACAATCATGACTTCACTTGTAGCCATTTTGAGATTCTGGCCGCCATTTCGTCCGCCATTTCGGTTTATTGGCACTACCACCTATGTGATATTGATTCCATCGCATTCTTTGACCTCGAAAATGTTGAATTAGACTCTGAAATCATGTTTCCATTAGATATATTACTTCACTTATAGCCATTTTAAGGTTCTGGCCGCCATTTTATCCGCCATTTTGGATTTTCTGCAGTGCCTCACAAGTGACCTTGGTTCCATTGCTTTCCTTGACCTGTAAAATATTGATTTAGGTTCTGAAATCATGTTTCCATTGCATACATAACTTCTCTTATAGCCGTTTAAGCTTCTGGCCGCCATTTTGTCCGCCATTTTGATTTTCCTTGCAGTGCTGCTTGTGTGTTTTTGGTTCCATTGCATTCCCTGAAACCTATTATCTTAATTTAGAGTCTACAGTCATGGCCAAAGGTTTACGAACACCAATTTTTTTCATAATTTTCGTGGATATTTCAGCACTGCGCTCTACCATGGTCACTCCTGGGCTACTTTTATTAGTGAAATGTGCTGCCACCAAGCTGCCAACAAGCTGCCACCAAGCTGCCAAGCTGCCGCCAAGCTGCCAACAAGCTGCCACCAAGCTGCTGCCAAGCTGCCAAGCTGCCGCCAAGCTGCCAAGCTGCCGCCAAGCTGCCAAGCTGCCAAGCTGCCACCAAGCTGCCGCCAAGCTGCCAAGCTGCTGCCAAGCTGTTGCCAAGCTGCCAAGCTGCCACCAAGCTGCCAAGCTGCCACCAAGCTGCCGCCAAGCTGCAAAGCTGCCACCAAGCTACCGCCAAGCTGCCAAGCTGCTGCCAAGCTGCCACCAAGCTGCGGCCAAGCTGCCAATCTGCCACCAAGCTGCGGCCAAGCTGCCGCCAAGCTGCCAATCTGCCGCCAAGCTGCCGCCAAGCTGCCAAGCTGCCGCCAAGCTACCAAGCAACCAAGCTTCCGCCAAGCTGCCAAGCTACCAAGCTGCCGCCAAGCAGCCAAGCTGCCACCAAGCTGCCGCCAAGGTGCCATGCTGCCAAGCTGCCGCCAAGCTGCCACCAAGCTGCCGCCAAGCTGCCGTCAAGCTGCCAAGCTGCCACCAAGCTGCCGTCAAGCTGCCAAGCTGCCACCAAGCTGCCGTCAAGCTGCCAAGCTGCTGCCAAGCTGTCACCAAGCTGCCGCCAAGCTGCCAAGCTGCCACCAAGCTGCCGCCAAGCTGCCTAGCTGCCGCCAAGCTGCCAAGCTGCCACCAAGCTGCCGCCAAGCTGCCTAGCTGCCGCCAAGCTGCCAAGCTGCCAAGCTGCCGCCAAGCTGCCACCAAGCTGCCGCCAAGCTGCCAAGCTGGCGGCAGCTTGGTGGCAGCTTGGCAGCTTGGCGGCAGCTTGGCAGCTTGGCGGCAGCTTGGTGGCAGCTTGGCAGCTTGGCGGCAGCTTGGCAGCTTGGCGGCAGCTATGCAGCTTGGCGGCAGCTTGGTGGCAGCTTGGCAGCTTGTCAGCTTGGTGGCAGCTTGGCAGCTTGGCGGCAGCTTGGTGGCAGCTTGGCAGCTTGGCGGCAGCTTGGCAGCTTGGCGGCAACTTGGTGGCAGCTTGGCAGCTAGGCGGCAGCTTGGTGGCAGCTTGGCGGCAGCTTGGCAGCTTGGCGGCTTGGCAGCTTGGCGGCAGCTTGGTGGCAGCTTGGCAGCTTGGCGGCAGCTTGGCATCAGCAAGGCAGCTTGGCAGCTTGGCGGCAGCTTGGTGGCAGCTTGGCAGCTTGGCGGCAGCTTGGTGGCAGCTTGGCAGCTTGACGGCAGCTTGGTGGCAGCTTGGCAGCTTGACGGCAGCTTGGTGGCAGCTTGGCAGGTTGGCGGCAGCTTGGCAGCAGCTTGGTGGCAGCTTGTTGGCAGCTTGGCAGCTTGGCGGCAGCTTGGCAGCTTGGTGGCAGCTTGGCAGCTTGGCGGCAGCTTGGCGGCAGCTTGGCGGCAGCTTGGCAGCTTGGCGGCAGCTAGGCAGCTTGGCAGCTTGGCGGCAGCTTGTTGGCAGCTTGGCAGCTTGTTGGCAGCTTGGCAGCAGCTTGGTGGCAGCTTGGTGGCAGCTTGGTGGCAGCTTGTTGGCAGCTTGGCAGCTTGGTGGCAGCTTGGTGGCATCACATTTCACTAATAAAAGTAGCCCAGGAGTGACCATGGTAGAGCGCAGTGCTGAAATATCCACGAAAATTATGAAAAAATTTGGTGTTCGTAAACTTTTGGCCATGACTGTAAAATCGTATTCCTATCACATAGAATACTTATATGATAGCCATGTGAAGCAATTGACCGCCAATTTGTCCGCCATCTTGTTTTCCCATGCAACCGCAAAAATTCCACCTTGCTAATCGCGATTTTCGTTTTCAGCAGAGTCAGATTAGTATAGAAACGCCTGCTAGCAAATTTTTACATGGTTTGCTTCTAACAGTGTCATTTTCATATTCCAAGCCTGGTTTATATCGGCCAAAACGTCAGAGTCGTCTTTTTTTGTCCACCCTGTATATTAACTGTGGTCCGATCAGCGTGTATCTTCACCTGGACTTACTAGACATGGTATGGTTTAAGTTCATGTATAGATTTGCTTGTCATCAGTTTTTCCTGGGTGATTCTTCTTATCTGCCTGTCTAAAACTTTACTGTAGCAGAACAAACGGCCTGCAATAACCTACGTAATATAGGCGCCAATATAGCAGCCTACAAATTACGTCTATCCTAGGAAAGACGCGATTTGTAGGCTGCTATTAGCCTGCACATGCAATTAGTCGTTGCCTGCGAAATAATAACTCGCTTCTCAAAAGATGAAAGTTGGCCTCATTAGTAGCATAGGAAAATACATCAGAACAATGCACGTCGCAGCCAAAGAACCGAAATCTGCAGACTATAAGCAGTTTCAAGAAGACACCAGCTTCACCAAGAGCAGAAACGATTAGCGGCTTTTGCACAATGCAACAAATCTATTGCTTGTGCAATGAAACGAGACAGAATCTGATGTCATATCCTGATCGGATTAGCATTTCTCGGTTATACATTGCAACACAAAACATTGTGAACCACTGTTGTAGTCCTATTTGCAGTTTAACGTCACTGTGTGGTAACAAAGACCATTAGCGACGCCCTCCTTCCTTATCCAGGTTTGGGACTGGCACTAGCAGAGTGCAACCAGTGGCGGAGTTCACCATTGGCGTGCCGAAAGAAGTTCTATATATAGCCTACTTAACCAGGCCTTACACACAAGACTTATAGTATATAAAGTACATGTATGGGTCATTTCAATTTCTCTGTGGATTGCTGAGAATATAAACGATTGAAGTATTTTGATTCTTTTCACAGAATATACATTGACGTGAAGGACAAGTACAAGCCCTATTTCAAGCTCTAGTAAACCTGAGTTTTCGTCGCCTAGTGCGACAACAGGTTAGAAAATTATCAATCATGTATTGCCACTCTTGCTGATTTTATAGATATCAAATATCCTTTCATTGTCATTATTCCAATGACCCATGAGAAATAGAAGCACAAAATTGCTCAGGCCTATTTATTATGCTCTATATAAATGTATACTCTGATGATGAACTGGTTGATGAACAGAGAAATGGGACGAGGATATAAATAAATCAAGGAAACAGCACAGATATAGGCCTACAGAAATGGTGTCGCTCAGTGTTTAATCTAGACGTCTCTGGGGGGGGAAGTTCCCCCCCCAGGATTGACATTTCCCCCCCCAGAAAAATTTGACAAAATATTATTGGTTTTTAGTTACTGTTTTCATCATTGTTTTACATGAAGCGTTATAATAAACTGTGATATTATTTATTATTATATGATTATAATGACATTATTTACTACTATAATATATGATACTATCATGCTAAGATGACACCTTAAAATGCAGCCATTGCAATGTGGAAATTCAAAAAGTTTCTAATAAGTCACTGAAAAAGTACAGCTATTTTGTTAAGACGACACCTTAAAATGCTGATATTGCAATGTGGAAATTCAAAAATTTTCCAATGGGCCACTGAAAAAGTACAGCTATTTTGTTAAGATGACACCTTAAAATGCTGCCATTGCAATGTGAAAATTAAAAAAATTTCTAATGGGCCACTGAAAAAGTACAGCTATTTTGTTAAGACGACACCTTAAAATGCTGACATTGCAATGTGAAAACTCAAAAGTTTCTAATGGGTCACTGAAAAAGTACAGCTATTTTGTAAGAAGACACCTTAAAATGCTGCCATTTCAATGTTGAAATTCAAACATTTTCTAATGGGCCACTGAAAAAGTACAGCTATTTTGCTAAGACGACACCTTAAAATGCTGCCATTGCAATGTGGAAATTCAAAACGTTTCTGATGAGGCTCTGAAAAAGTACAGGTATTTTGTGAAGATGGCACCTTAAAATGCTGCCATTGCAATGTTGAAATTCAAAAAGTTTCTGATGGGGCACTGAAAAAGTACAGGCATTTTGTGAAGATGGCACCTTAAAATGCTGCCATTGCAATGTGGAAATTCAAAAAGTTTCTGATGAGGCTCTGAAAAAGTACAGGTATTTTGTGAAGATGGCACCTTAAAATGCTGTCATTGCAATGTGGAAATTCAGAAAGTTCCTGATGGGGCACTGAAAAAGTACAGGCATTTTGTGAAGATGACACCTTAAAATGCTGTCATTGCAATGTGGAAATTCAAAAAGTTTCTGATGAGGCTCTGAAAAAGTACAGGCATTTTGTGAAGATGGCACCTTAAAATGCTGTCATTGCAATGTGGAAATTCAAAAAGTTTCTGATGGAGAGGGGGCACATCCCCATACCCCTCCCCCTCCCGGTCTCGGCGCTATGCGCCTCACGAGCGTCCTTCGGACGCTCAATTGTCTCCCCCCCAGAAACCTGAATTCCCCCCCCAGAGGAGGGGGACTAGATTAAACACTGGGTGTCGCTGGAATCTTGGACCTGCTTAAGGGCAGGACACTGAAGAAGAAGAAGAAAATCTGTAAAATCCAGATAACTGAAATTGCACAACGTAACAGCCAGTGTTTAATCCAGTTCGAATTGTCTGACCTACTATATCTCTGAAATGACCACAAATGACCATAAAGATAATGAAAGTCTGTAGGCTTATTTTCCTCCTCGGCAGCGCTACTGAACGCTATTATAATAGAGGACTCGCAGAACACTCCATTTTATGCATGCTGCTAGCCTACATTTACGTATGTATGTCGTTGGCCGATTGTATTGGACGTTGTTTGAGAAATAAAAACTCGCTTTTCAAAAGTTAAAAGTAGGCTATAGGCTATTTAGTAGCATGGGAAAAAAATCCAAAACAATACATATGCATTATGCACCTCTGAACTAAAACACCAAAATTTAACAAACTAATCGGTTTGCAGAAAACACAGCTTCACCGACAGCATAAACAATAAACAACTTTTATACAATACAGCACCTCTATTGCTCGTACAATGAAACTAGACGGCAGATTCTCTATAGCACGATGTCAAAACCTCTTCCGATTCACCTTTATCCGTTATACTTGACAACACATAAAATAGCGAACCATTTGTATTCCGATTGAACTCCTCTGCACTGAACCAGACCTCACAGTCTTCTTCTTTAGTGTTCTGCCCTAAGGCAGGTCCAAGATTCCAACGACATCATTCTTGTCTTTTGTTCGTTGCCTTCAGCTTTCTTGAGAAAAACTATGGTGATGGTTTCCTTTAGAGTAGACCCGCATAAAATATACGCGTGTATCATTTCAAGTCCTTGGTCGATTGCTTGATATATAAACGAGTAAAGCATTTTCAGTTGGAATTTTGTTACAGAATATACACTGACGTCAATGGCAATTACAAGTCCTAGCACAAGCAAATCTGCGTTTGAGTCGCCTACTGCAACAACAGGTAAAACAATTACCATAAATGCATTCCTACTATAATATGATTTTGTAAATTACAGATTTCCTTTAATTACCGTATCCAAAAACCCAATAACAAACGATAAATAGAATCACAAAATTGCTCCAACATGCACATTATGCAGATTATTATAATGGCAGTGGCTATACCCTGTGGCCAAATCACTTAAATTAAATTGCTCCAGGTATTAGGCTACGTAGGCCTAACATGAACCTTCATTTGAAAGTGAAAGTACCGTACCTTCCGGACTATTTTCTACACTTTCGTAAATGCACACACACAGTCACACACACACACACACACACACACGCACTCTCTCTCTTTCGCACAGACACGCACGCACACGCGCGCGCACACACGCACACTTGCACACACACGCACACTTACACACACACGCACACACAGTAATAAGAAATGGGTATAAATGGGGCACGGTGGTGTAGTTCGTTGCCTTGCTGCCTGAGAGTTGCAGGTTTGAATCCACCTCAAGTCGCCGCATAGGGACTTTGGGAAAGTCCTTCACTCGCAATTGCTCAGCGCTTCGGCGTGAAACTCCGTTGCAGTGTCCGCGCTGCATTCGAGAGCGCCTCTGAGTGGTGAGCTTGAAGAGGCGCTATAACAAGTGCACATACAAACAATAATAATTTCATTTATTGAACAATCTTGTTGTCTGATCGCAACCGGTTGCAGTTTGCAGACTTTAATTGCAGTTAGGCCTATGCAACTGAAACAGTTGACAGGAATACAAATCACAAATCGTATACTATACTAGCAGAACAAAGGCCTGCAATACAAGGGCGATAATAGCAACCTACAAAGCGTGTATATAGTAATAGGCTACTGGGATATACGTGCTTTGTATCAAAGCTGCTATTAGCCTATAATTATATACGCATGAAATTGTGCATTGTCTGTAAAATAATAGCTCGCTTCTCCAAAAATAAAAGTAGGCTATATTAGTAGCATTGGAAAATATACCAGAACAGTAGGCCTACACGTCCCAATATAAAAAAGTTAAATTTGACAAACCAAGCGTGTCAAAAAACATCTGTTTCACCAACAGCAGAACCAATTAGAGGCTTTTGCACAGTGCAGCAACTCTATTAGGCTACTCGTACAATGAAATGAGACTTCAGAATGTGCAATACAATGCAATGCAATGCAATACAATGTATAATATAGTACGATGTGAAAACCTGTTCGGATTCAGGTTTATGGGTTAAGTTCTTATACTTTACAACACACAAAATAATTAGCCATTGGCATACCGATAGAACTCCTCTATAGCCTACTATAGACCAGACCTTACAGTAAGCTTATATAAAATACATGTGTGTTTCCTATCGTTTTAATATCTTGGTAGATTTATGATTAAAATATTTTCAGCTGTAATTCTTTTTACAGAATATACATTGACGTCAAGGACAAGTACAAGTTCTATCACAAGCTCTAGTAAACCTGCGTTTGCGTTGCCTACTGCAACAACAGGTAAAAATTGTCATGCAGGCAATGCTATTGTAATTGATTTTTTAAATAAATATCATACTTCCTTTTATTGTTATTATTACGATGACATAATTCATGAGAAAGTTAATCACCCCATAATTGCTAGACCTATAATATAGGCCTATAATATGCAGATTTATTTATTATGCTCTGTATCCAGGGCTGTACTAGTAAATTTTGAGGTGAGTACACGCTGACCGAGAGAAAATTTTCCGACGACCTAATCATCTCAGGAAAATTTCGTCCATTTTCCCGTCCGAAAAATCTGATGACCTTTTTTTAGTCATCCGGCCAAAATCTCGGGAAATTTGTCCATTTTCCCGTCCGAAAAATCTGACAACCTTTTTTTAGTCATTTGACCCCAAAACAACCGCGTGCGCCTGATTTACTAGCGTGTACGGTGTACCCTGCTTTTTACCCGCGTATACCCTACTTTTCGGGAGGTGAGTATACGATGCCGTTTTTCCCCGGAGGTGAGTATACGCTGTATACCCGCGTATACCCTCGTGAACAGCCCTGTCTGTATCCAGATCGCTGACATTGCTTTAGGCCTACGTAGCAGCAACCTTTATTTTAAAGGAAGATAGTGATGCTGATGATGCTATGTAGGCCTATATAATATATATATATATCATATATATGACTGTTAGCGGACAATATTTCGATTTACATTCATTAAATATTACGAGCAGAACGAGCTGAATTACCTTTATTGCCAAAATTGTTATGTTAGTTGATATGCTGAGAACGTGAGCATGATTTTTAAAGTGATGGGCGTATGGTCTTCTCTCGGAGAAGTTCCTCAATGCTGAATAGATATGGAGATAGTGGGCAGCCTTATATATACATGTAGGCCTACTCTTATATTTATTACTCCTGGTTCTTAACTTCTGACTTTTTCTCTTCTACTAAATCTGACTTAAATCTGACTCTGATGCAATCCCAATCATCTGTGTGCATGCATGTTTTCCAGTCTAAAAACTTTAAAATGCATTCTCATAGTCCACATGATTATAGTAGGCCCTACTGTCCCTACAAATAATTTATACGTCTTGACCATAATTGCTGCGTCTTTCTATCAATACTCTTTACAGTCTTAAGGCATAAATTACACCCTTTCTGATTCTATCCTTCCTGAATTCGAATTGGTTTTAACCCAGGTAGGCCTGTTTTCTAATTTGCTTACACTTTTCTTGAGCTGACTAGTAGCCTAACATAATCTTGGGTTTGAGAGCTTTAAAAGCATGCGCATACAAGATCGTTGCTGGAATTGAGTACCGGTACTTTTATGATACAGAATCATAGGCACAGAATATCACAGATCTTACATAAAATGTTCTATTAGAATAGATTACTATTTCCTCCAATTGTTGCTCGGTTTAACGAAAAGCTATAATTATAATTTAAATCATTCTCATGAACATGAATAACCTAATTGAATTCCCTTCACGAGTAGGCCTAATAATTGTACTTAATTCGTCTAGGCTGAAGCTGTAAACTGTTTTTTGTTGTTACAGATGATCAAGATAATAGGCCCACGTTACGCATAGCTGTATTCGTCTTCATTCTATCTATCATTGTTATTGCCACAATCGCGACAGTTGGATTCATAATGGCCAAGAAGCGACGACGGTAGGGCCCAATTGATTATGTCATATTCATTTCTTTTTCAAAATTAAGTTTCGAAGCAATGTAGCTGACGAATCTTATAGCTCTTAATCTAACAAAAATGTAATAGAATAGCCTAATATTCTTTATTGAAACAATCCAGTTGACAGACCGCGACCGGTTACAGTGTACAGTTATGCAATTAAAACAATTCACAAGAAAGCAAATGACAGAAGACGTTAATCTAAACTGCTAACAGAACGCACAGCCTGCAATACACGGCGCTAATATAGGGTGACCATTTTCTGGCCATTAAAACCCTTTTTTATACTTTTTGGAAAGTTGCCAATTGCATGTAGGCCACAAATTATTCTTTAACTACCGGTACATGACAATCCTATAGGCTATGCAAAGCCTTAGGCTATCCTAAAGGATATTCCAACAGCTATTGAACAGCAGCCTAACTAGTAGGCTAGTTATTTTTGTCTACTGCATCCTTTGACGGTTAAAAGTTACTGATATTTCTCGGAAGAGAATTTTTTAAAGTTAAATTTTGTTCTGCGAACGCTTTTCGAACATGTCAATGCAGGTGTCATCACATAGTCCAGGCAATTTACAGTTTCACCTGGGCAAAATTGTAACCTAAGCTTTCTAAACGTTTTCCTGTTCAGAATTTGTTGCTGAATAACATATCCAAAATCCCCCAAAATCCGATCACGGGGTCACCCCAAAAATGGGGTTCAAAATATGATGGTTTTTTCGTGCTTTTTTTGCATTGAATATCGGGCTGCAGCAGTTAAGACGTGTCCTGTCATGATGCAAAAAGTCAATGACAGTTTCACTTTCAAGCTCAGCTCTATATCACGCAATAATGAAGACATTTGCTAATGCATACAGTGATGAATCATGCATTACAGAGCGATTGAGTTAGTACTATAGGCCTAAAGTCAGGTAATCACTGGACAACAAATTTTTACAAAAGTCATGTTACTGAAATGAAATTAGTCAGTTCTTATCAATGTTTATGTGCTGAACACGAATATGACAGTGAAATTGCTTAATTGGCTCTAGTTTTTTTGTAATCTCAAATGAAGTAATTTTATATCGCACAATGCATTCCAATTATATAGTGATACACTTACGGTTAATATTTGTAAAAACCAGGTCATAGACTAGTTCTTAGATTTTTTTTTGCCTGTCTCTTGTACAGCTGTTCGGGAGCATCTCTGCGGAGTGTCCAGCAGTAGTCAGCCAACATTGTAGTGGACCATTTTCCCTGGTACCATTGCTCCATTGTTGCGATATCTTGATAAAAACGTTCGCCATGTTCGTCACTAACCATACCACAGTTGTCAGGGAAGAAATCCAGATGGGAGTGAAGGAAATGCATCTTCAGCGACATATTGCAGCGAAATTTCTGGTACTGCTTGAGCATGTCTTCTACTAGTTCCTTGTAGTTTTCTGCCCTAACATTCCCCAGAAAGTCTGTAGACACTAGAAGAAAAGCATTCCATGCTTGTTTCGAATCACCCTCCAGCAAGTTGTCGAAGCGGTCATCTTTGAAAAGTTCTCTAATCTGATCATGAGGACCCACGAAAACTTCCTCTTTAATCTTTGCTTCGCTGAGTCGAGGGAATTTTTCATGCAGGTATCGGAAAGCTGGCGAAGTGCGGTCCATGGCTTTCACGAAGTTCTTCACCAAACCTAGTTTGATGTGAAGGGGTGGTAGTAGGATTTTGTGAGCCTCGACCAGAGCTGGGTGCTGGATATTCTTCTGTCCAACTGCCATGTTTTGTCTGGGAGTCCATTCCTTCCGCACGTAGTGCAACTCTCTTGCACGACTATCCCACTCACACAAGAAACAAATATATTTTGTATATCCTTGCTGCAGTCCCATTAAAATGGCAACTACCTTCAAATCACCGCACAGGTGCCATTTGTACCTGTTATAGTCAATGTAATGCAGTAGCTGTTTTAGGTTATCGTATGTCTCTTTCATGTGGACAGCATGCGCTAATGGAATAGATGGAAGACGGTTTCCATTGCGCAAAAGCACAGCCTTAAGACTCAGTGTCGAAGAGACTACAAAGAGTCTCCATTCTTGTGGGTCATGAGTGATCTGTAAGGCATTCACGAGGTCGTCAATATTGGAACAGAATACCAGATTACCTTCCTTCATGAAGAAAGGTTCCAACTGCTGATGGCGCTTTCTATATGAAGTGATTGTGACATCTTCTTCTAGAAGATTCCATTGTTGGAGTCTTGATCCTAGCAACTCTGCCTTGTTTTTGGATAAGTCCAAATCACGAACAAGGTCATTTAGTTCTTCCTGTGTTATTCTGTGTGGGGTTGATGATGCACCACAGCGAAAATCGGGATCACTGCACTCTGACGGACCAGGAGAAGAACATGTCGGCTCACCATTGTCCTCATCAGATGAATCAACGAAAATATATTCTGCTGGAGGTTCTGGAATAGGAAGCCCATCACGATGTGGAACTGGTCTCAATGCAGACGGAATGTTTGGGTAGACTATTGTCGACTTCTTTTGCTTCGTTATTCCACCGGAAAGAGGAGGAACCAAGCAGAAGTAACAGTCATCTATCTAAGTGGTTGCTTTGCTCTCTCCACACCATGGGAACTGCAAACGGCATTGATGGTCTTTTGCCATTCAACCACTGTGAAAGCTGTGTTGTACATGTAGCACAGCATATATGCTGGGCCCATGGCTTGTCTTGGTCACCAACCTTGCATCCGAAGTAAGCATGATATGCCTTCTTGACTTGAGAAGTGATACTTTTCTTCTGTGCATCATGTGTCCATGATGGGATTATGCAATGAGGTGGAATATTACATCATTCTAGACTTATTTACGATATTGTCGCAGTTCTACTGCATAAATTTACATGGTGAAACATAAGAAATGAACTATATGAAATATTTTCAAAACGAGAGCCAATAAAAACTTTTTATGGTTATATTCGTGTTCAGCACACCAAGATGCTACACATTAGGGCCTTTTCCAGTCAGTAACGATTTCTGTGTTGACCAGTGTTACTTATGAGTCAACACTATAATGATCAACATATAACCTACATGTCCACTTTAATACAATCAAAAGAAGCATCCTTATTACCTTATCTCAAGTTCATTTCTTGATCTGTCATCATGAATACGAAACAGCACCTTACCATCCATAACATTGTTTGATTTGTTTTTTTATTAGGACCAAATTTGACCACCAGTCAAATCTGGGTTCTCCGGCTGCAGCATCGGCACACGATGAAGAACGTTACGACGCCATTGATCTCAATGCCATTTCCACCGAAGGCTATTACGAGCTGCCAACAATCTAGACTCTGAGATAGATCAACTTAAGCCGTTAGAGTAATGGATAACACGCTGGGGTAGAGACCGAGAGGTAGCGAGTTCGAGCCCTCAATGGGCAGACATGCTTTGTAGGCTGCTATTAGCGCGGTGTATTGCAGGCTTCTGTTCAGTTAGTAGTTAAGTTCTATGTTATTATTCAGATTACTGCATAACTGGTACATGTAAAGCGCACCGCGTTTGCAGGCGTTGAATTAAAGAATTACTATTATTATTATTATTATTATTATTATTATTATTACTATTATTATTACTATTATTACTATTATTATTACTATTAACTACCCCCAACGATTCTGCACCGCTGTCATTAAGCAACGAGCATGTAGTTCAAAATCGTGTTCTGTTGCATGATCGCTTACCACTATTCAGTCAAGAAAATATTTATTCAGAATGTCTAATTAAACCGCTGTAGGCCCCTACAGTATTTTTGCATATTATATTCGTAAGCAATTGAAGAACTAGTTTGTCTCATGCACTTATTTAACTTTAGTATCTTAGAACAATGCATCAACTGATTGCTCTCAAACATGATTATCCTGCATGATATCTCAATGTAGATTGTTTTTAATACATGTACGTATGAACCGGCGCTCGGTCTAATAAGGTGAGCACATAACCTGCGTTCACCCACAATGACACTAAAATGGGGCTACATTATTTTAGGGCCTAAGTCAAAAGGCTCATTCAAAGTTTCATTCAATCCAAAGTTCATTTCTGAAGAAGGCGTTTTATATTAAGGTAATTTAAGTTATTTACTTGTGTATTATAATTATAGACCTAGGCCTATCTCTTTCAAATGCTTCAGTCCTCGGAGATGTGGTCCTAAAATTTCAGTTTTGCTGCTAGCTCAGTTTTTAAAACTGCTTACGAATTCCATTGTATTTTTTATATCTGTTTTGAAACGCGACGATATCAATAGTTTTCAGTGAACTTCCGTTTATGCCTATATATATATAAATTATATATAGGCCTATTTATATAATGCTGAGAAATGAGCTGGCTACGGGGAATACTGAGCAGAAGTAGAAGGGGAAGGATAAAAATGAGAAGACCAGAGAGGAACAGGGAGCGGAGGAAACAATAGTGGACAAAATCATGAGGAGAAGACTCTCGTGGTTTGGACATGTATCATTTGTATAAAGGATGGACGACAGAAGGGTTCCAGGACGATTGATCACCGGACGGTTGATCATCGACCGATTGATCAACGGTCGATTGATCACCGGACGATTGATCACCGGTCAATAGTGGTCACTTCGCAGTACGGTACATCAAAGTGCTAAGTCAAATTAGGCCTGATTGGCTTGTCTTATGCTTTACTTAAACCCTCAGTTCTTGTTGTAGTATATAAATGGTTTTGTAAAATGACATTTACTAATGTATCGTCATGGTTGTATGCCACAATCAGCTACAGTCAACTCATACTGAATCACCGTAGGCCTACTTTTTTGCGACATATCTATCGCCTTTCCCTTCGAACATGTCACGAAGATCCAGTTGCTTATTAAACAACCAGGTTTAAAATTCCTGGACCTAATAATTATCACCTTAATGCAAGTGCAGGTGTCACGAAATAGAGTATCCCCCGTATTAATTGTATCCCCCAAAATTAAAAAAGTCGAAAAAACCGCTTCCGCGTGTAGTTTTTTTTGCAAATTAATTTTCATCTGCTTTGTTTTGAACAATGACACTAACAGGTATGTTTATTCCGACTAGATAATTTGTTTTGCCCTGTTTTTAGAGCACTTAAAACATTAAAAACACTTAAGAACACTCAGAGTCACTAAATAAATTCGAGTTGCCTTTATCTGAGCATTGCCTAGGACACTTAAAACAATTAAAGTCACTTTAAATTTTGATTACAGCATAAATATTTTTATTATGCGCATTTTTCAAAAAAGGGGATAGAATGGTTTATCCCCACGGATAGTATAGACTGGTTAATTCCATCCGGGGGGATAGATTAATTCATCCCCCCGGATAGCTTTCAGGGGGGATACTCCGTTTATGACACCGGCAGTGGATATTATCATAGTACAGTGGTCATTATCATAGTACAGTGGTCAAGGCATATCGAGGGCAGTCTCGGGCCTTTAGATCTCCTGGGTAGGCCGAGATATTCGACAACTACATGCATGATGTATTTACAACCTATTATGAGTGGGCTGACAAATAAAATGTTATGTTTTGTTAAAAATTATTGTGGTTGTGTACACTCGGCTAATAGACCTACGTCTGCATGTTCGATTATTAAACGGCATTCATGAATACCCGCTGTAACATATGTGAACGAGGACTCTTCGATATAGGGTCTGGGGTAGTGTTGTTTCCGGACTAGACTCGTGTTCACATCATGTCGTCTTATGTTAATAAAACATATCAAATAATGTTATACGAACATTACATGGCGCAGTCGAAAATTAATTCTTGAAAGAATTGTGATACGAACCTCTTTGAACGTTTTGAGAAAATTTAAACAGAAAGTTGTAGTCTAATGTTCGGAACAATGGCTGACTCATACAATAAAGGATTCCAACCGCCCGCGTCGTTGAAACTCGATGGCGGAAATGTAGAAGAAGCGTGGAAGGTATGGCTACAGAAATTTGAATTATTTCTTCTTGCTTCTCGATCCGATGAACTTCCGGAAAAAATCCAAGTGGCGATGTTTTTAAGTGCCATTGGTGATGAAGGACTACACGTGTTCAACACATTTAAATTTGAACCGGACGAGGACAAACACAAAATGAACGTAGTAAAAGCAAAGTTTAGCGATTATTGCTCACCAAGAAAGAATGTGGTTTTTGAGCGATTTCAGTTTTGGAAGTGCGTTCAGGCACCTGTTGAATCAATAGATGGATTTGTTACAACCTTGCGTCTCCGTGCCAAAACCTGTGAGTTTGGTGATCAGGAGGAATCATTAATTCGAGATAGAGTTGTCCTTGGGTGCACAGACTCTCGTTTGCAAGAACGGCTGCTTAGAGAACCTGATTTGTCACTAACGAAAGCACTACAGGTTTGCAGAGCAGCGGAAGCCACAGCAGAACAACTGAAGTTGATCAGAGGTGATGACTCAACAGCTATAAATGCACTAAAATCAGAAAAAGATTTTTCGTCCCAAAAGAACGATAGAGAATATAGCTCAAACAGAAGCATTTGTGGAAAGTGTGGCTCCAGGCATCCGCCTAGGCAGTGTCCGACATTCGGGAAAATTTGTCATAGCTGTAAAAAAGAGAATCACTTCGGAAAGATGTGCAGAGCGTCCAGCAGGGTCAGTATGAGAGATAAAAATTCGGAAATATCCCATAGTTCATCCAGAGCAGCCCTCCATTCGCTAGAACTTGATGTTCATGATTTTGACATAGGAGAGGTGGCAACAAACTTTTGTTCAAAGGATACGAATCACGCAAATAGTTGGTGGATGGACATAGTAATCAATGGTCAAACAGTCAAATGCAAATTGGACACAGGTGCAGAAGCGAATGTAATGCCAGCCACTGTGTTTGAAAGAATTCCGGGAAACCGTAGGTTACAAAAGACGAAAACAGTACTTACTGCTTATGGGAACAATAAAATACAACCATTGGGAATCACAGTGCTCGAGGCCAGAATAAAAGACAAGAAACACGTTCTAGAATTCTACATTGTTGATTCTCGAGCACCAACGATCCTTGGGTTAGCCTCGTGTTGCAGCCTGAATATTGTGAGCAGAATTGATTCGTTCACCACACATAGAGAAATGAACACTGCCAGTAAATTGTTGGATGAATTTGACGATGTGTTTAAAGGCGTTGGGGAGTTATCAAAAGAACATCATATCTCAGTAGATCCAGCAATTCAACCAGTGATTCATCCACCAAGACGCGTTCCATTAGCACTTCAACCAAAATTAAAACAGAAATTAGAAAGTTTGGTCCACAGTGGTATCATAGGAAAAAGAGATGAACCCACCGACTGGGTAAACAGTCTACTGATTGTGGAAAAGAAAGATGGGTCACTGAGATTGTGTTTAGATCCAAGAGATTTGAACAAAGCAATAAAGAGAGAACACTTCGCAATTCCGACCTGTGAAGATATTCTTCCAAAGCTTCATGGCAAAAAAGTCTTCAGCATTATCGATATGAAGGATGGATTCTGGCAAGTGAAGCTGGACGATGACAGTTGTAGGCTCTGTACATTTAATACTCCTTTTGGAAGATTCTCATTTCGGAGACTTCCATTTGGAATCACTTCAGCGCCTGAAGTTTTTCAGAAACGAAGTCTTGAGATCTTTGCAGACATAGACGGTGTTTTCATTGTTTTCGATGACTTGATTATTGCTGCCGAGGATGACACACAACATGATTTAATATTGAGAAAGGTTCTAGAAAGAGCCAGAAAAGCCAATGTTCGTTTCAACAGAGCCAAGTTGCAACTGAAACTTTCAAGTGTTAAGTATGTAGGGCATCGCATCTCAGGTGAAGGTGTCGCTCCAGATACAGACAAAGTCACTGCTATTCTAAACATGCCAGTGCCAAACGACAAGAAAAGCTTACAACGCTTTCTAGGAATGGTCACCTACATCTCTAAATTCATACCAAATTTCTCATCAGTCACTGAGCCACTGAGACAGTTGTTGAAAGGAAACATGGAATGGATGTGGAGTGATCAGCATGAAAAGGCAATTTGTAAGCTTAAGATGGCAATTGCTTCAGCTCCAGTACTAAAATTCTTTGATCCGAAAGCTAAAACTTGTATTCAGACAGATGCATCTTCTACAGGACTGGGATCGGTGCTACTTCAGAATGGGCAACCTATAGCGTATGCATCTCGAGCTCTTAATGATGCTGAAACAAGATACGCTCAAATTGAGAAAGAACTTTTAGCAATTGTATTTGCTTGTGAAAAATTCTCCCACTACATTTACGGTTCAAAGACTCTCGTGTTAACAGATCACAAGCCATTGGAAAGTGTCTTGTTGAAGCCCCTCTACAAGTCTTCTCCAAGGTTGCAGCGTATGTTGTTGAGGTTGTTGAAATTTGAAATTGAACTGAAATATACACCAGGAACCCAGATGCATGTAGCAGATGCACTCTCCAGAGCAACCACAAACCAGGGTCTTGACACACGAGATCAAGAATTACATGATGACATCGAAGTGATGGTGCACACTATACTCAATGATTTCCCGGCCAGCAACAAAAGATTGGATCAGGTTAGATTTGAGACTGAGCGAGATCCTGAGCTTCACCGACTTAAGACATGGATCCGGGATGGATTTCCCATGAACATGAAAGACCTTTCAACAGAGGCAAAGAAATTCCAAACATTAGCTGGTGACCTTTATGAACTGGATGGGTTGTTGTTTCATGAAAGCAAACTCATTATGCCCAAAGTTCTAAGAAAAGAAATGATGCTCTTGTTGCATGAAGGACATCTGGGTATAGAGAAAACAAAGGCCATGGCACGATCCTGCCTGTACTGGCCTGGAATTTCTCGTGAAATCGAAGAAATGGTTGGTAGATGTTCTATCTGTAATGTGTACAGAAGAAAGCAACAGTCTGAGCCAATGATGCCACATGAGGTTCCACAAAGACCTTGGGCCAAAGTTGGAATTGATATTTTTCAGTTTGCAGCTAAAGATTATCTTCTTGTAGTTGATTATTTTTCCAAATATCCGGAAATTGCGTTACTGGAAGATAAAACGTCTGAATCTGTTATTGTGAAACTGAAAGAAATATTTGCAAGGCATGGAATACCCGAAGAAATTATGGCAGATAATATGCCATTCTCCAGTAGACAGTTTCAATTTTTTGCACAGGATTGGGGTTTCAAAATTACAACCTCCAGCCCAAGATACCCGCAATCAAACGGTCAAGCAGAACGCATGATTCAGACAGTTAAACAGCTGTTACGCAAAGCCCACGACAGCAACACAGATCCTTATATTGCACTGTTACAGTACCGTAATGCTCCACTATCAGGTCTAGATGTTAGTCCTGCTCAATTGCTGATGAGCCGATCATTAAAGACAAAACTCCCAACACTCAGTCAAAATCTAAAACCAAAAGTAATGAATGCCAGAAAGGACTTGGTATTTAGACAGCAAAAACAGAAAATGTATCATGACCGAACATCCAGGCCTCTTCCGACCTTGAACGAAGGAGATGTTGTTCGTGTTCAACATAATGGAACTTGGACACGTGGAGAAGTGAGTCGAGCGCACTCTGCCCCTCGTTCATATATTGTCAACACAGAGGAAGGGTCTGTCCTTAGACGAAACAGAAGGGATCTCATACAAACCAAAGAAGATCCACCTGGCAGAAGACCTCCAATGGAGGATATCGCAGCTCAGGTTCAAGATCAAGGCGAAGTAATAGAACCTTCGGCTCCTGATTCCCAAGCACTGGCAAGATCATCTGATAATCAATCCGCAATGGAAAATACCGAAACAAGTGGATTTATTTCGAACGTGAAAACTCGGAGTGGTAGGACCTCTAAGCTTCCTGTTAGATTTAGTGATTACCATTTGAACTAAATCCTTTAATTATTGTAAAGTGGAGATGTAAAATATGCGAATAATGACTCTTCGATATAGAGTCACCCTGTTTGTAACACTGCAAATAATGACTTCGATATAGTCACCCCTTTTTGTAACACTGTGAATAATGACTTCGATATAGAGTCACCCTGTTTGTAACACTGCGAATAATGACTTCGATATAGTCACCCTCTTTTGTAACACTGTGAATAATGACTTTGATAGAGCCACACTATAATTACTTTAAAAGGGGAGATGTAACATATGTGAACGAGGACTCTTCGATATAGGGTCTGGGGTAGTGTTGTTTCCGGACTAGACTCGTGTTCACATCATGTCGTCTTATGTTAATAAAACATATCAAATAATGTTATACGAACATTACACCCGCGACAAAGGCAATATCCGCAACATGCTTATTGGCCTCTTATGTCCGTGTTGTTGACTACAGTCACTACACAATACACATTGCATTGCCTTCGCTGCGGGTGGTGTTAAAGTAAAAGTAAAGTAAAGTTCTATCCCGTTCCATTAGGAACATAGGGAGGCGCTCATCTCCTTTTCCATGGCCCTGAGCCAGCAATGGACGAATCCCAAGGTCCTGGACACGAGGCCAGTGTATCGCAGGACTTGCTGTTTACTTCCCAGCTTACGCCGGTACCAAATTATACTACTTGGTGACAGAGGCACGTGTGCGTGAACAACTTGCCCAAGGTCGTTACCCGGAGTCGAACCCGCAACCTCCCGCTCCGTAAGCGGACGCGTTACCGGTGGGTGGTGTTAGGACATTGGTAATTCGAATGCGTATGAATTCTATATAATTGATCTGTTGACGTGTTTGTCTTGGCCATAGGCGTAACTTTCTATTGTGACGGTGGTGTCCAGTCACCACCACTTTGAAAAGTGGTGGTGATAGTCACCACCACTTTTTGGTCCGACAAAGAAATATTTTTTAGAAACATGAAAGCATTTGACTGTCTGATAAAATAAGGTTATTCATGATTAACATCGCAATGGCGCCAATGCTGATAGAGGTCTCCGCACTCTACAGTGCGTTCATTGTCCACATTCATGGCTTACATTATAAGGAGGGAAGCAATTCCCCTGCCACTTTCAATTTGGGGAGAAAACATGAAACAATTATCTTTCACAAATCGTTATGGCTACGAGGCAGTGACAATAACACTGGGCTCGCAGCTTCACACGTCCTTTTGAAATCAATGTTAGCTAGCCTACTAACAATTTAAAATAGCATTTAAGGGATCCCCGTACCTTTATCCCAAAATGTTGGCTCAGACTTTAGGGTAGGGTCAGCAAGAATTGAATAGGAAGAATCTGAATAAAAACTTTGGGATAGAGCTGTTTTTAAAAATTGATTTAGTGATCCGTGAGTGGAAAGATCGTGTAGCGCACCAGCGAGAGAGTTGAGGGAGTAAAGAGTGAGAATGGAGAGGGGAGGGAGTGAGAGAGTTCTCACCAGAGTTCATACTAAAGTTGTATCTTGGGAAGGGATACAGGAAGCCGAGGAAAAGAAGGGAATTGAGAAGTTGTGAGCCAAGGAAAAGTCACCACCACTTTTACGGGGAAAGTTACGCCCATGGTCTTGGCTGTTGCCCGCATATGCACGAAGATGCGCAGGAGTAGCCTACCGGTAATCGGAGTCAACTGTTTGTATAACTGTTCATAACAGCTGCAACAAAGTTTCAAGAACATGTGATGCAATTTCAGTGGTAGTCGTAGCCGATGCTTTGCATCGACCTACACATGCTTCTCTGATGACGTCGTAGGCTATGCACAGTTGCGCTCTGCATGAGGGTGACATGTGAGAAGTCTTGCGCTATGACAGATGGCCCTCGCGACTAAACATTTTATAGTAGCCTTCGTTTATTGTCACTCTCGCCCTGCATCCGTTCCTAACAGAAAGTGAAAATACAGACGTTAAGGCACTTCTCCATTTACATAAGGGCTGTTCTGTTCTTTCTCAGCCATCCTCGTTTCGAGGTTCGGCCTCATCATGAATAATATTCCTCCAGCGTCTCCTGTCTTCCGCCAATCTGATCATTTCCTCCATTTCCAATCCCGTCCAGTCCTTTATGTTCCCCAACCAGTTTGTTATCGCTCTTCCTCTTTTCTGATTTCCCGGCATTGTGCCCTGCATGATGTCTTTCTCCAAGCATATTCCCTCACTTCTCATGATGTGTCCGAAATATATAAGGACTAGAGGTAATTAAATGGCAAATAACGCATAGGTCTCTTTATGTCTAGGTCGAAATACGAAAATCTCCACATAATTTGGAGCCGTAGTCTACGTGTGACTGCAGTAGCCTATCCGAGCTCCTGACTACGACGTCGTCTCATTATTTTCTGTCCTGCTCATTCTTCAGCATATTTCTTCGTTGGTTAGTTTCTGTGTCCACTTTATTCTCAAAATCTTCCTGCAGCATTTGCTTTCGAATGCAAATTTGTCTTCTTATCGAGTTGCTGAACACCGTATTATGCCGAAGTGCTGTGCTGAAAATCGTGGTGTTGAGGACTTTAATCTTTGTCACGATCTTAATGGTGTAATTGTAATAATAATAATAATAATTATTATTATTCAACGCCATCTCATGCCTGGGCTTGACGAGGCCGTAGTACTCTGCTTTTAGAGGAATATAATAATAATAATAATAATAATAATAATAATAACAAACATAAAAAAATTAATAATAATAATAATAATAATAATAATAATAATATTTTCCATACCGTGGAAAAGTGGGCGTTCGCTTATTTGGGATGTGACCATTGTCGATACGCTGGCACCTTCGTACTTGACTGAGACTGCTGCAATGGCGGGCGGAGCTGCCGAAATAGCAGCTGCTAGGAAAAAGGTAAAATACGCAGAACTCCAGACAAGACACAGTTTCACTCCGGTTGCGATAGAAACGCTTGGACCTATGGACCAGGAGGGCCTGGCCTTCATCACAGAACTCGGTCGACGATTGTCACGCGTATCCGAAGACCCTCAAGAAACCTTCTTCCTTTTCCAGAAGATATCAGCCACAGTTCAGCGATTCAACGCCATCGCATGCCTCGGCTCGACGAGGCAGTAGTACACTGTTTTTTGAGAAATATAATGATGATGTTGATGATAATAATAATAATAATAATAATAATAATAATAATAATAATAATAATAATAATAATAATAATAATAATAATAACAATAATAATAATGATAATATTTGCCGGACCATGGTCTGGCCGGCCTAAGAAAACTAAAATTGATATGTGAAGCTACATCGAAGACTAAAACTTACCGTACGATTATAATATTAATAGTAATAATTATTATCAAAAACAGGAAGTACACTACACGTGGAAAGCAGTAGCTATTGTTATATCTCCTCTAGAACCGGTGTAAAACCCGTGACCCGGTTTCAAAATACCCTCCTAAACGGTTTACTATCAAAACCGCGCACACAAAACCGCGCACACAAAACCGCGCACACAAAACCGCGATTCACAAAACCGCGCACGATCATTACCGCGCACGATCATTACCGCGCACGAACTTAACCGCATTCAAGTATTTCAAAATGCATCCAGCTTCTATGTCAGATAGAAAAATACCTTGATCCAACTTCTATTTAAGCGGTGTCACGACAACTGGTCTACAGATAAATCGTCAAACGACAACTTGTTTACAGACAACTGGTCCAGTGTTGTGAGAAGTGGAAGCTGGATTAAATTATTTTAGAGGCGAAATGGAGTCTGGATTGATGAAAAACGCAAGAGAAACTGAGGCTGGATGAAGGTTCTTTTACAGGTGAAATAGAAGCTGGATTGACGAAAATAACGCATGAGAAATGGAAGCTGGATGAAGGTATTTTTAGATATGAAATAGAAGCTGGATTGATGAAAAACGATTAAGAAATGTAAGCTGGATGAAAGTATTTTTATATTTGAAATAGAAGCTGGATTGACGAAAATAACGAACGAGAATAGAAGTTGGATGAAGGTATTTTTGGATCTGACATAGAAGCTGGATGCATTTTGAAATACTTGAATGCGGTTAAGTTCGTGCGCGGTAATGATCGTGCGCGGTAATGATAGTGCGCGGTTTTGTGATGCGCGGTTTTGTGTGCGCGGTTTTGTGTGCGCGGTTTTGTGTGCGCGGTTTTGACCGGATACCCTCCTAAACATTACTCCCTGCAAACTGTAATTTGCATCAATCATCGCATTTATTGCACTAAAAATATCAGAAAAATCATCCCGCTTCTTGTTTTGGTCTGACGATTTTCATCCGTCATCCCACTTCGTGGTTTCTTATCAATATTTTCATCTGCAACTAAAATACTAATCGCCGCTGAAGTTACATGGAGAAATGGCTTCGAGGCTATTATTTTTCCGATCAAAATATTGATAACAAACCACGAAGTGGGATGACTGATGAAAATCTTTAGACCAAAACAACAAGCGGGATAATTTTTCTGATTTGTTTAGTTCAATAAATGTGATGATTGATGCAAATCTAGTGTCCGGGGGGTAATCTGGAACCGGGAGATAATTTGAACCTTTACACCGGCTCAGTTAAAGTACCTCGAAAGGCCGTCGAGTTGAAACGCTGAGCGGTTATAGAGAGACGTTGCAGCAAAAAACAGGTCTCTCTCAGTTCACCAGAAGACAAAGTTCGGATGTGACCTAAATACGACAGCGTCGTTCCGGCGGTTCCGGAAACGGCGTGCTTGTCGACAGTTAAGAGCAATGTGACCGGCTCGGTCACAGTTAAGGCAGGTCCCGCAGTTTCCTGTTGACGATCTCCGGAGGTGCGATCTCCAGGGCGACTGTCTCGTCCCGGCCGGTTGTTGGTCGACGCTTGACTGTATAGCTCGCGAAGCTGTTGGTCGATCTTCTTCTCCATGTCGCGCTGCCATTCGCGTTGGTCGTCTCGTTGCACCGTTAGGTACCGGTCCAGCGTTGCTTGCAGCTGGGCACTCAGGTCGGCTTCTTGAGTCCCTCTAGCCCGACTCGGCGGTCTTCTTCGGTCGTCGCTCGGAGGCCTGCTGGTAGACTTCCAGACGCAGGACGGTCCGGTAGGCCTCATCGATAGTCCTTGGCTCCCGCTCCCGTATCTTCAGCGAAAGTTCACGGTCTCGCAGGGCTTCCAGAAACGAGTCCCTCGCAATTATCTGGGTTGTCTCGTTGGACGGAACGGGATACGCCAACACGACGAGTCGGCAGATCTCGTGCAGTAGGTCGCTCAGACTTTCTCCGGCCCGTTGGCGTCTGTAGTACAGCGGGGCTCGGAAGGTTTCTGCCTGTCCTTCCGTCCCGTATCTCTGGCGGAGGCGTTCCATCAGTTCCTCGTAGGTTACATTCGGCTGGGCGCCAAAATTCCAAAGAAGTTGCGTTGCGGCTCTCTCTAACGCACATCGTAAATGGTTCATCTTGTCAGCAGCCGTCCATCTGTTTTGGCGAGCGCACACCTTGAATTGCACCAGGAACGACTCAAACGAACCTGTCCCGTCAAAGCGACCGGGTTTCATCGGCGTAGGTCGGCTTCGCAGCAGGCTATCGACGTTCTCCAACAGATTGGACGTCGAAACCGGTCGTTTCATTCTTTCTTGATAGCTAGTTCTCGCTGGTCTCTCGTCGTCATCGGAACCGGTTTCTTCAATCTGTGGATTCCGGTCCGGCAGCTTCTCCATGGCTGATCTTCGAGCGATCGGAGTAAGGTCGTCGGCAGGCGTGCGGATTTCACCAGGCGCTGGATTCCGGAACGTAATTTCGTCGTCTTCCATCAGCATCCTTGGTTATCTCGGGTTGTCGTCGCTGGGCAGGAAGAACTGCGTAGCCCACTTCTGGTACCAGTGTAACGGAAAGCGGGGGAAGAGATGTGGGAGAAGAAAAGGAAAGATGTTATGTCCTTGTGCACCCCTCGCCAGGAGGGTAGGAGTTCGGCCTTCGTGGTCTTTCGAAGGGCATATCGAGAGTTCTCTTGCCCATCAACCCAGAAGTCACACAACGACACGATGTCTTCTCGAACACGATTTATTGTAGAACGAAACCAAGTAACGACAAGAAAGCATCTGCACCCCTGTGATGACCTATTCTGCAGAGCGTATCAACGTCTGGTCGTCCGTGTCCGTTTGCGTGTCGCTCCTTCGTCGTTGCTCCTGCACTTCGTCACGCCCGTCGCCTAGACGTCTCCAGATCCAAGCTCGTCGTCGCTCTCTGCGTCTCGTACTCTTATGACTGCTGACTGCACAACTCTGCCGCTTCTCGTCGTACTCTCTACTACAGCGTTTTGTACTCTCTACTCTGTCTTGTCGTCTGTCAGCGTCTATTTATATCTTACGCGGGCAGGGAACACAGCCTAGGGAACAGAAGCCGGGGGGCGGGGCCTAAGGAACCGAAGCCAGAGGGAACAGAAGTCGGGACAGAACATGTCCTAGAGAACAGAAGCCGGGAGGCTTAGCCTAGGGAACCGAAGCCGAGGGAACAGAAGCCGGGGCAGAACATGGTCTAGGGAACAGAAGCCGGGGAGCGGAGCCTAGGGAACATAGCCTAGGGAACAGAAGCCGGGACAGAACATGTCCTAGAGAACAGAAGCCGGGAGGCTTAGCCTAGGGAACCGAAGCCGAGGGAACAGAAGCCGGGACAGAACATGGTCTAGGGAACAGAAGCCGGGGAGCGGAGCCTAGGGAACATAGCCTTGGGAACAGAAGCCGGGACAGAACATGTCCTAGAGAACAGAAGCCGGGAGGCTTAGCCTAGGGAACCGAAGCCGAGGGAACAGAAGCCGGGACAGAACATGTCCTATAGAACAGAAGCCGGGGAGCGGAGCCTAGGGAACATAGCCTTGGGAACAGAAGCCGGGACAGAACATGTCCTAGAGAACAGAAGCCGGGAGGCTTAGCCTAGGGAACCGAAGCCGAGGGAACAGAAGCCGGGACAGAACATGGTCTAGGGAACAGAAGCCGGGAGGCTTAGCCTAGGGAACCGAAGCCGAGGGAACCGAAGCCGGGACAGAACATGGTCTAGGGAACAGAAGCCGGGGAGCGGAGCCTAGGGAACATAGCCTTGGGAACAGAAGCCGGGACAGAACATGTCCTAGAGAACAGAAGCCTGGAGGCTTAGCCTAGGGAACCGAAGCCGAGGGAACAGAAGCCGGGACAGAACATGGTCTAGGGAACAGAAGCCGGGAGGCTTAGCCTAGGGAACATAGCCTTGGGAACAGAAGCCGGGACAGAACATGTCCTAGAGAACAGAAGCCGGGACAGAACTTTAGAAATTCCAGCAATCTGTAGGACTGCTGCAAAATGTTTTTAGATTTGTCATCATTCGCACTTATAAATTAGTTGTAAGTTCCTAGAAATTTATTTGCGTAAGATGTTTTAAAGATAAATTGCTCTGAGCAATTTCAAATAAATAAGTTACTTTGACTCTATCATGTTTAATTTTATCGATGCGGACGTCATAATTATTTTAATATGACGACTGCATGGTGTGACGCCAAATTTTGGTTGTGAATTTAGGCGTATTGTGCGCGGGAAAAGTTTAAGAACCTCATGAGTATACGGTCTTCTGGCTGAAGATGATCATTGTCCGAAGAAGACAGACTGTTTCATTCTACTGTTAATTGCACTGTCAACTTGAAACGAGTCTGATTTTGATTTACAGATGCGAATATTTCTAGTTTGGCTGTTGACACTGTTGAGCGAGTGCTATATTATGTCATCTACGACTCAGGCACAATAAATCGAGCATCTTTATCAGGCGAATATCCTAGAGCAGTCGTTTCTGGAGATGGTACTCTGGCAAGAGCGATTGCACTAGACGTCCAGAAGAGGTTAAAAATAGTAAAGTATACTTTCTTAATCTTTTACGGTGATAAAATGGCGTACCGTTTTTGGATATGTTGAGTGCATGTTATTTGTAAAACGTTTGTAGTTCATAAGATCCATAGAATGTTTGTGCAGGCAATGCCATAGTGCCAATCCTGTATCGCCGAAAGCCTGCTGCTTTAGTTGAAAAAGTTGACACTAACAGCAGTGCATAAGCCATGTTGTTGGCACCGTTTGCTTGATTTTTACTGATTTGTATCACTTTATCTGATTTATGCATAATAAAAATATTCTCATCTATGAAGAAATGCATACTCTTTTAGATCACTGCCACAGTGACAAATTTTTCAACCACTACGTGGTTAAAGAGACTTCTTAGAATTACAGTCTTCATTTTCAGTGACGCACTTTGACAATGTCATGATCAAACAGCTTTGAAACGCACTCGTTTCAATAAGACGAACAGAACTGCGAGCAGTGCCTTAATTATTAAGCTTTGTTAGTCACATTTGTATTTTATGTACACAGAGTCACAGACGCATACCATGCCATTTCTTATATTATGTGAAATTGATGAATTAGAGACGTTTTCCTTATTTAATTATTCTGCAAATCTATTACTATTCCAAAGCACATGCGATGGTATTAGGCCTATACATTTGCCAATGCGCGCGGTTATGCTTTCAATTTTAGATTGATGTTTTGGTCAGACTGTAGAGATGGTCGTCCTAGTATCGAACAAGCGCAGATATCGAACCCAAACAGCCACCAATCAGTGGTCACAGTTTCCGGTCTATGTGCCACAGCAATCACACTTGATATTACGAGTATATATGAACATAATTTTATGTTACTAACGCTTGTAACCGGTTGTGCTCGGATATACCTCAGGCCAGAGTTTTCACTAATTAAATATAGTTAAGGAATATGCTACGCTAAGGGTGTAGACACAACCGCTCTTAAAATCAGCCCCACTCCCCCCCAATTCCCTTTTCATTTCCACTTCCCCTCCCACCCACACAACCATTTCCTCTCCCCACGGCGTTCCCGCCCCTTACCAACATGCCTGTTTGCTAACCGCTGCGCGTCTGTCGTGTGTGTGGCAGCTCTCCTCCCTCACTTCCCCTCTCCTTTCCATCCTTAGGCGTAGAGGAATTTCAGTGGCGGGGCCAAGATGTTACTTCTGCCCGAAACATAAACTAATCTATAGAGTGTTTGGCTTCGTGCACTCATAGACAACCATGTCCCTCTACAACAGCAAAGAGTTTTTGTTCTTGCGCCCAAGCCCGACGGTTGAGATGGGGAGGGGGAAGATCAAAAGAATTCGGCTGGTTAGTTATATAGGCCTAATAGGTCTGTACAAGGTATGCATGATTTATGCCTTTTAAAAATACTGACAACAATATCCAGAGGAATTATTTTGCTTTAACAGATCAGCTGATCTACTGGGCGGATGATACAGGTCGGATAGAACAGGTGAGCTACAGTGGCGCCGGACATTTATTTCTACAACAGTTGTCGTCTACGTCATCAATCAAAGGCTTGGCGGTTGATGCCAAATTTCTGTACATCAGCGACTCAAAGCAGAGGTAGGCCTACATGTAGGCTACAGTGGAACGTTCTTTTAAAAAAGTATTCAAATAGGTCAATAGGTGCGTTGTGTACTTGTGTTTTACGTAGCAGGGCACTTATTGGTAAATCACCGGCAGCGAAGACTGCTATACTTAGTTTCCAGTGATAGACTATATTTTATTTACAGTCCCCAGTTATGCATACGACAGATAATAATTTACGAAGAGCCTCAACATGGCATGATCAGACTCGTTTGACACGGGACTATCGCAGTAAATGATTTTATTTGGTCTCGCTGATTAATTTTGAGAGCAACTCTAATTAGTTCAGCTGAAGACAGTGAAGAGGCGCCATGAAAATTCTCGTAATGAATGAATGAGTAGATTACGATGACCATGCAGGCAAAGCATCAAAGGCGAAGCATAGGCCGCTTCTGAGTTATACATCTGAGCATACTCCTGAGTAGCCTATAGTATATATATATATATATATATATATATATATATATATATATATATACAGGGTGGCGCAAAATAAACCGGACTATTAGTTTTTGCAATTGCATCGCTTGAATAATCAACGTAATTATCGCCTTAAAAGTTAACAGTTCCTATTACTGTGACGTCGTCCTACATCAAGGATTACTGCCAGACATTATAGCTCACTCTGGTCACAATTTCACTTTCCAGCAGGATGGAGCACCTGCTCATCGTTCCCGAAAAACAGATGCTTTTCTCACTGCTCACGTTCCAGACTTTATTGAACCAGAAAATTGGCCACCGAACAGTCCGGACTTGAATCCCGTAGACTATTCCATCTGGGGAATGCTTCAGCAGCTTGTCGACAGGCAGAGAATTCGAGATATTGGACATTTGAAAGAAGTTCTGACCGCATGCTGGGACGAAATCAGCGAGGACACTATCAACCGGGCTACTGGACAGTTTCGCAAGCGATTATCATTGGTTATCGCAGCAAACGGAGGACATATTGAACATCACTTTGACTGCAATTTCTTACGCATTCAGAAAATTCTGAAATTTTACAGTTCATTCAATGTTATATTAAATGCCAAACCAATGCCATTTTTCTGTATCATTTCTGTCTAATGATAGAATGATAAAACTAATAGTCCGGTTTATTTTGCGCCACCCTGTATATATATATATATATATATATTCATTCATTCATTCATTATTAGCATTTATATAGCGCCCCTTCAAGAAACTACTCAGAGGCGCTCCCAGCCCAGCCACGGCAAAAGAAAAAAGATTTAAGGGACTTAAGAAATAAGGATTGACTGGTCAGGTGGAGGAGATGGAGGTTAGGGGGGAGGTCATTCCAGATTGACGGCCCCACAACCGAGAAGGCTCGACACTGTCTGGTAGCCAAGCGAGCCCGTGGAACAAGCAGTTGTCCCTTCGCAGCAGAGCGAAGGGCCCGACGCGCTTCAATGTCAGAGACTGGGCGACAAAGAATGCGCAGGTAGGATGGAGCGCAACCAAGGATACAACGTGAGACCAGGGCAGCAATTCGATAATGGATGCGTTGGGCTATTGGCAACCAATGCAGCACATCACGCATGTAGGTAGAAACAGAGGAGAATTTAGGGATTCGTCCAATGAGCCGGGCAGCAGAGCGCAGAACCCGATCTAACCGACCCAGAACCCCAAGGGGGAGGCCAACAAGGATTGAGCAACAATGGTCGATTATTATCTATATATATATATTCTGTCAACAATCTGAGGTAAGGTTCATATTTCTACAACACATACAGAGTTACAGACCTATTATATATATTATAAGTCTGTATGTGTTGTAGAAATATGAACCTTACCTCAGATTGTTGACAGAATAAAAGATGGACTGGCCATCTGCCATCATCTGCTTGCCTCGCTCTGTCCCTTGATGTATTCAGTGTATAGGCTATTTACTTGCTTTCTTTCTTACGGTACTTGCAAAGACTTTCAAATCTAAATTAAAGGCCCACATCTTCAAGAATGCTTAGCCTACATTGACCTAGCCATTCCACCGTCAAGACTTTCTCGTCCTCAACGACAGAAATGTTGATGCACTTTAGAAGCCTATCGGATAAACTTACAAACACGGTGACAGAGACTGTAACTGCATGTCCGTCGGGCTATAGGGTTGCGTTTACGGGATGTGGGGAGGGGAAATTTTGACGGCCAATTCAGTGACGGTGACACGAAACGGAGTATCCCCCTGAAAGCTATCCGGCGGGATGAACTAATCTACCCCCCGGATGGAATTAACCGGTCTATGCCATTCTATCCCCTTTTTTTAAATGCGCATAATAAAAAAGTTTATGCTGTAATCAAAATTGAAAGTGACTCCAATTGTTTTAAGTGTCCTAAGCAATGCCCAGATAAAGACAACTCGAATTTATTTAGTGACTCTGAATGTTCTTAAGTGTTTTAAATGTTTTAAGTGCTCTAAAAAACAGGGCAAAACAAATTATCTAGTAGGAATAAACGTATCTGTTAGTGTCATTGTTCAAAACAAAGCAGATGAAAATTAATTTGCAAACAAAAAATACACGCGGAAGCGGTTTTTCGACTTTTTTTATTTGGGGGGATACAATTAATACGGGGGATACTCTATTTCGTGACAACGGCACTGTTTGAAATTGATTTGCAATTATAGGCAAATTCAGAGAATCAACAGAAATACTGGCGAACTTAGCAATCTCACTGCTATTCGATTCACTAAACCGTATGCTCTCACCTTAATCAGCACTGGTATGTATATGCGTGTAAAGTGTATGCATAAGCTCATGGACGAAAGTAGCCATGTATATGTATATCGTAGGCTATTCATAGGCATACTTGCACTTAAACGAGCACTATCGTAGCAGATCTGAAATAGAGCAGAATGTGTTTTATGCGCTTCACATAGCCTACTATTATCACGTCACATCGGGCCTAATAAAAATTATTATCACTGCACGTCACGGTTTCGTTTATATATGGTGCAGTTAGTGTTGGCTTATTATTATTAATAATCAAATATTATTAATAGTTCACTGATCAGTTAGTTAACTAGGTCACGTTACCTAATTAGGCGCCGCCCACAATGAGTCATCAGGCTACTGGCTATTGTCTCGGACTACGCTCTACGGGCTATAGACCATCCCACAACGAGTCTTCAGGCAACAGTATATGGGCCATAGGCCTCGAGCATACGGGCTACAGGCTTCGGACCACGGACTACGGATTGCAAGCTATCAACTACAGGCTAAACCCGCAATGAGTCATCCGGCTATGGGCTATAGCCAACGCCCAACATAAGTCATCGGAATTTCCCAATCTAGGAATAATAGCATTACGTTTCAGGAATTTCTCATTCTAAAAATAGAACTAACTATTACTCATCGCTCATTAGTGATAATTTTTTACTAAGCATTTTTGTAGTCCGTAGCCCGGGGTCCGCAACATCTATTCTGTGTGGTCGAAACCTATATCCCGTAGCCTGATGACACATAGTTGGCGGGGTCTGTAACCCCTAGGTCGTACCGCGTAGCGTAATAACCTCATTGTGGGCGCGGCCACATTGGGTCATGTGATCTAGTTAACTAATTAATTAGTAATAATACCTAACTAATTACTAATTGTAATTTACTAGCACTATCTGCACCAAAACCCGTGTTCATGTAACTACTTTTGCTCTTAAAGAAACGAATAAAACCCGCTGAATCCGAAAGCGGATTTGGTTATGAAATGAAAATAAAAAAATTTAAGGTTTAGTGACTTTAGTCTATACAGTATACACCAGTGTCACAAAAAGCTTTTACACAATTCAGCAGCTCTATAGCTTGTACAATGACACAAGTCGGATTGCACGATTTCAACTCCTGTTAGGATTAATTTTTTCGGTTATAGGCCTACTTTACAAAACATTAAAATTGTTAGATGACTATTATACCTACATGGATAGCACTTATCTACACTGAATAAGACCTCGCAGTAGGCCTATATACATGCGTATCATTTAAATTTCTTGCTTAATATATAGGGCATTATAGGCCCTATACATGATTAAGTATTTCAGCTGAATATTTCAGAATATACTACAAAAACATCGCCTACTGCAACAACAGGTAAACAATTACCATAAATGCATTGCTACTGTAATTGATTTGATAAATCTCAAACTTACTTTGATTATTAGGACTACTATAATATCTCCGCAGGGAATTTTTGAATTATCGTATTGTATCGTATAGTCTATGAGAATTTATAAAGCGCCTCGTTGAGTAGTCCTACTAGTTATCCAGAGGAGCTGTGAGTGTGACAGCCCCGAAGAAGTAAGAAAGTCTTCTGCAGCGAATGGATGATGGTGGGAGCAGACGAAACTCTTACTTCAAATTGAGGGTACACCGCTGTATACGACAAAGGCACGGTATTTTGGTCATGACTCATGACATACTCCTGTTCGGAGAACTAGTTCTAGGAGGAGCTTTATAGGCAACAGATATGCATACAGCAAGTTATAAGAGATCCGCAGTGATCATTGAAGGATCTGTTATTTGGGGACAAGCGTTGGTGACAAACAGGCCCGGCCCTAGAGTTTGTGGGGCCCAAGGCAGCAGCGAGTCTCCAGGCAAAAATTTACTAAGTTCATTACTTGTCAATACAGCATTGACACTAAAATGATATACCTATTTATATAGGTAGGCTAATGCAAAATCATGGCCGCCCTCTGTAAAATTAAAACCCATTTTTAACATCAAAGTTTTACTTTTGACAAATTTCTTTGCACCAAGGCACTAATGAACACTAATGATTCTCACGGTGAAACGGAGAAATTTACATTTAGACACCTATGTGAACAATCCATGCATGTTCTTAATTTCCTGCTTTGTAGCCTATTTTTCAAGTTCGTGCTAAAAATTTACCATTTTCCTGCGCTCCATCCAACTAAAATGTCTAGGCGACCATGTTGAAAATTGAAGTTACTGGACATTCGAACACGTGCAAATCTGGCTATTAACCCTAGCAGTTTTCTATGAAAACAATAACTATAGGACTATTTTCAATTTAACTGATTGAATACCAAGCATCTAAAATAGGATGCCTATAATTGACATATTTCCGATTCCTTCTAATTGAAGCTTTGAATGTTAGTTTCTATTGAGTATGCTATAGACAAAGATGTGAGTGCTATCGTACAAAAGTTTTCGCAAATCTTCCCTAATTTGATGTAGGTCTATACGAAATCTGAAATGATTTCGCAATGGAACATCTTTTCAATTGACAAAAAAGCTAATTTAGTGAGCCATTCGCAATGTAGGCCCAGGTCTATTGTTGATCGCATGGAAGTTTTGATAAGTCTTAGCCATTTGTTCATATTTTGAAAATTAATTCAACGTGTAGGCCTACAACAATAGGTCTAACTGTGACTCGGTTTAGCATTAAATTTATAGATCGTGGTTTCCAAAATCATCTATTACATTCAAGCGGCACATTGACTGCAACTGAGCATAGTTGATAGTTTTTCTTGGAATAAACGAAGTATATATATATATATATATATATATATATATATATATATATATATATATATATATATATATATATGCGACGTAACCTTTATCAATCTCAACAAAGTCAAATAATTATAGCCAGCTGCGCGGGGCCCTGGAAGCGCGGGGCCCAAGGCGGTCGCCTCGCTCGCCTTGCCCTAAGGCCGGGCCTGGTGACAAAATCATCAAATGAGTGCAGAAGAATAATTGTCGGTTCTTTTGTAGTCACGTAGCTTACAAGTTTACGAAGTTTTGGGGCGTTTATTAAGTTTGAAAGTCATCCATCATCCCTTCGCTGCGGAAGACTTTCTTATTTCCACGGGACTGTCACACTTGGCGATCGCAAAGCTGTGGCATAGCTGGATCCACCAGGTTTCTCTGGGTCCCTGCCCTTTTTGGCGTACCCCAGGGATCGGTTAACTGTTCACCATCCAGCCTACCCGTTCTACCCGATCATCCGCCTGCCTTACGCTCTCTCGACCGCCGAGCACAAGTCATCTCAAATTCTCCAACCGAGCCATGCATATCCAACTCAGCACCACGCCTTTGGAATGATCTGCCTTCCGAATTCCGATCCTTTTCAGTCCCTCCATCATCATTACTGATCACACACCACCACCTTCCTCAGGCTCCTCTAACCATCACACCCCGGGCTTTTCATACGAAACTTAAGACACTCCTTTTCACGAACTCTTACCCTATCTCATCTGATCCTCCACCCTCTAATTCCCGGCCCAGACGACATGCACTCGCCTTAGCAGTTGTTCCGCCCCTCTGATCATATGGTAGCCTAACTCGACCTGGACCACCACGGACTACTCTCACGGACAACCCTTCTAACTCAACGCAGCGCTCGTGAATAAGCTGGTGCCCCGCGCTTGGCTTTCGAGTGGCGCTTTAGAAATTTCGAGATTACGATTACGGTTCTGGCCCTTTACGCTACATTCTGTGCTCGTCAAATGTTAGCTCCCGGATATGCGGACTCTTGCATCGGCTAAATAATTATATGCTGATGATATGCAAGCATTGAAGCATATGTCCACTGCCGTGCAGCAGATGCACGAGTTTTGGCATATCAACCTGGTAACACGAACTCTGGACTCTGTTGGGCTGATATGCCATTGATGCCTTTTCTGGCTGGATGGTTGCGAAGCGGTTGTTCGTTTGTTGTTGAATCCATCCAAAATCCAATTCATCTGGCTTGGCGATCGAAGACAGTTTACTTGTATAGACCTGCAACTTTGACTGAGATCTTCCCCCATATTACATTCTCTCATACCGTCCGCGACTTTGGAGTGACAATTGACCAAGAACTGTCTTTCACAGCATAATCGTAATCGTAATCTCGAGACTTCTACAGCGCCCACAAAAGCCAAGTCGCGGGAACCAGCTTATTCACAGGCGCTCAATCAAAACAAAATCGATAGGCAGCGGGTCAAGTCCGGAGAGTCAAGCAGGCAGATAGATGGACGGCTAAGGTGGGTGATGTTTAGAGTTGAAATGGCGAGGGATGTGAGGAGAAGAGGAAGAATCAGGATAGGATTTTTGAAAGAGCAATGTTTTCAGTTTTGAGTGAAAGACCTGTGGGGAGATAGCGAGAGGTGGAGTTTTGGCATATCAACCTGGTAACACGAAGCTGCTACTATACCAGCGGCGTCAGTTGCTTGATGTCCTGCGGTCTTCATGATGCCGCTGTGGTCCTTGTCCACGCCTTCGTTGCCAGCAGACGTTCTTGCTGGTCACCCATCTAGCTTAATAGGGCGTCTTGACTGGGTCATGCGCTCTGCTGCTCGGCTTATTGGTCATATTCCAACGTATACACTCTCATTTCTGCTTACATGCGTGATGCTTTACACTGGCTTCCAGCCTCGCAATGCATCTCCTACAGAGTTGCAGCACTTGTCTGGCGGTGCGTCACTGGTATTGCTCTGTCCTACATGTTCTTAATTGTTTGATCTTTGTTGCCCTGTCTCCGACTTAGCCTCCCGTCGAGCTTTACGCTCTTCGGCCAATGGGGAGCTGCAGGTCCCTCGAACACGCTCTTATACAAGACAGCGTCGAGCCTTCTCGGTTGTTGGCCCGTCCACATGAAATTGGCTCCCGCTTGCATTGCGCTTAATACATCGGAATAATCTGCCCGCTTTCTACCAGTTGCTTAAGACCTATCTGTGCTGGGAGCGTCTCTGAGTAGGCTTATTAAAGGGCGCTATATAAATTTTTGAAATGCATGACTGCATGATTCCAGAAATTTTTCTACCAAGAATTTATTTCGGGCATAAAAATCGCTTCTGCAATGCTTACTTGTACCATGCCCTGGTTAGAAAAAAGTCTGACCATGAATCACTTTAATAATTATTCTTAAGCCGTAAAAGATGTAGACCTGGCCTATACTTTAACTACTTTAAATCTAGACTGGAATACCAAAAGACATGTTGATGTTGTAAAAAAGAAGTAATGAATTAATAATAGACTAATGCTGATTCGTTGAATAGGCCTACAACATGTTTTCTGTGCCATTTTGTCGTCCTTCTGTAAGGTTGGGCCCACAGTTTTACTGAACATTTGTTAATCCGGCCCTGGGAGCCGTGACTGCGCATGCGCACACGACATATCTATTTCGCATATTTTCCGCGCCTGGACCAGAATACTGCAGTAATTTCAGTTGGAGATTGACTGTCGCAGGCTTTGGTTTCTTCAGAAGGGAAGTTGAGTTCATCAGCACATGATGGTTAGGGCCTACGTTAAAACGATTCGGAGCAGAAGACTACGGAGTGACACGAAACAAGCAGTTCAGTATTGCGATTAGTAGGCTGGTAACAATAAAACTGTTCAAAACCATCGAACTAATTTGTCCACTCACTATCATTGCTTGGTCGTCTGTAAGTCTTGGAGCATTTCCATCATGCCTTCTGCATTTATCCCATCTTTCATATTTTGAAATACCTCTCGTATAAGTTCGTCGATGTAGAACAGATCTCGAAATGTTGACAGTGAACAGCCCTACTTTCTTGCCAATTACTTTATTAATGGTAGTTGAATTCCCTTTACGAATTATTCTACTTAACTTGTCTAAGCTCTCAACTGTTTCATGTTGTTACAGATCAGAATAATTCGTTCCTCATAGCTGCACTCGTCGGTGTATTCGTCATTGTTGTTGCTTTAATCGCGACAGTTGGATTCATAATGGCGAAGAAAAAACGGTAATTGAAATATCATACCGGTGCTCGTTTCTTTTTTAAAAATTGAGTTTCGATTTTCGAAACAATGGTGCTCACGACTCTTAAGCCCATTCAATTCATAAGCTTTATTGATCACCAAAACTATGAGCACATGTTCTTGCAGCCTAATAGTTCATGGGTGACAAAGCATAAACTCAAAAGGACCAATATCGTACCCCTAGCAGGGTCTCCCCTTTCTCATCGTTCCCCTAGCAGGGTCTCCCCTTTCTCATTTCTATTTTAAATGTAAGCTTATACAGTGACACTAACCATTAAACTTTAAAGCATCAATCAGAGCAATTAAAACTGCGATTTCACAAAAGGCGCAGAAAAGAAGAAGTGCATATATACATGTAGGCCTATCCTACAAATTGCATAACATAACATAACACATTTTATGAATTGTGCTTATCAACCGCTCACCGTAATATTACGTTATAGGCCTAGGTCCTTAATTACACGCAGTGATTAAATCAAATAGCGTTTTAAGTGTATTTTTTAAAAATATTAATGCAGTAAGCAGGAAGTTAGCTCAGTGGGCAACGAATTCCACAGAGTAGGCCTACGAACTAGAACAGAAAAGCTGCCTGATATTTGTGCGAGCGTAACATATGCGATATTTACTGCAAGAGCTGGTGTATTTCCAGATTCAGACAAAAATAGCCTACCTATGAAAACTTGCAGGCTGCAGGTCCCTTTGAAAGCTAAACATAATATACAAATCTGCAGTTTATTGATCAATTCAACTGGCTGTTTTCCTTGACTGACAAATAAGGGTGGAGTACTGCCTTCATTGGGGCGTTTACACTTTACAGAGGATTCAAACAGCGCGCTTTTGTAGAAAAATGAATCGAGTTAAGTGGGGTTTGTAAGTTGAGTTTGTAAGTTGAGTTGAGGCAATAAGAATAGGCAAGGAAAACTAAGCGGTATTACAACACAACCAGTAGACTACATTTTGAGGCAGGACATTTTAAATTTTAAACTGTACTACAACCTGCAACAAAGTCCAATTATTTTTCGTTTTCCATTTTTTTCGCGCTTTCCCCCTTTTTAACTTTAGAAAACGAAGTTTTATTCCGCTTTGTTTGGTTTATGTCGTTTTAAACATATAGACCTATGGATCAAACAATGTTATGGGTGGTAAAGTTGCCTCGGTATTAATTTGCGAAATATCCCAGTTTAACCTAAGTTTTGTCTTTCGTCTTATTGTCTTTTCAAATGATAACCTGATTCGGCTAAATCCTTGAAAGTACGGACAGCGTAAGGGATTCCAGGTGAAAATAAAATTAAGCAAAAATAATTACAGACATAAGGTCCAAATAAATGGTAACGTATAAAAAATTATTTTAAAAGAGAGCAAACGAGGCATAGGCCTATACACAAAAACGGAATTTTTCACAGAAGAATAATAACGAAAAACGGTTTTAATAACTATGGTTTGATTTTTATGTCTAGTACCAAGGCACTTGATCAACCGACTACATACGAGTCAACTCTCGGTTTTCCAGATATATCGGCATATGATAAACACCATTACGAAACCATTGACCTCAATGCCATTTCCCCCAAAGGCGATTACGAGCTGCCAACCATCCAGACTCTGAAATCGGTCAACTGAAGCCGTTAACCATAAGCCTACTTTTTATTATTATTATTATTATTATTATTATTATTATTATTATTATTATTATTATTATTGTTAAACTAGCCTATTATTTACAACGCGCCTAAACAAAAAAGAATCTGGCACGAAAGCGCTTAACAGGAAAGAGTCTAATTATAATAAATCTTAAACAAATAAGTCTTCCAACGGTTATGATTCTGTACCGAACTCTCATTACGGTATACAACAAACATTATAATTCAAGATAGTTAATTATCTGTTGCATGCTCGCTGACTACTAGCTAGGTTACTACTTATTCAAGAAATCATATCTTAAAAATGTCTAATTAAGATGCTAAGTCTACAATATGTCATCATGTTGCAGGCTATTAAATTCACGTGATTATGATTAAAGAACTGGTTTATTTCATGTAGGCACAGTGGCGGCGCCAGGATTTCAGTTTCGGGGGGGGGGAGGGGCTGAAGCCCTCGCGGTGAAAATTTTCCATTTTCGCCGTCAAAATTTCTGACGACCTTTTTTTTTAGTCATCGACCGAAATCTCATGAAAATTTTCCATTTTCGCCGCCAAAATTTCTGACGCCTTTTTTTTAGTCGTCAGCCAAAAATCGTGAATATTTCAATGTAAAAAACTTCGGATGGCCCTTTTTTCAGGGGGGGCTGAGCCTCTTGTAGGGGGGGCTTAGCCCCCAGCCCCCCTAGCGCCGCCACTGTGTAGGCAACTTATTTTGCTTTAGTTTCTGGAGACAATGCATCGACTGGTTGCTCTCAGACATGTTTAATAATATGTTTATACTGTTCTCTGAATGTTGATGGCTTTTTATAAGCTTAATTTATACTTATCTGAACCTGCACTCTGTCTCACAAGGAGCTCTCAGCCAATCTGCCACATTGACATTGCAAATGGGATTTCACTTGAGTCAAAAGTCTCATTCAAAGTTTCATTCAGTCCAAAATTTAATTTCTCAAGAAGGCGTTTTATGGTAAGATATAATTTAAGTTATTTTCTTGTCGATTATATTTCTCTTCTAAATGCTGTTGTCCTGGTCTTCGGAGATGTAGGCTAGTCTACTCTTGAAATTTCAGTTTTGCTGGCCAGCTCAGTTTTTAAAACTGCCTAAAAATTCCATTGCATTTTCCATTCGTTTGAAAGACGACGATATAAATAGTTTTGAGTGAACTTTCTTTAAGAAACAACGTTAGTGTGTATAATATTATGACCATTTATATTACACCTTTCAAGAACATACGAAGGGGCTTAAATAGGCCTATTGCATTTATTAACAGTGTTTACATCATAGCCTAATCCTATAGTCAAACGGCTTAAACTAGAAAATGCAACGATTCTGTTTTAGACCGAACATTATTTAGATTTGCTTTTTAAACCATTTTGTATTGGTTGCATTCGCAAGAAATTGTGTTTGCATTCCTTATCTGCCAATTTACTCTTAGACAGTTAATTATAGTAGGCTAGCAGTCTCGAGCAAGACTGTGAAGTTGAGCATAGGCGTAGGGGACATTTCGGCAGTGGGGAGGGGAGCAAAGATTTGTAATTTTGCCCGAAAAGTATACTTACAATTTTTTGGCGGAGAGTCGCCGACATTTTTTCATCGACCAAATTTTCTGATGACCATTTTTAGTCATTCATTTCGATTTCCCAGCGCAAAAAATTTTACAATTTCTGATGACCTTTTTTTAGTCATTTCGTACAAATCTTCAGAAAATATAACTGTTTTACCCTGTGTGCCGGAAAAAATTGTCCCATGCCTGTTTGCCCGAAAAAAACAGGTTCGTCCACCATGCCTGTTTTGCTCGAAAAACACATTTGCCCGTAATTGGGAGGTGGGCATGTGCCCCTCTGAACCCCCGCCTCCTACGCCTATGAAGTTGAGGTACCTCTTTGACACCTACTCTTACCGACAACTCGTTGATTCAACGCAGCGCTCGTAAATAAGCCGGTGCCCCGCGTTTGGCTTTCGAGTAGCGCTTTATAAATTTGGAGATTACGATTAAGAATTTATATTTGCCATTTTACAATTGTCATTTTTGATGTTTTCAGTTTCCAATATCAATTTATGTAGGACTATACTCTTTAAATAAAAATTTATATTTGATCGCTCTCCTCAATCAATCAATCACTCAATCAATCAATCACTCAATCAATCAATCAATCAATATACTTTATCGATCATCGTATACATGTATACATGCAGCATAGCACATGCGAGTAGTTAGAATGGTCACATGTATTGATGTCAAAGGGTAAGCCTAAAAGAACGTAGGCCTACGTATAAGGCCTAAGGTTCCGCTAACAAGGTCGCCCTAATTACATGAAGGATATTAATCAATAATCAACTCTCTGTAGGCCTACAACAGTATAGGCCTACATCTCTAGACAGTTGTAGGCTATAGGCCTACCATCACGATGTAACACATTCTGTTCCATTTTACAATTTTATCAAAGTGCATTGAATGCAACGCAAACAAGTGAAAAACACAACAGAAAAAAACACAACAGTGCACGGACAAAACTGGGAACGTTCATTCACTACTCACTTTTGCTTCTAATAGTAGTAGTAGGCCTATTTGCAGTTTAACGTCATTGTGTGGTAACAAAGACCATTAGCGAGCCCTCCACCTTTATCCAGGTTTGGGACTGGCACTGGCAGAGTGGCGGACCAGTGGCGGAGTTATTTTGGCTTCTCAACTTCACCGTCTTGCTCGAGTCTGGCTACTACCAGCTGCGCCAGCTGGCAGCTTCGCTCTGTCATCCGTTCTCTTATGTCTGTTGGTGTATATTCTTTAATTGAAAATGACAAGTCAGGATGACATACCGCACCCAGTTACACGTCAGCGGCAGCCATAGACAGGCGCCATCAGTTGCTAAGACACAACATACAATACACGCCAGGAACGGCGCTCTTCCAAAACTCTAGTCTACGATGTTACAGAAAGTCACTGCGACAGACAAAGTCATCTATGGGCAATTAACGACGCTCTCTCTTCGCTCTACTTTGGCTTCCCATCGAGCAGAATATGGCTTTTCTAGACCGGGTGTTGCGCTCTGCTGCGCGCCTGATTGAACAATTCCCTACATCAGGGGTTCTCAAACTTTAATTTTGATGTAGGCCTACCCCAAGTAAAAAATCAAATGATGGCGTACCCCCAGCAAAGTCAGATCAGAAACAAAATGCCATTGCAATGTCTCCTGGCAGTGACAACTAAAAGTTCATTTATAATCATAATAGAGTGACATCGTTTATACGAGTCTAGACCTAGACTCCTATATAGGGAAAAAATCTAGTTTTGGATCATATAATCTTATCAACAAATTTAGCAAGGTAAATTGTTCTATAACCTCTGTAAGAAAGGTGAAAGGGCCAACTAAAGTGCTGTGGGCTTGTCCAGACTAACACAGATTTACAATAATTATCTGGTTAATATTTGTCAATATTTTAAAATGCAAATTTACCCCATGTTTGTTTTTAATAGCGACAATAGTTAACAGTTTCACCCAGATATGACGTGCTGAAAGGAATCACAAAATTTAAAGCTCGACCAGAAATTAATCATTTGGCCAATTCAGCTCTCTGCTATCTGAGCTCTATAGGCCTATACACTGAGATATTCTGGCTTTGGTGCTTTCAACCATTTATACATTATTTGTTTCAAAATTATAGTAATAGCCTATAGGACCATAGGTTTAAACACAATTGTGTTGCATGCACTGCATTGTATGTGAGTCTAATTTTATGCTGTGAAATAAATAAATGACGATGCTGTTATATGTTGCAACGTTAAAAATCTCTGCTAATCAAAGAAAGATGGACAAAAAGTCCATAAACTCTCAAAAATTTATATTTCTGGAATTTTTCGCGTACCCCTTACCGGCGCCTGGCGTACCCCTGGGGGTACGCGTACCGCAGTTTGAGAACCCCTGCCCTACATATAATATATGGTCAGTGGTCACGTCTCAAACTACATAGCCTACGCTGGCGAATATATGGAGCTATTCGCCAGCGTATTAAGTTCAGGGCAGCTTCTCTGGTATGGCGATGCTGTCAGGTCCCCAACTTACCTCTAAGAGCTATGTTATCTTACGTTGAGGCTCAAGGGGTGTCGTCTACTACGCTCTGCTAAGGGAGTCCTCTTAGTTCCTTTTGCTCGTACTGCTACCATGAAGAATCGAGCTTTTTCTATGGTTGGCCCAGTGGTCTAGAATGGCCTTCCTTTAGAGCTAGCCTATGCCTACATCCTGGGACTCTACAAGCAAAGATATTAGAGTTTTAGAGTAAAACTCTAATATCTTTGCTACAATTATCCTTTCTTGCCAAATTGAAAACTGTTCTTTTGGGCACGCTGGAGTCGTGAGCGTCTCTGAGTAGTTTTCTCTTGAATGGTGCTATATAAATTTCTGAATGACTGAATGAACAAACAGTAGGCTTACATAGACTCGCATTGTTGCCTGTTGACTATAGTTTTCAGATCAACACCATTTCGAAAGAGTGAATCCATACGTAAGACAATGTGCAATCGCGTAAACCCTGAAGATGGCGGACTAGCCTACTCTAAACTTTTCTAAAGGCAATCACACATTCTGACTGCAGCAGAGGTTGGGAGTCGACGTATGAGCCTACTGTTTTGTTATTTTATACTGTGGTGACAGTGTGGTCTCGCTGAAGCTAATTTATTGATCCTTAGCCTATTTGTCAATCAGATGGCTGGGAATTTCGAAAAATTCGATAGCCTAGTTTGTAATTTATTGTATATAGTTGGGTTTACCTGATTGTTTTCAACAAAGATTCGATCGGAACTGCAGTTGAAAGAGCATAAATCTGGCGAATTTCGCTAAAGAACGGCAAATTCTGAAGTATTTCGGAAACTTCCGAATTGCGTCGGTCTCCATTGAGATGTGAACTGCGACTAACAGTCCAATGGATGGCGACAATGCACTGACGTCATCATCCTACGTCATATTGATATGTAAAGTTTAACGGTTGCAATCATTGTGATGTAGCCTAAATAATATTATTAACTTGCGTAGCTCTAGGCCTAGATGTAAGTAAGTAATTCGTTTAATTTAAAATAAGACAATTACTGGTGACAGATCACACCCGGACACATATAAAAAAGTAAAATAAAACACAGAAATAATAATAAAGTACAGTAATAATAAAGCTAAAAAATAAAGTAGTGGCAGCCATAAACATGCAGGCGCCAATCTGTCTGGTTGTTGATGGCAAATGTTAGAGTAAAAAGGTTATTTATTTTGAGTCACCATAAGGCTATGTCCTGCTAAAGATGTAGGCCTAGGCCTACTCGGAAGGAAAAAAAGCTAATGGGGTCCTGCCATTGAATATGATCGTAGTAGAAAGCAAAGACCTTAATTATAGTCTACGACTAAAACTCTCAACCAACCTTTATTGCTGCGTGTGCTGACAAAGACCATGGTATCATTGGTATGTAATAATAAAACTATGTATACTCCCTAATGCTGGGAAACTTTGGTTGGGTTGACGTGTGTGTGTGCATTGTGTGTCGGCTAGGGAATGTAATCCCGGGATCCCGAATACCGGGATCCCGGGAATCCCGGACATTTTACAATCCCGTGATCCCGGGATTGACAAACATGAAATCCCGTTTTTCGGGATTACCGAAAATTCGGATTTTTTACTAAATTACTTGACCAATTTTGCAACTATTCCTTGGCCAATAGACGCCAAAACGACTAAGCAGACGCCCTAATGAAGGTACCGGTAAGCTGGCGGCCAGCAGAAAACCCACTGGAGGTAGGCGTTTCTGAGAGATCAGGCAGGAGATTTAGGTTTGCCGCTCCCATACCTTGCTTGGTTCATGAATACACACTATAGCGTTCTCCTCACACCAATCATCCACACACCATTCAGTTGACTGATAGAACATAAACAGATGTCAGATGCTAGCAGAGCTGACCGACTAGGCCGGCGGCGTCACAGCGCCTAACTCCAATTGACGTGTGTTGATGACACCCCGCCCGTATAATTGCACCGATTGGTGAGTGGAAGGACCTGGACAGCATACAGACGGGCTTGCTGCTTTAATATCAGAGGACTGCAGCTAGGCTAGCCTGCAAGTTCAGTCACTCACTGGTGAATCTTGGTTAGTATGCTATGTTGTTGTGTTCCTGTGGTCAGTCGGTGCATTGGTCACCTCGTATAGGCCTAGTCTGACCTAATTCCGGGTCGTCGTATGCAGAGGTTAATTACCCTATTCAGAGTGATCGCAACTTAAGCCCAAGTTAAAGAGAGGAATCTGAAATGAGCTCAACTCACGGAAATCTGGGTCAAAGGAGAGACATGAGAGGGCAGGCCAGGGTGGGAGGAGAGGGGTCTAACTTGTTTGTTTAGTGGGAATCAGTGGCGGAGACCTAGGGGGGGGACAGGGGGGACGGTCCCCCCCAATGAAAGTGTTGGGGGGGATGGCCCATGCATTTGTCCCCCCCAATGTTTTTTGGGCGGCGAAAATAGAAAAATTTCGTCGAGATTTAGGCGGATGACTAAAAAAAAAAAAAAAAAAAGGTCATCAACTTTTTTGGCGGCGAAAATAGAAATTTTTTCCGAGATTTTGCCGGTCGTCAGAAATTTCTCGGAAAATCTCGCGTCTTTCCGTCCCCCCCAATTCTCGGCCCAGGTCTCCGCCTATGGTGGGAATAGAAGCCACTGGTCGTAGGCCTATCACTGTCAAGTTTCAAACAAACCCCACAGTTGCCAGGGACCAATGACTAAAGCCCTTGCCGGGAGTCATAATTGATCGCGGTTGAAGTACCTTAAGCAAAGAGAAAGCTGTACTGTATCTGGCCTACTATTATACGATGTCTAAGAATTTTTCGAATTGCCATTATAAGCCAATCCCGGGGTCCCGGGACTGACTCATTCATAATCCCGGAATCCCGGGATTGAGCAAGTATCCCGGGATTACATTCCCTAGTGTCGGCCAATAGTAAATTTTAAATAAATGTAGCCCATGTGCATTGCTTTTTCTGCTGACATACTTTCTACCTTCAATCATTTGGTATGCATTGACCGAGCTTTGGCTATCAAGGTACTATCTGAGCAACTATTAACTAATGCATGTGACTCATAATGTCATGTGGGCAAAGACAGCAATAGATCCAATCTTTGAACTGCCCAAATTGTAAAATTGTGCATGTCTAAAAAACGTGCCAGAAAAACAGCACTGGGGCATAGTCGCGGAATGATTCGCATTTAAAAGTTTCCCAGGACGTCTTTTTCAATACCGCTGCACAAAATAATATCATCTAAAACATCACTACACGACATAACTGGCATGAATTTGGAAGAACTGAGGGACTTGTCTGCGAACAGAGAACAATGGAGAATGTGTGTCATGACAATCGCTAGAGCTCTACGAGCTGACAGCACAAGGTGACAAGGTGAAAACATCACTGGATTTCATTGATTGTACAAGTTTAGTCAACTTTAGATGCTTCTTCATTCACAGAAGTGCTTTTTCCACGTGAAGAAGTTAATTACGTAAATTTTTGCACAGTTAAGAAATTTGCGTCTTCTGTTTAACCTACAAGACAATTTTATTTGTTTTCATGCATAATGCTATACATTACATAATGTTCTTAAACATTACAGTGTCAACTGTCAAGTAAGTGAACCATGCAACAGAATCATTAACCTAGCTGGTTAGAAGCTTGTTTTTAATTTACTATTGTAGAGCCTGGAAAGGTATTTGCCAAAACGATGAACCATTAATTTACTAATCATGGTCTATTTCAGTATTTATGACCTCCAGCCCTTCTGGTCTGTTGTCATGTGACTCTGCAGCCATGGCTGTACTGGTAAATGTTGAGGTGAGTGCACACCGAGGCCCAAAAAATCGACTTTTTCAGTACAAATTTATGATGACCCTTTTTTAAGTCATCAAAATTTATGACCATTTTAGTCATCAAATGCTTTTAGAATGTTATTCTGCCCGGAAACCGTTCACCACGGTGTAAAATGACCTAATTTCATGATTTTTCTTCTAAAATCACGATTGTCTGCTGTTTTCAACTCATAATTATAGTTATAAATTTTTTTAAACTTAGCTCTTTGTGAGGCAAGTATACGCTGTATACCCGCGTATACCCTCGTGTACAGCCCTGTCTGCAGCAGCATACCATTCACAGGATTACGTATAGATTAGATTAGATGGACATAATGTGCTGCAGTAACTAAACAGCTGAACAAGTTGTTGTTTCGTACATCAATTTCAAGTGTACAAGTCAAGTGTACAAGTGGATGACGCTATAACTTCGATGGTTTGTATCTGTAAAGGATGCCCTGAGGAGTGACAGTCATCACCCCTCCAGTAGCCGTCTCATCCTCCAAGATCCTTCGAAAAGCGACGGTAACATCCTCAACACTGAAACAACATCAGCATAAGCAGCACTATGAGAGAATTCTTGAATTCTTAAAGGAATAAGTTGATATATACTGTAGAAATGTAGATGTATTGTACGTCCAAATAAAACTGTCTATGCAACATTGTTCGCCAATAGACTATAGACACCAATGACAACAGTTCAAAAATCTACACTAATTTACATTAATAGATAGTATCTAGAAATAAAATTGCCTTAGAAATGAAATGGATACTGCTTTAACACTTTCACACATTATGTAAATGTACACAATGGTTTTGACCTATTTGTCCCTCGTGTTCGGTGCACTTGGGCTCAAAGTCGAGGATTTGCTGCGATAGATCTCTCCATATGGCATCTAATCGCTTACTTGTTACTAAGTTCCTCTAAAACTCAGTTCATCTGGTTTGGTACTTGCAGGCAATTGGCATCCATTGACCTGCACTTAATAACAGCAACTTTCCCTGATATCTCGTTCTCTCTCACAGTGCGAGACCTTAGAATTACTTTGGATCAAGAGCTCAATTTCTCAAAGCATGTCAATATGGTCACTTGTAGTTGCCACTACTAGCTTCGTCAACTCGGAGTTGTCTCAAGATCCCTCTCTCATAGTGCTACTCTGACACTTGCACATGCCTTTGTCACTAGTAGAATTGATTACTGCAGTTCGGTACTTGTGGGTCTGCCACTTGGACTAATTGGACAACTTGAACAAGTTCTTCGCTCGGCTGCTTGCCTCATTGGCAGCATTCCTAAATATGCCACCCGTCTCTGCTTATATGCGTGACGTTCCTTAATTGCTCCCTGTTTCACAGCGCATCTCCTACCGAGTTGCTGCACTTGTTTGACGATGCCTTCTTGGTTGTGCTCCATCATACCTGTCTAGCCTTTGTCGACCAGCCCATCGAACTCTTCGCTCTGTGACAATGGGGAGCTTTTGGTTCCTCAAGCTCGCACTTCTACCAGACAGTGCCGAGCCTTTTCTATTGTGGGTCCCGCTATCTGGAATGGCCTCCCACTAACCTTGCAACTCATGCCTAGGCTAAATTCACCTGCTTTTTATAAGTTGCTCAAATTTTACTTTTAGCTGTGGCTCAGAGCGCCTCTGAGTAGGTTTCTTGAAGAGGCGCTATATAAATTATGGAAATGAATGAATATGGAATGGCCAGTCCTATTCTATGGGTTTAGCTCATGCCTGGGCTATTTCCCACATTAAGACGTTTCTTTTATATTATTCTTTTATCGACAAGTTCTAAAACTGCGGAACAAACGTTATCTTAGCTTTCTGTAGCACTTGATTAACAAAGAGATGAAAGCACGAATGATAAAGTAATATGCCTTGGAAAAAAGATTTGAGAGTTGATTTAAAGACTCAATCAAGTCGGCTATACGAACAGTTGGGAGGCAAACTGTTCCAGCAGGTGGGCCTGCAGTTGAAAAAAAGCACATTCCCCAAATGTCATGTCCTTGTTTCGTGTCCATCAATTCAAGACAAACTCATTGGAAGGTGCTCTAAGCTTCAACATGAAACTAGGTAGTTTCAATTGGGAAACAAGAAACGTGTTGACCATTGTTAGATTACTGCTGTTGTGTGTGCAATTCATCGCTGTATGATCATCTGCTCAAGAAGCTGGTAAAGGATTAGCCTTAACGTGCTTCAAATTACCATCATTTGAAATACAAAGCAATTAAGATACAACTATACAGACTATACTAGCAGCAAAAGTACATACCTCAACATTCCCAAAGATTCCACTAGATCTTTGTTTATACCCGCTTCCAGACTCTTTTCCATGATGGCAGTCTTGGCAAATGACGGACACAAACAATTCACACGAATTGATGATGATCCCAGTGTCAGCTACAACATAGATTTGCAACACTCAATGCATCTGCAAAATCAATTCTTAAAATCAACAGTCCTTCGGGAATTAAGTCAGTAAAGTAAAGGGATGTCCATATATCACGTACATAAGGGTCATGGATTAAGTCGGTTAAAGAAGCATATTGAGGACAATGTTTAAAGATACGACAATTTGAAAGAAAACTTAACAAAGTTCTTAACCTAAGTTTATATAAGCTAAAACAATCTACTCCAATATCATACGGACACAATTTACTTCAATGTCTTTGGACATTTAGCCTACAAAACAGTACATGTCTGACAGCCAATACAAGGGAGTGATACTGAATTGAAAACATCAATTGTAAACTAGATTACATGGTTCAACTGTATGACACTCCATCATACTTACTGCAAAAGACCTTGATAGCCCAACAACTCCGTGTTTGGAACCAGCATACGCTGGATCAAAGGGAACAGCAGTGAGACCTAAATAGAAAAGCAAAAGGCAGCGTATAAGAACCGATACACACATAAGCGTTGAAAACTATTTGTCTACAGGCAAAACTAATATATATGTCAAAATATGACATATTAAACTATGCTTAAATCTTTGTGTTGGCTACCTGCCAAGCCAAGGATTTGTTTTAAACTAGTAGACCTCAGTCTATAAAACACTGAACTCTGGCCAATCACCAATACAGTATTACCTAAAACAGGTCCTTATGGTAATCATTCCTCAATCCTTATCAATTCTTAATTATGCTAATCATTCCTTAATCCTTATTAAATCATTCCTTAATCCTTATGCTTATCATTCAGCTTGGTCATCTGACCATTTTCTTCTCACCATACCTAAAAAAACTATTCTTGGTGACATAATTTATTGTTTGGTAGACCTGCATTTTGGACTTTGGAACGCTCTTCTTGTACATGTACGTTCTGCTCAGATGTGCACGTCACTTCATTCTCAACTTAAGACTTTACATTATCTGGTTTGCTTATCTACCATATGCTGCAGACTGACCTGATTTGCTTATCTACCATATGCTGCAGACTGACCTGATTTGCTTATCTACCAAAGGCTGCATCTCTGCCCTATTGCACTGATCTCCTGGCGACGGACCTAACTATAGATTGGATTTTGGCATGCGCATTAGACATGAACAAATGTGATAAATAATAATCAATTAGCATAATCAAAGTTACTAATTATAACAACAGTGGAAATGTGTGAAATCACAAAATTTTCCATTGAGTACTATAGATTAATGACATTATTCTATTTGTGTTTTCAAAACAGGTGACATATTGCTTCTGATTATAATTAAATAATAAAGATGCGAGTTCAGAATATAAAACTAAACAGAACTCGCAGGTTTAAGAACGAAAATAAAAACCAACTGATATGTTCTGTCAAAGACTCTTGAATTATTCCCAGTATAGGACACAAGGGATATAATCACAGTTGTCCTTAAGGGGGATATAATCTCTGTTGTCCTTAAGGGGATATAATCTCTGTCGTCCTTAAGGGGATATAATCTCTGTCGTCCTTAAGAGTGATATTTATCTCTCTTGTCCATAAGAGGGGTACTTATGGATCTGTTGTCTTTAACACGTTGACCGCCTACACGCCATGTTAAATGACTGACTGAAGTACGAGTTAACTCGCACTTAGCGGTCAACGTGTTAAAGGGTAGAGCACAACAGTGAGGTCAAGGCTGCATTTTAAATAACCGACAGAATGTGCACATGCGGCAGTTCAATCATGGTGCCATCCTAGCTTTTTCATTTATTTATTTATGCAGCAGACGTTCATTTGTAGGATTACATCTAGTTTACACCTTGGTACTAGTCCCAGAATTAATCGCATTTAAAAGTTTCCCATTACTTTTTTTTATTTAATACTGCTGCACAAATACCATCTACATCATCATCTAAGCATCAAGTAATCTGCGAAACACATCCTGCAATTAATCATTCTGGGTTTTTTTCATGAAACTCAAGCATGCCTTTTTCTTTGAAGCAACATTTACTGTCTGGGGTTAGAACACGGTAGAAATTTGTGGTCTATCAAGTTTAACTGGTAAGTTATAGAACAAGTCACTCACCAAATGTTCATTTGCAGAACCTGTGCCATGTTATCAAATTTTTTTAAATCTAGGATCATCAGTCTGGACAGCTTAGAGCAGTGCTCAGAGCAGATGAGTGATTGAAGATGGAGATATGCAAATTTATACATAAAATTTGCTTAAATATTGTTAAACATACAAACATGCATAAAAACAGGCATTACCTTTTCTTTTGAACAATAAACAAATAACTGCTTGAGAATTACTAACCAGCTGTGGAAGCAATGTTGATGATGTGACCTCCTTTCCCTTTACTCATGTACTCTGATGCCAATAAACATCCACGCATCACTGCTGTCTAAATGGAAAACAACACAATGTAAAGAAACAGCTTCAATGCCAATACTGACAATATCTATGATAATCTCTCATCATTTCAAACCATTTGTTGTCAAATGAGTGATTGCAATAAGTGAGAATTCTGTTCCGTTTGGTCTACCATCTGCATTCCAGGAAGCTATTTATATATTGCATCATGCAATTTTTCCCCTAAATAATAACTTGAAATGAAATAAAAGGTAAGTGGAAAAAGCAAGAAAATTACCGATAATTTGTCATGATCTTCTATGCCAATTAATACAAGATGGCAATACAAGTGGAACAAAAAGAGACAAACACCATGTACTACATCCAAACTCTTTGTGTTTTCCTTCGGGCCTTAATAGCTAGATAATAAAACAAAGCAACAGTCCACAAAAATCTTTTTCTATACTCAATTCAGAATGGCTAGTATTTGTCTTCAGCAAATAATCTTAGACTGACAGGTCTATAAAAACCAAAAAATTAACAGTAACTCTCAAAGTACAGTAAAAAGTAATTTCTAATTCCTTGGACAACATTTACACTTTATATCCAACAAAACATGAAAAACAAAACACACAACAAAACATGAAAAACAAAATATACAACAAAACATCAAAAACAAAATATACAACACAACACGAAAAACAAAATATACAACAAAACATGAAAAACAAACCGCCAATGAGGCATTTTCTGAAGTCAGCAACACTTATTTAAACCCTATAATAAGTGTTATCAATCATTCTGAAAATTTATATAGCGCCTATTCAAGATATCTACTCAGAGGCTAAGTACTAATAACAGATAGATCAAAACTGTGGACCAAAACAACATAAACAGTCCCTATTGATCAAACACAAACATAATTAGCAAATTATAAATCCTCAAAATTATTAAATTTAAAAATTAAGGAAAATGTTATTTAATAACCAGGTTGATGTCAATGGTTTTCTCCCAGTCTCCATCAAAAGTTCCAACTCCGGCATTGTTCACAACAAGGTCAAGGCCACCAAATGTGTCATAAGTTTTCTTGAAAGCAGCTGTTGAAACAATGAAAGATATCACCAGACTGTGTGTGCAAAGATAAACATTACGCAAACAAATAAATCTTATAAACAGGCAAAGAAAGCATTCAGGGTATAGAAGAATATGCATTTAAAAGAATCCTAAGCAGCTAGGAGGAAGGCTGAGAAAGTAAACGTGTGCACAGCACTGCATGCATACATGTACAAGTTGAGCTGTACAAAACTATGCCAATAGAGAGAAAGAGACAATTCAGCTAATAAATATCTATAACTTTCAAGCTCCAAACCAAAAAATAACTTTACTGGCAATAAAATATAGCAAACACTTAACTGAGGAAACAACAGGTAATGCAGGCAAGAAGGCCAAGGAAAAGCAAGTGTTTACAAATCTTGAAGTACAAGAGTAAAGAGAAAGGTCACATCACCACGAGAATGGTAAAGTAAACTAGATGACATGTTGACGGCATATTCATTTCATTGAGTTCTTGCTGACATACCGCAGTCAGTTACAAATAAGAAATGGTACAGAAAATCATAAAAATTCAATCAAATGAGTGGAAATCAGAAAGAGGGGCAATGGTCGAGTATCTGTAAAGTACTCAAGAAACGAAATTCGTCATTTGAAGTACGTCCTTAATCGGGAGTTCAAAACTGTGAGGACGAGGACAAAGATTATACAGCCAATGCACTCTCGGTGGGAAAATATTAATCAGGACGTGTGAGTTGAGTCGGATCACTGTACGAAGTTTAGGTAGAATTAGAACATATTTTAAGCCCTTGTAACCATTACAAATTACGGTTAAGAGGACACTGAAAACATCAATCCACCATCAGAATGAGCTGCCAACATGAGATGGAATAATGGAATATGGGTCCAATACAATGGTCCTACTGGGTGGATGTGAACTATGAACTCCACATTATGGATACACTCAATCCAAACAACTGCTCAATGACAAAAGTGCATAAACTGTATAATATATAGAATTCCTTATGCCTATTTTTGACAGACTAAGTAGAGCCATCAATTTATAAAGAAACAAACGAGTCAGTTTTTCGAGTTTCTGACACAAGAATCCAAACGATTCCCTCCCCTAAAACCAGGGTGGATAAAAATCGTGATTTTTTAATAAAAATCAAAAAATCGGATTTTTTTGATTTAAATCGGATTTTTTTGATTTAAATCAGATTTTTTGATTTATATCGGATTTCTTTCTTATAGTTCGTATTTTGTATGTAGTGCCTTTTTTGGGTATCAAGTCACATGCTTCATTAGGTAACAGTTATTACCTCTAATTCTACAGCTACACAATACAGGGTGGATAAAAGTCATGATTTTTTAACTAAAAATAAAAAATCCGATTTTTAAAATTTAAATCCGATTTCTTTCTACTAGTTCTAAGTTTGGATTTACTGCCTCCATGTGGGTATCAAGCCACTATGCATTATTGTAACTGATATTTGGTATTCGGTAACAATTACTACCTTCTTTAGTTTTGTAGTTATACAATACAAATTAACACCTTTGAAGTGGTATATATACTTAATACTAATAGTGCGATCGATGAACAATCCAATGAAGAAGTCAATGTTCTGTGAAACTGTGAAATCCAGGGCCTACTATCCCCCCCTGAGAGGTGGAAGCATTCCCCCCTAACAGAAACTTTTGTCTATATTGCAAACGTCGAAGGCGTGAAGCTGCGAGTGCTGGAGGCGCGAAGCCCATATATAGCGACTAGGGAGTCTGGGGGAGCATCGCGAGCTCCCCCAGCGGGGTCTGGGGCGGAGCCCCAGAAACCAACGCAGTTTTAGCTGCTGTCATCGACTAGAGCGCATGTTTTAGGCTCTTGCTTGCTAGCTGTTTATGAACGATAAAGTCATGAAAATTTCACTTTTTTGAATTTGCACGCTGTAGGCCTAATTGTACCTCTTAAAGCTGTCATCTTCACAAAATTGCTCGCGAATTAATGCTCAGAAACTTGGTTTAGGATATCATAAAATGTCGCCTCCCCATGATTTAATTTTTTTTAATTTGCACAATATAATGGTAACATTCTAAGATTTCTCATTTTGGGTTAGCAGTGCGTTAAACACTGTAGTAGTCCTGTGAAGTTTAGAAAGGTTCAGCATTCAGTAAAATATCAATTTCTTTTGGGATATCAAATTGAGTAGTCTACTGTCAGTTCTACAATACTCAGCAACATCCATTTTCTGATCCAGACAGATCCCATGGACATTTCCCAGGACCGCTCCCCGTAATTTCCTCTCTGGATTCCACCAGAGCGTTTCAATAGGACAATTCCCTCGAACATTTCCCTCAATGTAGGCTACAAAAGTGTAAGCAATTTGCATAAATTTGTAGCCTACAGACTTCAACAGTGCTTTAATGTTTGAGTGTGGAATTTATAAGCCATTTGCTTTAAGCCTACTTGATTTTGAACTTCAAATGTTGAGCAGCCAAGTTTTTATTGCTTGATTAATGTTTACTTCAACAAACTAAAAGCTTTACTGTAAACAAAAGTACTAATTTACTGTTGCTTCTTTGCCTCATATCACTAAAATTCATTCTTAAAATATCGTTCATTTTATTTCAGACCTATATTATAAAACCAATGCAGTTTCAGTAGATACAATATACTTTAACAAATTTAGGCCTACTAAATGTTAACAATTAATGTAATTAGACGGAATTATGAGTTGTGAGAGCGAGCGCCATATACGTGCAGGGGCAAATGTAAGTGACTGTAAAGCAAAAATCATACTAAATGAACCCTTGAGATGGCGGGATGCAGGGTTTTTTAACGTGTAGTTCTACACAAAATGTGCAGTTCTAAATGGATTCGTGCAGTTGTAGAAGCACTTCCGTCACGTTCCGTGCAGTTAAAACTAGTAAAACATAGGCCATTTTCCTCAGATTGGGAGTAATTTACCATGGAGGACGAGAAAGGAGAGAAGAGGATGTGCAGTTCTAAAAATTCCTTAAAAACAGCCATGGCGGGATGAACGTTCAAGGGGAATTTTCGTGGGTGTGCGGGGAGGAGTAGAACAGAGGGAGTCCAGAAGGAAATCTCTTATGCCCATCTATCATTAAGGGGGGATTTCCCTCTGGCACAAGTTGGATCAGGCTACTTACTCCCCCCACGTGGCAAACCCTGATGGGTCCGAATGTGATGGAAGCGTAAGGACAAGTTTATGTGAGTGTTAAGCAAAAGTCAAATTAAATGAAGATTTACCCTGTGTTATGACAGGGAGGGGATTGTTCGGGGGATTTACCAGGAGGAAGTCCATGACAGATGCTGGGGAATACCGGGGGAAAATGTTCAGGAGGAAATCTTCTATACTCAACTTTATCATTAGGGGGGGAAACCTTTCCCCCCCTAGCCCAAATTGGAAGCAGTCTGCTTCCATCCCCCCATGGCGTAGTAGGCCCTGGTGAAATCAGATCGCTATGTAAGTGGTTAAGTTACTGAGTCAGTCACAACTTTCAAACTAGAACACTACGGTACTAATATTATTAGGTCACTGCTAGTGCTAGTCACCAGTAACTGTTGTCATTCAGATGTAAAATATTTTAGTCACAATACAAGTGTTCATCTTCTCCCGCTTATGGCTTCTTGTTCATAAGTTTGAAAAGAAACACCAGTTTCCAGTAGTGACATCAGCAGGTGACATGTGTTTTAGGCTTTAGCACTAAACTGTGCAGCCAGATGAGTCAGCCTGCTGGGCATGCTGAATGCACTAACTGGCAGCTGCACTGCTGCAGCTAGGTGAAATGAAACAAACCTGCAAGTTGTGTGGCACAAAAGCATTGATTGAAATTTATTTTCACTATTCGATTTAAATCGTGATTTTTATTACCGATTTAAATCGGTTGATTTAAATCATCTCCACCCTGCCTAAAACCTAGGAAGCGCTTCTATGTTCAACTCACCTTCCAACTCCAGTTTCTTACGCACATCGCACTTAATAAATAACGCTGAACCGCTTCCATACTGCTTGTTGAATTCATTCTGGGTGTCAAGACCAGGGCCATGTAGTAAATCAATCAGAGACACCTATTAAATTAGCACATTATATAATTTTACTCAGTTTCAATTATATTTTTATTCAATTATTATTTATATTTTCAGCAAATGCAAGAAAAATATTTTTAAACATGGAAACACTACCATTTAGGAATATATAAAGCCGCAAAGATAGTAGTTGGCTCAATGACACCACATTATGCAAACAAGTATGCATACATTGCATAGTATAAATTTGCATATGGCAGAGGCTGTGCTTTGATAGTAAAGTCTATACAGTCCTCAACATTAAGCTGACCAAAGATTCCAACAGATGTGTGGATGTCGAGGCATAGTCTCAAATGCAGCAACCGCAAGGGCAGCTCTCTCGCATCCTTTATTAAACCAATCTAGCAAAAAGTAGGAAAAAAGTATGTAGTTTTTGTTTAACGATACTAATGTAAAAACGAACTCGATTAACGTCAACCTCCTCCTTCATCCAGCCTTGGGACTGGCGCCGCCCGAAAGCGACCGTGGCCGTGTTATCAAGACACAAAATTGAGATAATGAGTAAAGATAGTAGTTGGCTCAATGACACCACAATATGCAAATAGACAATATTTTACCGACAGTATGTTTGTCAAAATTCGTGCAAGTTACACCCGAAAGCGACAGTGGCCGTGCTATCACGACACAAAATTGAGATGAGTTATGCAAAATAGACAATATTTTACCGACGTTATTAGGCTAGATTTGTCCAAATTGGTGCAAGTTACCTTTCCGCCTGCCTCAAGAACTACTCTAGCAAAGGACTTTCCGAAGCCACGAGCGCCGCCTGTGATTAGAGCCGTGGCATTTCGAAGCGACATTGTAAATACAATCGAGACCTAACAAAGTTTTATATCAATAGAATACAGTGTTTACTGACCGCTGATTATTTTCGCGATCGTGAACTTTGATTCCTTCATCAAAGTTATACAAAGATTGGCCTGGAACTTGCTTCTAAACCATCGACGTATGTTCTAAATAGTTTTTTAGAGCAATACTTTATTTAGCGCTAAACGTTTATGGTCAACGCCGTTCGTTTTACTCCGATGAAAGGATGGTAAATGCAGTTGAACGACTCTATCTACAGCCTATATTATAGTGATGACGGTGATGATATTATTAATAATAATGATAGTAATAATAATAATGGCCAATACTCCTATATAAAGCTCTTACGATAATTATTAGAGACATCTAATCTTTTCCAATGCCTGTCAACACCATCCAACACGTTATAACACTGGTGCCTCAGACGCCATTTGGTTTTGCTCTCTGTACAATTGGTCCTGGTCCTCATGGGTATTTGCTTCATCAGTCGAATAGGTCCATAAATTTACCTAGAATGTTTTCTGACGGAATCTTGGTATCTTCCTTGATGTAGCTAAAGCCTTTGATTCTGTAAATCATCATATTTTGATCAAAAAACTTTATAACTATGGAATTAGAGGGACACAATTACAATGGTTTGTTAGCTATCTTGAAAATCGTTTTCAACTGGTTTCTGTTAACAATTGCACTTCTGATCTACAACTCATTTCTCACGGTGTCCCTCAAGGATCTAATCTTGGACCTCTTTTATTTTTAATCTATATTAATGATTTACCTAATGTATCGCCTTCTATGTATTTTGTACTATTTGCTGATGATTCCAACTTATTTCATTCTGATAAATCTATTGATACCCTATTCGACACTGTTAATTCTGAGCTTCACCGAGTCGTTGATTGGTTTCGATCAAATAAACTTACTCTAAATTTGGATAAAACCAACTACATCCTCTTCAGATCCCATAAGAAAAAATATCCCAATGAACTTCCTATTCTACTTATTGAAGGGACTCCTATCACCCAAGTAACATCCACAAAATTTTTGGGCGTATACATTGACCAGCATCTAAATTGGAAGGAACACATCAATAATATCTCTAGCAAAATTGCTAAGACTGTTGGTGTGCTATTTCGCTCATCTAAACTGATTCCTGTCTCTATCCGGTCTATGCTATACTATTCTCTTATTTATCCTTATTTAACCTACTGTAATTTAATTTGGACGTCTACTTACAAATCTAATTTTATCAGACTAGTCACCCTTCAAAAATATGCAATCCGTTTTATAGCTAATATTCCTCGCCGAGCCCACACCGCTCTGTATTTCAAGGAATTTGGATTATTAAAGATCGATCAAATTAGGCACTTGCAAATAGGAGAGTTTATGTACCGTTATAACCATGGCCTATTACCACTTGTATTTAATGATTTCTTTAACCTTACCTCTGATCGCCACTCTTATTCAACTAGAAAATTAACTGTTTATGACCTTCCCTACGCACATAATAATACTCGTCGATTCTCTATACAATATACTGGCTCCCAATGTTGGAACTCTCTCCCTACACATCTTCATTCCCTACCTAACACAAGATTATTTAAGCATAAACTTCGCCTTTATCTACTTAAAACACTTCCTGATATGTAATGGTTAAGGTTTCTGCTCAGTGGTTTCGCCAAGCCCTTAGTTAAGTCTTTAGTTAAGTCATTAGTTAAGAGTTGTTTTTCTCGTTATATACAGAAATGTCGATTGCTTAATTTGTTTTTCTCTCTTCCTCATCATTTTTTTTATTCCTGCAATTGAATGTTCTGTCATGTTTTTTCTTTTATATTTTACATGAATTATGGGTGGCCCTATTAGCGGGATTTTACATCCCTTCTGGGTCTCCCCCTCTTCACCAAATTCATGTTAATGTATTATTCACTGCCATAATTGTATCATGTTTGTGTGTTGTTTTGGTTGAGGAAAAAAAAAAAAAAAAAATTAAAAAAAAATTAATTAAATTAATAATGATGTCCAACACTAAGCTCTTACGATAATTATTAGAGACATCTAATCTTTTCCAATGCCTGTCAACACCATCCAACACGTTATAACACTGGTGCCTCAGACGCCATTTGGTTTTGCTCTCTGTACAATTGGTCCTGGTCCTCATGGGTATTTGCTTCATCAGTCGAATAGGTCCATAAATTTACCTAGAATGTTTTCTGACGGAATCTGGTGGAAAGGGCATTCCTGCACCTTTTTAAGGCAGTTCTTATATAAATATTGTCTTGAGCTTTACAAGTAATTCCATTTTTGAGTAGCCTATTGGCATCTTTCTTTTATTCAGGGTAAAAAGCACTGGCTAAAACAATACACCCCAATCAAACGAATGATGCACAAACTAGGTAATATCAGTTTGCCTAATGTCAAATATTAGTCATTTACCAAAAAAAACGGGCGGGTTTCTACCATATAATTATCAACAATTAGCCTACTTCATGGGAGCTCTCAATCCTATGGTTCTCAGCAAACACCACTGTTGTCAAGGCCGTGGCTATGGAGTGTTTTGGGTGTTTGAACACTCCCGAAATGAAATAATGTAAAAATTTTGAGCAGAAAATAGTCGAAAATCCCAGATAATAGTTATTTTTGCACCGTCGTGAACGCATTAGGAGTCATAAAAAGGCAAGAAAAGCAGGCGATGACTAGAAAAAGTAAAAATTTCCGACGACTAAAAAGGTCGTCAGAAAATTCCTCCCCACAAGTAGATTTTTTGCCATTATATTTGTCTCAAAATTCACAGTCACCCTCCACCCCCAAATAAAATCCTGGCTACGGTCTTGACTGTTGTTCATAATATCGAGTTTTGGTCATCTCTTTCAGTCTGGTTCAGTGTTGATTACAATACAATACAATACAATTAGTCATTTATACCGCGCTTTAACAAAACAAGTCTTGCACAAGAGCGCGCTTCACTACAGATCTAGTTATAATGCAATGAAAATAAATGAGTTTTTAACTTTGATTTAAACTCTACAACAGATGAGCACTGGCGAATGAAGGTTGGAAGATTGTTCCATTCTTTGGGTCCTGATACAGCGAAAGCGCGACTTCCAAACTTCCGGTTTGTGCGAAGTGTAGCAAAGTCACTTCGCGACGACGATCGAAGTCCTCTGGACTTGGAGGCGGAACATGACGTGACCATGGATGTCATGTAGGATGGAGAAGTTCCGTAGTGGATATGAAACATCAGGAGGGAAATTTTGAAAGCAATGGGAGCACGGATGGGAAGCCAGTGTAGTTGTTTCAGAGCTGGAGTGATGTGGTCTCTGGGACCAAGACCTTTTATCAGGCGAGCGGCCGTGTGTAGAACTGAAGACAGGGGTTGAAGTGTTGATGATGGAAGACCAGATAGAACAGAGTTGCAGTAATCGAGACGAGAGATGACGAGAGCTTGAGTGAGAATACGAAGGCAGGTTTCATTCAGACAACGTTTCACTTGTCGGATTCGGCGAAGGTGAAAGAAGCATGCTCTAGCTATAGAAGATATATGGTGATTCATCTTTAAACTGCAGTCCAGTAGCACACCGAGGTCACGAATCACGTCAGATGGTGGAATAGAGCAGTTGGAGTCGAGGTCAAGAGTTTTCATTAATTGGTTGTTGTTTCGTCCACTTTGACGGTCAAACCAAATGAGTTCTGTCTTGGTGGCATTTAGCTTCAAGCGCATAGATGCACACCAAGACTGAATATCATGGAAACAGGCTGCAATCTTGACTTTGATGTTACCAATGTTCTGTCCGGATAGCTTTATGTAGAGTTGTGTGTCATCAGCATATAAGTGAATCATGAGACCATGCTGCAAGGCAATGTTAACAATGTTGGAAGTGTATAGAATAAAGAGGAGTGGGCCAAGAATGGAGCCCTGGGGGACACCGAAAAGGACAAAAAACATTTTAGAAGAGGACCCACCAAGTTTAATACTGTAAGATCTTGAGGAAAGGAAAGAGGCAATCCACTGAATAGCTGAAGCAGTCACGCCAAATTGATTGTTTCCACAAAGCAATTTTCCTCGGCAGCATTGACTTTTAGGTTTACTCCTATAGATACATGGACTTGTTATTCAATGCAGGTGACTCAGCTTTTAATTATTGGGGCCAGTGGCCAATCAGCGCTGAAAGATAGGATAGGTGACTCGACTCATGCAATGTCATTCATTGACCTGATGCAAAGACGCTCCAGGACATCAACCCTACACAACACTAACTGTATTCATTACAAGAACTTCATAAATTTATATCTTCAAAATTTCTTTGTGCCATGTAGGGTTACCAGCTCAATCACCGGTGCTATACTAAATCAAGCCTGCGATAGCCAGTCTGCTTTTTCCATTCTGGTGCCAGGTCAGAATCCAGGGAAGTCGAGGCAAGGTGACAGTATGGTGCTATGGTGGCATCCTGATATTCTGCACACTGACAACCTTACTTTGTAGCAATGTAGTCATTGTAATGTAAATGTACCCCAACATCACAATTGTTTATTCGATATACTTGAGCACCAAAAACAAAACAATATTTTAAAATCTACATTTGTTTAGGACTGACAGATTGGAAGTTTCAATATATACACTGTATTATACAGCAGAATCACTGAGGTTGGCCACGGGATCTTGGCAAACACAGTGATTTACATGAATAATGGCAATATTTATAAACCACTAGGCATCACCTAATGGTACAGCAAAGCAACAAGAAAATTTCAAGCCCACTTCAGAAGGCCTGCTTCCGAAAAAGAAAATTCGCAGGAAAGTATAGCTAAGAAAAACCATTGAATATTAGATGTCTAACATAATTCTGATTTAAATCACTCACCTATATCACTCAAAACAGAGAACTCAGTCAACAAACACCTGAAAAGTGCTTACAGCGGCAGACATTAAAAATTATAGCCTTTAACACATTGGCCGCCTACTACGAGTTAACTCGTAGTACAGCCAGTCATTTAACATGGCGTGTAGGCGGTGAATGTGTTAAGTAAACAGGTAAGATGTCTTGTGAATAAGAATGGCAATGACATTCTCATCTTGCCCATTTCACACATGCATTCACTGATCCAAAATGTAGTCTGTTGTATAATGCAACATAACAGACATTTATGTAGCACCCCAAGTCTCATAAAGATTCATATCCTCAAAGGGCCAGCAACAATGAATGCAATATCGAACCGATTAAAATTCAGCATGGCAATTCATGAAGTTTGCAAATCAAGCATTTCATTGACTACACTGCACAGCATTTTTGTACAAGCTTCACAAATCCCCTAAGATTAAAATAAATTTGTTGAAGAAATCTGAAATCTAAAAATTCTGTCATTACAACAAACTGTATAAAAGTTGAAGAAAATTGTCGTCTGCGTATAGGCCTATGCATATAATTGTCAGTTTATTTACAGCAGAAAAGAATCTATTCCAGCATACTTCAGAATGCACGCTACTGACGTCTTGATTGAAGAATGAATTGAAGTTTTAACACAACCTATTTTCTTGACACTTTCTGACATTAAATAGCTAGCTAAACGAGGATTGTTTTGGTCAGTCATGTAACTCACGTTATTCAGGTTCGTGCTGGCAATTGCCTCTACAAAATCCATTGACAAACCAATATAACATGAATTTGCTGCTGCATTATAGGTGTCATCTCGTTCCCATCTGTTATGCTCATCTTTGTGGCTTAGGCCTATCTAACGCTGTCAAGTGCATGCCATGGTACTGTCATCTAAAATAAATCCACTGCCAGTTCAGTTTTATCCGACATTATAGAACAATGAGCATCACATCAAGTCCCCGGTTACTTTTACTGACATCCAATCAAAATTTGTGAGTTTAGATGCAAATAGTAATATTCATGAACTCAGATTCAAATTCAAATAGTGATAGTACAAGATCGCCTACTTGAGCTTAGAGCCTTAGACGCAAATGAAAATATTCATAGCAAATACTGATTAGTGAGAAATGCACATTCTGGCTAATCTAGTACTCAACAAGTGGTCCCATTTTTTGTCACCACAATAAAAACACTGGCACTTCATGTCACTTTGCTATCCACTAGATGTCACAACGAAAGTTGGCACTACAGTCAATTGAATTCAGTTGGCAAAGTGTTAACAACTTTCAGATGTTACAAACAACTCCGTGATACAATCAGTGGTTCTGGAATGTGCAATTAATAAAAGAGGCTTTAAGTTAAGAACGTGTGCCATATAATATATAAAACTCTGCTACACATACTCTGAAAAACGAACGAATGATTCCAATCCAAAAAAAGAAACACATCAACATAAAATAAAATCATATGCAATTGCTCACACAATGAAGGCATACATATTATGGCCATCCATATATAACATGTTTGCAAAAAATCATATTTTCGCCAACCCATACAATTTGCTGACTTCCCTATCCATATGCACAAACAAGCTTAGCTGGCCCCCCTCATTACAAAGGCTATTTAGCTAAAGTCATCTATGAAACCTGTATTTTACTTTAGGCCATGGGCGGAGACTTAGGGGGACGGTCCCCCTCAATGTATGTGGTGGGGGGACCATCTATGCATTTGTCCCCCCCCCCAACACTTAAGTGTTAGGACCTGTAGACTTCACGAACACACTGGTGACGTGGTAACATTAGAAGAAGAGATCTTCGCACAAAAGATTAAAAAAAGGTCATCAGCTATTTTGGCACGAAAATGACATGTTTTCAAGGAAATTTCGACCAAACAACTTTTTTTAAAGTCAGCAACTTTTTGACCGAGCAAATGGTATTTTTTCCTGGAGATTTCCACCTTAAAAAAGGTTGTCACAAATTTTGGACAGCAAAAAGAAAAAAGAAGGAAAATTTTGTCGGCGACTCAGTCATTCATCAGCCCAAGATCTCGCGTCCTTCCTTCGGCCACTCGTTTGGCCCCTGCAGTGCAGACCAAGTGGAGACTTGGTCTACACTTTAGGCTATTATTTATTTTTACTCAACATAATATTTTGCGTACATACATTTTGCCAAGACCTACCCCTCTACTCCCGTATGCAAATCGCCTAAACCTCTGACTCCCTCCCTCCGTGCAAATGTATTATACGGATAACCCCTTACAAAAATAAACAACGATCAATTCACTTTCAACACAATGGTAATCTGGATGAACACAGGCTGATCTGATTGAGCTTCCATTGCAACTGACACAGTGCAACATGGAAGATTTGCCGTGGTTGGTCCCTAATCCTCGAATAGGGTTCCATGCAATTTTTATAACATGAACTTCTTCCATTTTCCATGCCTATAATTGCTCAAGCAGTGGGATACCATTCCATTTTATTGGGGTTTTGCGCAATCATGTTGGGAGCACCTCTGATAACTTCTCTTGAAGAGGCTCTATATAAATTAGAACTTATGATTACAGTTACAGTTCACAGTTACAGTAACCTTCACAGAAATATAATATACCTCACTGTTGACTATTCTCGCACAGACATATTGGAAATACTCTACTGTCGTGAAAAAGCAACAAATACTTTTTGTTGTATGAACTTTCTTGGAGGATCTCACAAGAGTACTTTCAACATGCTTACATAATATACAGTACATACTACTGGTACATACAAAACATAGCTGCTAGTTTTCTTCTACGTGCAAACTAACCAGCAAGTCTTTTTGATCCACTTCACAACCATTCTGTAATACACCACAGTCATTAACTATAATACTACGATGCCCAGTAAGATTAAACTCCATCATAATACAATATCTGATGTTAGATCGTATGTATTGTAACTGTCGATGCAGGATATTGCTAAAAACTACAACAATAGTAGGTATCATAATAGAATAGGACAGTAATAGAAGGTAATTATTAAAAGCTCATCAACAAAGTTTTAATACATAGTAAAGAAAATGGGATTATAGGAAGAAAGGGAGACCTTTTTTGTCAGCATTGAATTTGTGTCCATGCTAGAACACAAACACTCTTTCACTTAACAGCATATCACATACGCTCTAGTTGAGAAACTTGGGCAACACTGGCTCACAGTAAGATCAGAAGATGCTCAAATACCATACTGTACTTTACATTACACTAAAATAAAGACTGGACAATACAATACAAACACAATACAACTGCAAAAAACAATTACAACACATTTCGAATGTACTACCGCACATTTCCATGGCAATAGAAGCATTCTAAACACACTTGAGCATAAACAACACTGTATAGGCTCAGCAGCCAAGAAAATTCTGGTAACAGCGCCCAGAGGAGCATAACCTCAAAAGTCATGTTCATAGTGACTGCAGTATCCAAAGCACGCTTGAGCATAAACACTCGACAAGTCACATGTAAACAAGGCACAAAATAAATTATTCAAATATTTACAGTTCATTAATTCACACAAACATTAGTACAAGGCCCATCAATAATTAATTAATAACTGAAAAATTGTGCTGAACTAAAAATACGCCTACGGACAATTTCAAATTAGTACACCTGGCCACTTGAAGAAACCAATCTTCTAGCGTCGACTATAACAGACTTAGACTCCCTTCCATAAGTCCTCTGATCAAGGCTTCTTGGAAAGAAGAATCTGAAGGAAAGCCTCAGATGAAATATTCCTTCCAGTCTTTAAACCGAAAATCTAAAATCCTTTGCAAAAAATCAACACCGCTGGCATGTTACATCCTCCGTTCCTGAAATTTATCTGCTGCACCCACTGCCAGCTGATCACTGCAAGAATGTCTGATGTCCGCAACTGTCATTGGGAAGTCTTCTCATAAACGACAAGGACTATATATGCTGGTCAGTTTTGGTGACAGTAGTTACTACATGGAATCACAGCAGCATACAGATGTCGTCATCCGCACAGAAACTCGTGCTCTCGATAAATCAGATCAGAAACCAGACGGAGTTCTTCTTCGAAGGGCAAAAGCTGATGAATGTTGGATGCAGATCACTTTTCCCCTTTGAGCAAAAGCAACAAAACATTTCACGATACGGAAATTGTTTAAATCCAATCATTTCATTATTTTAACTACAATTTAACGAACAAATCCAGAAACCTTTCTATCAATCAGTCAGCCATTTATATAAAACCATTGTAAAAGGCAGAATAACAGTTATTATTTATCTGGAGGCTTTACTTGTTCTGCCCATTGTCTTAAGACTTCATTTTCCAGGAGTTCTTTGCACTGGGAGCGTTTCTGATTAGGTTGTACTGTGAGAGGCGCTTGATAAAATCCCAAAATAGAATAGAATATAAACCACTAAATAAGAATCAAACCCTTTTTACCTACATTATGATTACTGAAAGGCCAATAAATATATAAAGGTAAGTTAAATTTAATTAAATTAAAAGATAAATTGGAGAAATTTCTTACACAACCCTAGACAATAATACAGAAATCAATTCAAACACAATTCTTATTTAATACAATGCATCTCAACAAGACTGAAAATGACAGGTCATAGAAATTTTTTCGACAATTTAATCGTTGACCAAAACTGGACAGTCACCTGGTCATCCCTTTTGTGAGAAATGAAGATTTTATGTTATTATTGAATCAGAATTAAGAAAATAGTTTGTTAACTAACGGTGATAGGTTTTGAAGAAGACGTGTAGCATGATGCCAACGAGGCAAATGAAGAGACCAACTACGTTGAAGACATTCATCTGATCTCCATTTATCCCAGCAGCCAACAACAGCATTATCACCTCCTAGAAACAGTTTTCATTGGTGATTTGGTGATATAGCAATGCATTAACACCTTCTAGAAACAGTCTTCATTGGTAATATAACACTCCTAGAAACAGTTCTCATTGGTGATATAACACTACTAGAAACCGTTTTCATTGGTGATATAACAACACATTATCACCTCCTAGAAAGCTTCAATTGGCGATATAACAATCAATCAATCACAAAAATTTATATAGCGCCCCTTCAAGACCCCCTACTCAGAGGCGCTCCCAACCCAGGTCTGGTCGAAAAGAAAAGTCTTGAGAAGACAATAGAAAGAGCCAGCGGAGTCACAGGGAAGCGAGCAGAGAGGTAATTCCAGATAGCAATGCATTATCAACTTCCAGCAACAGTTGTCACTAATAACTGATCAAAGATTTATCACCCCTACAAACAGCCCAAAAGTAATACCTTGGCAACCAACAGAAATTTTTTTAATTTATGTCACAAGTAACAAGCAGAATCATTATCAGCAACCAACAGCAATGGCCTTGGGAAATGCAAAAAGCAACTTCAACAGTTTAAATTGATATAACAAATCAGCCAACAAAAGAATTAACTTAGAGTAAAAACGCTAACTCTTAAATCCCTGTATCAATAAGCGACAATTTCCTAAACTTAACCAGGATTTCATCAATTCTTATAATAAGTAGTTGTTTGTTGTTCCCTGCACATGTCAACATCTACATAATCCCCAATGAGTCAGTGCAGTCAAGTAGGCAGCAATGGAACGTCAGGAGTGCAGTGTCACATCTATCTCATACAATCATTTATAAAATCTTGTATATACTTAACATTCATCTAATCCGATTAGTCAAATGACTTTGTAAAATCACAGCCAAGATGCAGAATCCACTGGAAAATGAACCAGGTTCAAATCCGATGGATCAGAGAATCCAGCAGAAAGGCTACCTCCGGAGGACAGCAGTGAACAAGGCAGCAAAAAACTGTTCTAACAGACAGTTAAATATTGGCACAGATGCACGCATTGCATGGCCAATAACAAACATTCCGGTCACAGAGGCAGAGCAGTCAAGGGCTCCTAAACAATCTAAAGGCATAAAGGGAAAAATGTTCTAGGCAGCACAAATTATTAACTTTGTATAAATAGCTACTCTGCCCGGGCCCTCTAAAGTCACTGGGCATTTGACCCCTGTTCCCTCTTGGACGGCCTGCACAGATCTCTCACCTTGAAGATGCCAGCTATCGCTAGAGTCAGTCCTGAGGAATGAGAGACGACAAGGAATTCGGACAGTTCGAGCATGAACGCCAGGAAGGCACCGACAAAGAGCAGCATGAGATTTCTCGTCAACAGCATCCCATCGAGATATCCAAATGCATGCTCACTCGTTGCTATCGTAACACCTACAATAAGCAAAACGTACTAATTTTAAAAAAACTACATGTGTACAATAAGCAAAGCATACTAATTTTTTTTAAAACTACATGTGTACAATAAGCAAAGCGTACTAATTTTTTTAATGTGTACAATGAGCAAAGCGTACTAATTTAAAAAAACTACATGTGTACGAGATGACAACTTGTGTTGTGTACTGCGGTGGTCTAGAAAAATAAGAGCTATCATAACACCTACAATAAGCAACTGAATTGCTAATAAACATTACGTGCGTATGAAATGAGAACTTGTGATGTGTGGTGGTCCAATCAAGGTGCAATTCGTATAATGTTCTCACCAGACACTGCATCATCAGTCATAACGTAGTAGTCCTTGTGGAATGGCTGGAGAGCAAAGCTTTTGTGTGCTAAGAGCTTCATTCCTGTTTGGGACCAGTTTACCTATAGCCTATAATTTTGCTTTGACCTAGGATGTGTTCTCGTTATGTTATAAAACGTGCTAAATTTATACCATGACCGTCATCTCATGTTGATTAATGCCGATAAGTCGCCACAACAAAACATCACTCTGATCTAATCTGGTTCTGTCTTTTGTATCAGATTCAGTTCAACATGATTTCAACTGAATGTGAGAAGTCACATTTTAAACGAACGAAAGAGTTGCAGACGACAATAAAATAAGTTTTAGCACAATTAAAAACTATTAATGGGAAAGAGAGAATATCTTGGTGATCAAAGCAGCAGGTGTTCCTTGACGTACACTACGGTACATGTCAATAGATTGCCATTTTAAAAGAAGGCAGTGAAATACGTTCACATAAAGCACAACAGAACATGTTCAGTAATTCGAACTGTGCATTTCTGTCAGTATTTTCCTCTCGGGATTTGCGCCTCATTGCGTTGTGCTGCCTGATTGTGGTGAAAATAAACTTTACCCTATTTCTGAGAATTATTTTCCAATAACATGTAGTTAATTGCATAACTGTGTTTTACTAGATTAGTGCTGTACAAACCCTCAAATCCGGCTGAAAGTGGAAGCAAAGAGAGAATCATCCATGGCTGAAGGTGGAACATCATGTCTAACGGATTGGCCAGACCTTTGCAATTCATAAAGAGAAAAAAACACAATACAATACAGCACAAAGCAGAAGATCAATCATGAATAACAAGTCAACAGAACAGCAGCAGAGAGAATCATCCACAATACCAATCAACCAGAACAATACCAATCAACCAGCACAATACCAATCAACCAGCACAATACCAATCAACCAGCACAATACCAATCAACCAGCACAATACCAATCAACCAGCACAATACCAATCAACCAGCACAATACCAATCACATAATCTCAAGAAACCCAATAACTGACATCTCATACTATATTAAATAATAACAGCACAACAAAACAGCTTCCTTCTAAAGCTCAAAGATATTGATTGCTCCATTTCCAAGCAAATCATCTTGATGCTTACTAGATGATAACATTTATAAAAACCAATAAGAAAATTAAAACAAACAATAACAAATTTCCAACAGCAGTGCTCGGTAAAACAATCTCGTGCATGCATACAATGCCAATGTAACATAACAACGAACAGTTATATTTCCGACCAAACCATTATATTTCAACGTATGAGCTTAGAAGTAGGAAACTAACCAGCATTTTACCTTGGGAAACAATTCACTACAGGTGACAAATGGGAATGAACTTCAAGATATCCTATTTAATCAAATCTAGAAATTTCTATAATCTCACCAAATAATAGCGCAAAAGGTATCGACCAATCTTCGTCTCCAAGAATTAACTGCATTCCAAAAGCACACAATTGTATCAACGCAGTTTCCTACTTGTAGGTCTGCCACTTGGACTAATTTGGTCCCCCTTTATCAAGTTCTCTGCTCCGCTGCTTGCCTCATTGGCCACATTCCTAAATATGCCCTGGTTAATCTACCTATATGCGTGACGTTCTTTACTGGTGTCTTGTTTCTAGGTGCATCTCATACTGAGTTGCTGCACTGGTAAAGCAATGCCTTCTTGATTGCGTCCCATCATACCTGTCTGATCTTTGTTGATCTATCTCTGACCTTGCAGCCCGTCGAACTATTCGCTCTTTTGGTGTCGCGAGCTCACACTTCTATCAGACAGCACCGAACCTTTTCGATACCGACATCTGGAATGGCCTTCCATTAGCCTTGTGATTGAAGTCTAGAGGTCAAACTCCCCTGAGTTTATAAGTTGCTCAAATCCTACTTTTTAGCTATGGCTCGACTGGGAGCGCCTCTGAGTAGGTCTCCTGAAGAGGTGCTGTATAAATTCTCAGACTGAATGAACGAATGAATCCACTCGGCATAAATCGTTGAAAGACGCAAAGAACACACTGTTGTAAACCAATTTACCAATTTCATGTTTCTGGAGAACCATTTGCGCAAGTGTCCAGCGAAGGCCACTGATGAACGACGCGGCAAGAACGAGAAGGAATCCGACAAAATGGAATTGCGTCGATTCGTACGTGAAGAGCAGAAGGCCGACAGCGATGAAAGTCACGACGACTATTATGGAAACACGCTGAAAAATACGAAAAGCCACAGGCTATCAAGTTTTGCCATATTCTACATCTGGACGTTAGGATTCATCGGACTAACTAATTGCTAATGAGATATCTCAGACAATAATATGAGGAAATATGCTATGATCAGATTAAGATAAGAATATTCTTTAATTGCCCACTTGCTATCCGCATTTTGGTGTTCAGTGTATAATAAACGTGCATCATCTAAAGAGCCAATGCAAAGTCAAATGTTTTTAAATAACACACATAATCGTAAATCCAGTACACATGTTAACAAATGGTTACCTTCAACAGGACATAACATAGATAGACTCTTAAATGTTTATATGATTGCTCGCTATAGCTATGATATTTGTTCATCAGAGTGCCTAATAGGAGCTGGTTAAATAACGAATATACTATATTACTTACTTACTTGCTTCCAATGCATTTAACGAGGAAATTCGTTGGTAAAGGTGACTGTAATCTAATCTAAGTACTGCAACACCACGAATTGGACCAAGAGCCCCAACCATGACCTCAATTATCAACTTTTGATAGGATTCTACTGATTGGGCTCTACGGGCGTGCAAGGGCACACAGGTGGAGATGTCTCGAATGATCTCAGTACTGCCTGCTAACAGATTAACTGACCAGTTGTACTGAACAAACTCTTACAATGCTCAGACTAGCCAGCATCTTCCTTGTAGTATAGAAATATTCAGATGCAATGATACATGCATAGTGCATACCTACACACACTAAAACACAAGTACGTTCATATAAATATGCAGACATACATGCATACATACAAGCACAGTAGCACACATACATACAGACATATATATGTAGCACATAATTACTCAAGACTGCTCTTCTGCTGTGCCATTATTCTAAGACCTTAGACCAGAATAGTTCAGCAGAATTTTTTTTAAACAGAAACTGCCTTATTTTAATACACAGAATTTCTTTTCTTTTCCAAATATCAATTTCATTAATTAATTCCAAAATTCCACACATTACAAAAGCATTCGAACGATAAGCAAGCAAGCATGCAGAAGTCTACTGCCACACTGGAAACATTAAAAAATGCTGAAAATACTCACGAGTTTTTCTAGTCGAAAAAGAATCGAGAAAAACAGAATGAAAACTATACACGTCGTTTTGGTCATGGTGTATCTGAAAACATCGAGCATGTATGTAAGCATCCATCTGTAAATTTATGCAGCACCTTTCAAGGACCTCGCAAAAAATGCTAAATATGTAAGAACAGCATCCCAATCCAAAGAACAAATTCTCCATTTAATCAAGAACCAACATCAAAGATATGCAACAGTCAGCTATGATGTCCCATAGATCTGTATCTTTCTAATTCTCTAAAATTTCTATTTTCCAATTCAAATTTCTATTAATTAATTAATTAATTTGAAATTAATTAAAATTTAAATTTAATTAAATTTAAAATTTGAAATCAAATAATTAATTAATTATTTTCAAATTTCTATTCATGTGCTGTTGATGGACAGTGGGGAGTGCAGGGTGGCTGATTGGTTACAGCGGTTGGCTTGTAATCGGGAGATCACAGGTTCGATCCTCGTCCCAGGCAGCCACTGTGCAGAGAACTTGAGCAACAAGCAAGTCCGTCATTCACAATTGCTTTGAAATACAATTGCAGCTTCACTGTTGAGACGCGGGCACTTCTGAACTCTGCAACAAGTGCAGTTCTATTGTATTGTTCTATTGTATTGTTCTATTATATTGTTCTATTGTATTGTATCTGTAGTCTGCTCTTCTACTGTCACCTGCTGTGTTGGTAGTAGAGGCGGCAGTGGTAGTACCAGTAACATCAGCAATAAACTTATATCAGTAAGAGAAAAGCGCTTAAAAAACGTAGTCAACGGATTACATTTACAGCCTCATTACTAATAAAAACAATTAATCACACACACACACACACACACAAATTTACTCTGGAAATTATTTTTGGTGGGTAATTTTATTTGTAGATAATAATGAATTTAGCCATGAAATACTTACAGAGAAATAGTGATATACTGAAAGCTCCAATTGGACAAACTGATATCCAGTGAACTTGCTATTCCTGCAATCAAATTCAAGATATTGGTTTAACGAGTCTGAAAACATACGAGACTTCGCAACAGCACAACTAACAATTAACATGAGCATGTACATGCATACTGCATAGCTGTATTTACTTAGGAACTAAGACTTGAAGTATTGCATAGCACAAGAATGTTAGCAAACAGTAAGCAGCATCTTGGAAACTTGGTTAAAATCTTGCTAAAGGAAATAAAAGTAAGCTCATAGGTGATGTTGATGACGACGATGATGATGATGATGGTGATGCTGATGAAGGTGATTTCTCTCCCTGAAGGGATGTCAGTAGGCTGTTATGCCCCCGGGGGGAGGAGGCGAGTAAGGTAATTCAAGTTGCCTTCCTCACAGACACAATTGTGGGTGAGCAACTAGTGTCCAGGGTCACTATGCAGTGGCTTGAGGTAAATTTACACCCAGGACCTTCCGTTTACAAAGTACAGAACATAACGCCACACCATGCATAAAGTATGTATGGCAAAGTAGGGTTGTAGATATATCAGATAAGATTAGGCATTAAAGCCATCATGCAGAATACATAGAGTCCAAACCTACATGTAAGGCATGGTGTGACCTCCAGTAAATCAGTATTCAGGATTAAGCTACAAGCTTACAGCAAAGACAAGGAAACTTAATCTTTTTGTTTTCAATGTCCCTATCTGCAGTAAATGAAACATGTCCTATTACCAAATATTCATGGCTCCTTAGTAACCAGTACACTATAAATTGCCTTTTTAAACATATGGATCATTTGATACCAATGTTCAGTTAGAACACAAACACTTGATATAATTCTCAGAACCATAACAGGAGAACATATTTCACATAAAGAGGAGAACATATTTCACATAACAGGAGAACATATTTCATGCAAAAGATTTGATGTCCTATAATTTTACCAGTCTGGTTATATCATCAGCTGTAATGCTGTATCCTAGTCTCAAACAACACTCACCAGGAGGAGCCACCCGTCGTACGTAGTCTATCCATCCCAGCACCACACGATCTTTTCCCGTTCGACAGAAAATAAACCACCGCACAATGGCCGACAAAATGAACTTAACGACTAAGTGAGTCATTGTAATGGAGAGTGGAAGCCGGTATTGCTGAAAACAATCAATAAATAACAGAAAGAGAAATTAATTGCTTCAAGTCAACTGTACAGTAGTGGAGATTGACGTTTGATAATTTTTTACACTGGCTGATTGCTACTCTAATTTCTTCTAAAATTACTTACTACTGCATGATTAAATGGTAACAATTTCTAGCATACTAACTAACATGTATTTCAAGTGTTAATATTGCTCACAAGATTCAAAATCTGTAACTGTAGGAGGCTAGAAGTTCCTGTTACTATTTCCATGGGTAATATACTGGCACCCAAAACAAGAAAATCACTAAAATTGCGAGGAAGGGCAACTCTGATTAAATCTGTGAACAAAAGAATAAGAGACAAGAAGGTCACAAAAGGTGCCAGTAGTTGTGTAGCAGAAGCAGGACAAATGGAAGTGCAAATGAAAGAGGACTGCAAACATGCCATTAAATAGCACCAATCTAAAAATATCCTGTAAACGCTGAAAAATAGTAAATTTATTAAGGAGTTAATGAGCAATCCCGTTTGGAAATAAATTATTATTAATACATAAACTTCTTATGCTCGCAAGGTCACATCGAAAGGTGAATCTAAGATGCCTATATAGAGTCAGCCGCCAGAGTAAGATGGAGTCAGGTATCCACAAGTAAATACTTAAAAGCCAAGAAGAGAGTAAGTTGTGAGCCGCTCTCTGAAGGTAGAGAGTGAATTTGAGCTACGCAATGAGAACGGAAGTCGATTTCATTCCCTGGGAGCAGAGGCATGGAATATATGCGAGCCCATAACTGTTCTGCATCGAGGCTCAGCAAAAAGACCCATACTTGATGATCACAGACAACGAGAAGGAATGTAAGGAGTAAGCAGTAACTGAAGGTATGGCGGTATACAAGTTTAACCTAGCATATAATGCCAACCATCTTTAACAGGACTATCGTAACCTATTCAAGTTTTATCCACGAATGAATGCAAGAACAGTTATTTCTTGAGTAAGGCCATTATAAGTGATTGTTTGTGTAACAATACAACGCGCTACACAACACACAGATTACAAAATTCTGGTTATCTGCTTACATGAATAAATCTTTGATTGAAGAACGTAAGCAGTATAGAAAATGTGTAGAAAGTGACGATAAAGCTGATTGTCTTCAGGGAGCGCCAGCTGTAGTCTAAAAGACTGTTACACATCGCCGATATGGATCTCTTCGGTCGCGATCGGTTGAGTAAGACACCCTTAATCTCATGTTTCAAATCGTGCATTTTGCCCATCTTTGATGCATACGCGCTACACCGCTCTTCAGCTGATAAAATTACGGTCCACCCCCTCACCCCACAAATTTAATAGCAACATCGCGAATACATTATTTAAGAAAGTATATCAAATTAGTAATGTTCTGTTTACAACAGTTGGACCATAGAGTAGAGTTACCATAGAGTATAGAATGGTGAGAAGTGCCACGTAGATTTATATAGGTCTACTATTAGAATAGATAAAAAAGACAAGTAAATCACTAAACTTGCTAGCGGGGCTAAATCGACTGATTTTTGGTATTTCTTCTTGGCTTTTATCCTCAATGGCTCATCTTCTCTCTGCCCCGGTTGCGTATCTTTTCAATTGCTTTCTTATTTCCTCTTACACGCTGCCACAGTGGTGCTCTAGTTGTATCACACCTGTCCCTAAAATCCTGCGTCCTCAAAATGCACTTATTTTCAAATCCCTATGCAGTCCTACGACATATTTGGCCAGCATACCTGAAAAGGTAAGACATAAACACTTGAGTTAGAGATAACATTCTGCATTGTTTACAATACTTTGTTTCCCATTGATGCATTCTAATCGATTCACAGCATTCTCATTGCATTTTCATGCTGCACAACAATTTTGATTGGTTCAACATTTTTAACTATTTTAGTATTTGCACTAGGGCCTATAATCTTATAAGAATGTTAAAAAGACTTTGTTTTCAAACTATTGCTAATGTTGATTAACTTTTGGTCTTTATATCTGCATTTTTCTCACAGCAACTATGGGCACTCTGTATGGCAGTATTTTTGTAGATCCTGACTTTTTATTATGATGTTTCCGAATCTCTAATCCTTTGTAGTTTGTGATGATTTACTGCTGCAATAATATGTTGTTACTATTATTTATTACTATTATTATTATTATTTATTATTATTTAATATTATAATTTTTCTTATTATTATTGCATTGTATGTTTATCCCTATTACTTTCAGTTATGTTCTAATTAATTAATTAAGTATTAATTAAGTATTAATATTAACTTGCACTAAAAATAATCTTGGAGATAGGGTTCAAGGTTGTATAAGCTGGTAGCTTTTCCTGATTCCTATTGCACTCTGTTTATTGTCACGTTTATACTGCTTGACTTGTGTACGTGTGTGCAATAAACAAAGTTCATTCATTCATTCATTCAATCATTCAACCTTTAGAACATAGTGCAATCAGTGTTCAACTGTTCATCCTCCTTGTTATCCTTCTTGTTTTCACATACTGTATATTGTATTATTCAGAATTTATTCCAACAAATCATCAGCCACTCTTCTGGATCTTTAAAAGGCTCTACTTTAGTGGGAGTCTTAATTAAGTGGCATGCATTTAAACAGACAGCAGTAATGAAATATCTCACAGCATAAATTCACTGAAAAAGAAGCTCGGCCTATTTATATGAGGCTAACTATAAGCTCAATGAAAACAAGCACATTTATTTTACAATAATTATTTATTGCAGTAATGAAGAAATTATCACAAATAATTCCATTGTTTTGTTTTCCAGCAGGCTCACTGCTACAGTATTTTCACGTGCATTACAGGACACCCACATGGGCTCTATGCAGGCCCCATATGGAAATATGGGCTTCATCATCTTACAGGGTTCACAAATTCCTAGCAAATGCAGTCCAGGTATGGCATCTTGGTTCTCTTCTACTTATTTTATCTTCCAGAGATAATTTATTTCAATAAATTAAATGTAAAGATGATAAATTATGTTACCATCCTTTGAAGGTTAACCACAAGTTCAGATAACTAGTAAAACTCCTGGGATGATCATAAACACAAGAAAAAATTATCCAAGGATTAAACATGAAAACTATCTATGAGTACTTTGAGTAGTCATGCCTTTGTATAAGATCTCGTGATAGATGGGGCTTTCAAAGGTATAATGGATTTAAGTGCATTACTATTATATTTTCAATATAATGCTTAAATTTTAAACATTTTAATCAAGTACAATTACAACAGTCAAATGAAGAATTCATCCAGAAATAAGCTTACTTTACAGAATCAAGTGCACACTAGAACCATTTCCTATTCATATTTACAATATATACTATAATATTTACATTAAAATTATATAAAAGATTAGTTCAAATAGGGTCTGAATGACATGCGTATAGTCATAAATGTTACATTTTCAATGGATGGGAAATCAAATGATGGGCTAGAAAACATCAAGAGTCAAGGCAAATAATGGTCAAGAATGCAGGTCCACTTCATGTTAGGCAAAATAATCACTTCCACATTCATTCTAGCACCATCCGGCACAGTTTTTAACTTACATGTTTAATTATTTGAGACAAAAATACTGGGCGTTTCTTTACATAAAATCACTGATGCCTACATTTTACAGACTTCAAGCTGATGCTTGTGAAGGTAACGCTTTTGGGCAAAGGCTCTTTTGCACTTGGTGCAAACGTAATTCTTTCCATCTACAGTATGTATGAGCATGTGCGAGCGGAGGTTCGACTTGTCCGCAAATGCCTTGTCACACGCGGGATGCTGGCAGTGGTATGGCCGCTCACCAGTGTGCGTTCGCATGTGACCTTTGAGCAGCCAGGAGCGAGAGAACTGCTTGTGACAGATGGTGCACTGGTTCTTGTTGCGGAAGTGGGTCGTCAGCACATGGCCACTAAATGCAGCCAGAATGGTGAACACTTTGCTGCAGGCGCGGCACCGATGCAGTTCATTGCCGCTGGAGTCGGAGGCAAATTCGTGAAGGTCCAGCTGGATTTGGTCCAGGTTTAGTCGCGAACAGGAGTCAGATGGTTCCAGTTTAACAAAGCCCTTTTCTTTCAGAGGTTTGCTCTTCGTCTGAACTGACATAGAAAGTCGTGAGTTGCTGAACCCACTTGAGCTAAGCTGTCCAAGACCGACTGCTGGAATGGTCATGCGATGGATGGCGCCTAACCCCCAAGGTTTAGTCTCAGGCAACCTTATGGTATAGTCACTGTGGTCAGAACTGCGGCTGATCTCTGTCATGCACTGGCCCTCGGATGTGTTGTTCACGATACGGAACATGGTAAATGGACGTGTCGTGCCAAACTTTGTTACAATGACGGAGACAGGCATCAGCTCCTGACTGGTTGGATCCTTTGAACCGTCGCCTGCAGCAGTCAGTGTTTCTGAAGCAACCATTTCTTTGTGTTCAGATACGTGGCCAAGAAACATCTTGCTATCTGAAGAGTCATAGGAATTTCCAGGAATCAGATGCAACTCAGAATTTCTGTCAAAATCTGTGCCAGTGAAGAAACTTTTCTTGTTGAACAGCGAAGAACTGTCAATCAATGGAGACACCTCTCCATCTCCGCCTGGATATGACCATCTGTCACTAGCATCACCGCTGCTGATTCCAGTGAAGAGACTGGAACTGTCATCAGAAGTTGAAGCTGAAAGTGTTGGAAGCGTCAAAAAATCTTTCATACCATCGTAGACTGCCTTCCCATGGCTGAAATATACAACGCAAACCGCAAGATATTTAAACGTAGTGGCAAAACTGTCACTGGAGCTATATAAATAAAGATCACCAGTTTATAGCAGAGCTAAGAGAGAAAAGTCAACCTCAATTCATCTGAGCTAAGGTACATCCCTAACTGTGATACCCTCATCTTGGCTATCCTGCTTCTTGAAATGCACAAAACAACCTCAACTAAGTAAAAATAATTACTGGCAAATTAATAATTATAGTTCTGTATACAAAATGGGTTTTAACAGATTAATTGCTGCACAAATTCTGTGCATGAATAATTTAGATAATCTATAGCAGTGTGCAGAACTATTGCAACATATTCAACTTGTATGCCATTTCTCAAGATAAAGATTAGATATTAATTATGTCTCAAGATTGTCTACAAACGAAGACTAAATTTAGAATCCTTCAGCATTGCATTATGAGTCTTGTTTTGAATAAATTAACAAAAGAATTTGCAAATCAAACAATAATGGTGCTGGAATAATTATTTTACATTAGTAAGATATTCCATTTCCAGGAATTCCCAAAAAAACTGCTCTCTTCAACCAAATTGGGTGTGGAGCACTGCTGAGTAGTAACTTTGAAGGGGCACTATATAAATCTTCTTCCTGAATGAATGAATGAAATAAATTTCAATTTATTTTAAATTATTAGTAATACATTTCAGTCAAGGAAATCAAAGAAATCAAATAATCAAAAGTTTTTGGTGCTGGTACTTAAAACTGTGCTCGTATAAAATTTGCTAAGTCTATTTTACTCACAAAACATCACAATAAGTGAACTGTGTCTCTAAGCAAATCATTTTGAAAAAGTGCAGTAGAATACAAACTCACCCTTTACCAGTGTTCTGTGATTTCACATCCGTGTCGATGTTGGCATTTAGTAGACATGGATAGGAAGTTTTTATTGGAGAGTCACACATCATTTGGTATCTGGTGACCACCGATAGAAAGTCAGTTGACTTATACTTTTTTGACCTTGGTCTGTGGTCGTCGCTAGGCTGATGCAAACCATTGCCATGACTTTTTGTCGATTCAGAATTCCGTGAGGTTCGGATCGATGGGATAGTGCGAATGACAAGACCAGAACGCATGCACATGACGTTGTGGTCTGATTCTGAAAAGAATTAATTATTTTCCTTACAACTTAGAGACTTTAAAACTTAAATCCAACACTTTTTCTCTTAGGAATAAAAGTGCTTAAAGAACTCATTCGCAAATAATCTAAATTAGGAAGTTTCCTATGTACATTATAACCCAAGTGTGTAACCAGAATAAAAATGTTTTTCATTAGGCAATGATCATTCAGTATTGTATTAGAGTTCCACATTCAATTTGTAAGACTTTAAGAACTTATACTGCTTATGCTAAATCCACAAGGATAGCCTCTCCATATGTGGCACTTGCAAAGAATAATGGTGAAAACTTTTCTAATTCTATGCAAACAGTGAATATTTAGGTGCATATTGTAACAGACCCAGTAAAAGGCCAAGGGTTCCCATGTGCATTGTGCATAGTTAAGGATGCTATAAAGGTATAATTGGCTTTATACTCCAAAGCAACTGAGCTATTTTAGACTAAAAATCTTATTTTCATATATAGTTAAATCAAGAGCCACCAATTATCATGAACAGTTGCTGTAGCTATGTACCTATAGTTGGAGAATGTTTGATAGCCTATGATGAAATGTCCTGATGTGATAGAAACAGTCCTGCAAAGATAAGATACATATGAATTCTAATAAAGAGGCCAAGTTATCAATAATGACACTGGTCATTTTTAGATATATCTGCCAATAAGCCTTTGGATTTACTGAAGATTTTAGATCTATAATGGCCTGTTAGAGCAATGCATAATCAATTACTCTACTGGTTTAGATCCATTTGCAACACAACACTGCTCTCTCTTTCAGGACATACATCTATATTGTAAAAATTAAACACTTTGCAAACTAACCACCTGTTTAAGCTGCAATAAATTTGAAATTTATCAAAGCTTCGTTTGCACATAAGAAATGTGTACAAAACAGTTTAGATTTAATAAACTGTATATGAGGCACACAAAGGGACTTAACTGCTTCGAGCAACAGGTCTCTTGTAAGGATGAATAGCCTACACATGTCCACATGTTCAAAGCCCTGTGTACATGCTATGTAATACCCGTACCGATTCGAAATATAAACCATCTAAAGGCCTACACACAATTGCCTAAATATAATTCCATTAATTTGAAAGTGTTTAGAACATGCTACAAAATTTAAACAATTCACAACTATTGGACAAAATGCTTTCTTAACCCAAACAACGTGTTGCGCTTATTATTAGGCCTATACGAAATCCTGAATTTAATTAAATTGACCCTGGAATAAACACGTTAGCTTCGAGTGCAACCCAACTCGAACTGACAAGCATTTAATGGTCTAACGTGACGTCGCGTCGTTAGGATGCATTGATGTCGTTAATAAGCTTACCGTTACAGTCCCAAAATACGCCATTTTTATATCCGCGGATACTGTTCAAAAAGCACTTAGGCATTTTGTTTATGCGTTCTTTAGGTCGACGGTTCGGGTTAGATATTTCGTAATGTCAACTCGCACCGATCAACTGCCGCCGCTGTCCGTTAAAGGCTTTCCTACGATGAGTCACGTGATGGGGTACGCGTGACGTCATTACTATACAACGTCATCGTCGCGCACCTTGTTTTGTTACCATAGAGATAACGGTCGGTACTCTGCAAAATCTAAATTTATTCCAACGAACTAAATTACTAATTTAAATGCCAATTTGGACAAAATTTAATGCGCTATTATAATTAGGAAATCATGCGCAAACTTGTATACATGTTGACCATAGCATAAAAATAATTTCTTCTAGGCCTATTTAGACTGCGGTTTAAACAAAGCACACCTATATAATTATGAATTGCACGGCACAATATTCATTCATTTCAGGCTATTAGTTTCAAGAATTTATATAGCGCCCCTTTAGAAGGCCACTTCTATTCCAACACTATGACACGACTATAGCCTATAGGGCGGGCCTAGCTACGACAGAACTTCGAGCTGCAGTGAGTGAAGGACTTAATATTGTTGGATGGATCCGATTTGACCAGGGTCTATGACAACAGAGGCCTGGACAGAAATTTGCTCGGCATATTACAGCACTTAAGAGCAAGGTACTGAACTTGTTCTATAGGTAGCCTAATATATATATATATATATATATATATATATATATATATATATTCTATCCAATGGCCAACACTGGTGATACGATTTGATTACGGCACATAAATTGACATAATGTAGGCTATTACATTAATTAGGCTACCGGTATAGGCTAGGCCTACTGATGTTTTCATTCCTTCACGGTGCTGAATAAACTTATAGCAGTGTTTAATCTAGTCCCCCTCCTCTGGGGGGGGAATTGGGTTTTCTGGGGGGGGGAGACATTTGAGTGTCCGAATGACGCTCGTGGTGCACGTAGCACCGAGACTGGGAGGGGAGGGGCATGGGGAGGGGGATGAGCCCCTCCCCATAAGAAACTTTTTGAATTTCCACATTGCAATGGCAGCATTTTAAGGTGTTGTCTTAACAAAATAGCTGTACTTTTTCAGTGACCCATTAGAAAATTTTTGGATTTCCATATTGCAATGGCAGCATTTTAAGGGGTCATCTTAACAAAATAGCTGTACTGTTTCAGTGACCCATTAGAAACTTTTTCAATTTCCACATTGCAATGGCAGCATTTTAAGGTGTCGTCTTAACAAAATAGCTGTACTTTTTCAGTGACTCATTAGAAAATTTTTGGATTTCCATATTTCAATGGCAGCATTTTAAGGGGTCGTCTTAACAAAATAGCTGTACTGTTTCAGTGACCCATTAGAAAATTTTTGGATTTCCATATTGCAATGGCAGCATTTTAAGGGGTCATCTTAACAAAATAGCTGTACTTTTTCAGTGACCCATTAGAAAATTTTTGGATTTCCATATTGCAATGGCAGCATTTTAATGGGTCATCTTAACAAAATAGCTGTACTTTTTCAGTGACCCATTAGAAAATTTTTGGATTTCCATATTGCAATGGCAGCATTTTAATGGGTCATCTTAACAAAATAGCTGCACTGTTTCAGTGACCCACTAGAAAATTTTTGAATTTCCATATTTCAATGGCAGCATTTTAAGGGGTCATCTTAACAAAATAGATGTACTGTTTCAGTGACTGATTAGAAAATTTTTGAATTTCCACATTGCAATGGCAGCATTTTAAGGTGTTGTCTTAACAAAATAGCTGCACTGTTTCAGTGACCCATTAGAAAATTTTTGGATTTCCACATTGCAATGGCTGCATTTTAAGGTGTCACCTTAACATGATAGTATCATATATCATAGTAGTAAAATAATGTTTTTATAATTAATCATATAATAATAAATAATATCACGTTATATTATAACACTTCATGTAAAACTATGATGAAAGCAGTAACTAAAAACCAATATCATTTCGTCAAATTTTTCTGGGGGGGAAATGTCAATCCTGGGGGGGGGGAACTTTCCCCCCCAGAGACGTCTAGATTAAACACTGACTTATAGGAGCGCCTCTGACAGTGGCGGCGTACTATACCATGGCATAGGGTCTATTGCTAGGTCGCGTCAGGTCATTTGACCTGCTTATTTAACTTCTGAACTGCCTTATAATGGTCTGCCTAAAATTCTTTGGAATTGCTGTTAAGCCTATCTTCTTAACATTTAATTTCTTCGACCTGCTGAATAATTCCCTTGACCCTGACTCGAAAATGCTATAATAGTGCGCACATAAAAAAACGGACACACTAGAAAGTCAGGGGAGGATCCAGAGGGAATCCGGCCATGGCCCCACATTTAAAAAATCGCATAGGACGTGGCCCTCCCCCATTTGGTTTCAACAAGCCATTAAATAAATGCAGCGTGAGAATATAGCAGGATACTAGAGAGGCCATTACTACTCCGACTGATGACTAATTAAAAAAAGGTCATCTTGGCGGCTAAAATGGTATCTTTTTCTTGGAAATTGCATGGACAAATGACTAAAAAAAGGTCATCAGATTTTTCGGCGACCAAGACGAAATTTTTGCCCTGTCCCAAGACCGAAAACTTTGCCCCCCCCCTCTGAAAATTTCTGTATCCACTCTTGTTTGGGGGCGACACTCTGAAGTTTTACACCGTGACTATCAGCATTGAAAAATGTGCAATTAAATTAGATTAGATCAGGTTGGATTCGATCAGATTGAACTATCATAGACTAGCTGGGGTACCCAGCGTTGCCCGGGAAATTTAGGATACGATCCGCTCCTGGCCACAACCACACCCCACCCCATTCCACCCCCACCAGTGGCGGCGCCAGGATTTCAGTTTCGGGGGGCTGAAGTCCCGCGGCAAAATTTGACATTCCCATCCGCCAAATTTTCTGACGACCTTTTTTTTTTTAGTCATCGACCAAAATCTCATGAAAAATTTCCATTTTCGCCACCAAATTTTCTGACGACTTTTTTTTAGTCATCATCCAAAAATTGTGGATATTTTAATATAAAATAATTAAGATGGCCATTTTTTAGGGGGGGCTGAGCCTCTTCTAGGGGGGGCTTAGCCCCCCCCAAGCCCCTAGCGCCGCCACTGACTCCCACCCCACAACACTCCGACCCCCACCGGTACGCCACCCGTGAATTTGGGTTTTCGGAAAAATTATCCCCCCCACCCCCAATTCCCCCTACCCCACCCCCACTAAATAATATGGGGTGTCTCATGCCGAGACCTACACATTAGTGAAGGTTTGGAGTGAAAAGCTCAAAAACTGTGGAAATGCATCCCGGTCAAACAGACAGACAGACAGACAGACAGACAGACAGACAGACAGACAGACAGACAGACAGACAGAATCTTCTCTTTATTTATATAGATGAGGTTTGACTGAATGCGGTAGCCTAGATTTAGATTAGGTTAAGATCAGATTAGACAAGATTAGGGAAACTGTGCGTAGTTGATAACGTGGTCTTATCAAGAGCTATATCCATAAACTGAAGTCTTACGCTGCTTACGCAAATTGTAGGCCTATTATAGGCCTAACAGTTCGCTGCAATAGTCCACGCGGCTGTTAAACGCTACGGCATTCAGTCGATCCAATAACCTATAGTCTCATCTGTGACAAGCGATGATATATGAAGCTGTGCATTGCATAACGATTGGCCATGCACGCTGCAGCAGTTGCTTAGCATATGGCATTCAAAGGACGCCACAGTTAGGTCCGTGCAATGCGTGTTTTGATGACTGCTAACGCGTAAGGAAAACTTTGATGGTGTGAAAGCTGGCGCTTAATTGCACAGGCAGTTGCAATCCGAAGGTTATGATCATAACCCCGAGTGAAAGCGAAATGGCAGTTGACAGATCGCTTGATAAACGGGATGAGCTACCAGGAGTCGTTTCACCCGAGCCATCAATCGTGCCATTTCTGGATAGAGTCTCGCATCAGCAAACTAAAGACCAACTGCATGAACCGCCGCCGGCTTTTCTACGACTCGGCGAAGTCAGCATCGACACGAAAATGACGAAACAGTGCACAGGATGCGGCTGTAACATCCTCGACCATGGTCTGCTGAGGTTGGCCGAAAGCTACTGGCACGCGGACTGTCTGCGATGCTCCGTCTGTCAAGCTAGACTTCAGGATATTGGAAGCACGTGCTTCACCCGCGATGAAATGATCCTGTGCAGAACTGATTATGTCAGGTAAGGTCATTCAGGGTGAGAATTGCCGGGGGATTGGGCGGGGGGCCACCCCAGTATTTCTAAGAGTCCCATGTAATAAAGTATGTTTTCTAGGCTTCTTTTAACGTGCAGTTTAACGTGCAGTACTGCACAAAATCTGCACTTGTAAATGAATTTTGTGCAGTTGTTATGTTATGTGCAGTGGAAATTATGAGAAGAAGGTATACGTAATTGCAGGTCGGTTTACCACGGATTAATAAAGACATGTGCGGTGAAAAATAAGCAGGACAAGGAAATAAAACAATTTCCAAGTTAATGACTAGAAAATCATCAGTTTTTTCGTCGCCGACTTGCGATATTTCTGGCAAAAACTTGGGACAAATTTCATTTAAAACAAATTTTCGCCAAACAAAGCAAAAGTAACAAAAACACGATTTTTTAAGTCTCATCTCAAATAACTGTTGTCAAATGAACTTAATAGTGATTCACAACTTGTGTTCAATGTGCCCACCACCAGTGCCAAAACTTCTTTTGAGTCTCTTTGCAAAGTTCTTGATGGACCTGTTGATTAATCTGACAGATTCCTTATAATATTTACCAATTTGATTGTCATCTTGCTAAGTGACTTCTCAGTGACGCGCAGCTACGCTGGTGCCCTGTTCCTTCTTTAAATAGTAATAATAATGATCATCTAGCTATATCAAGGCTATTTGATACCAATTATTTCATACGAGAAAAGAAATCGTGTTTTTGTTATATTTTTTTCTTGTGTTTCGTTTTTAAATCGGCAAAAAATGGTGGGTGACCTACCTAAAAGTGTTATAACTTTTGTTCTGTTTGAAATATTTTGATGGAATCTGACCAACATATGCAGATATGAATTGTCTTTAAGCCTGTAAATTTTCATTTCGATATTCTTACTTTTGACCAAGATATTGGCCAGAATAATTAGATTGGTTTTTGTTACTTTTTGTTGCGTCGCGTTTTTGAATCGTCAAAAAACAGTGGGTGACCTCACTAAAAGTGATGTAACGTTTGTTGTGTTTGAAATATTTTGATGAAATCTAGCTATAATGTATAAATATAAATTGTCTATAAGCCTGTAAAATTTCATTTGGAAATTCTTACTTTTGGTCAAGATATTGGCAAAAACCTAGGGGAGGTCTTTTTTGGCGCACCCTGTATATTATCTTGATAGGTAGCATAGTTTTGAACTTTGTGTTAACTGCAATAAGGAACAGGTTTGTCTTTACTTTCGGAAGTTTGCTGTTAGAGCCTCAGAAGCCTTAATTTAACCCGGTCCTGAACCTAAAGAATTATTTTTCGGTTGCACTTCGTAGGCTCTTCGGTGGAATTGGAGCGACGTGTTCGCGTTGTGGTAAGACGATTTCGTCGGATGGATTGGTGATGCGGACGATCCAGCAACAAAAGCAGCGTCCAGACCAACACCACCATCACCAACACCAACACCACCACCAGTCTCAAGGTCTTTACCACCTGGACTGCTTCTCCTGCATCGTCTGCAACCGGAAGCTGAATCCGGGTGATCGGTATGGACTGCTGCAGGGCAATGTCGTCTGCGAACAGGACTATACACAATTCTACGACGTCATGTGACCAATCACGTGACTTCAAACCAACATGTCATCTGAATAAGTTTAATTATATTTTGTTATTGTGGCATAATTTATTGTAGTCTAGTGCCAACACTTAAAATTACGTTAGCCAGCATTCTAATTTACAACAAAGGAATCCATCAAACAACGGTTAACGCGTATCAATAAGACTGCGTCAGGAGTCAATAAAGAATATTATTGTTCAAACTTTGGACTAGTCCTACAGTATGATTTTAAAACGGAGCCAATAAGCAATGCCTAGGCTATGGCTGGCGTAGCCAACTTTTCAGAGTTTTCCCGCTTCCTCGCTTTGAAGTTCGTAGGCCTATAACAGGGTGTGCGAGTGCTCACTTGCGTGACCAACTCCATAACTCATTTAAGAATGAATATTTGCGCACTTTAAAGAGACTCGAATCTCAGATTGACGCCCTACACGCAGGGTGAGAATTGCCCGGGGGTTGGGGCAGGGTGAGAATTGCCGGGGGGGTTGGGGGTTTCGACCCCCCCAGTCTTTCTTAGAGCCCCATGTTAAAGTATGTTTTTACACCCCAAATTCCAAGTGGATAATGGTCCAACCCCCCCAGTTATTTTTCCACAATTCTCACACTGGGTTGGGGGTTTCAACCCCCAGTCTTTTTTAGAGCCCGTGTTAAAGTATGTTTTTCACACCCAAATTCCAAGTGGATCATGGTCCAACCCCCCCAGTTATTTTTCCCACAATTCTCACACTGCCTACACGGGGACTTCAAATGAAGTGATACCAATTTAGGCCAAAGGGATATCTATAGTGGCTGCGAAGGGTTTCATATTATGATCAACTTATATAGCGCCTATTCACCGAGCAGATCGAGTGAATAATAATGAGGAATGATTCACAGTTTGCAGAGTAGGGTCGAGGCCATAATTATATATATATATATATATATATATATATATATAGGCTACAGCATAGACCTTATAGGCTTACATGTAGGTTTAAGGCCTATAAAATATATTATAATTATTTGCGTATTGCACATTATTTGCATATAATATATTATTACAACTAGAATGCCTATATTATAGAACATTAATTGGCATCGTTGCATGTGAAGGCTATACAAGCACGTGCGCACGCAGACATGGAGCTACACCCATAAACATAATTATAGGCATACATTACATATGTATATAGATACAGGCAGACAGACAGGCAGGCAGACAGACAGACAGAACAGACAGACAGGTTTATAGGCAAATAAATAGATATAGACAAACATGTATAAATATTCTTCGTACAATTTCTCTACGCTGTTTCTTCAAATGATTTCTACGTGGATCCGTTTAATAGATTCTGCCCAGCATAATAATCCATATCGCGCACAATAAACTTCGATTTTGCGCGCGGGGAAGAACATCTCAAGCGTTTTTCTTCCCATTCAGCCGTCCAACCAGCTCCTAAAGAAGAGTCTTTCCAGAGGACAGGACGACAGTCGATTGCGGAGTGCAAGTGGGAAGAATAGGCCCTAGCGGGTGGAGTGGACTTGCGAGACGGGGGGGCTCCTCCGCTGCAGTGGGTCGACTGCTGCAGCGTTGTATGGCACGAGCGCTTTCAGATTTCAATGTTTGCGAGTTCGTTGTGTTTGAGTGATCTATAAGCTGCGGGACAGCAGTGCGAATGAATCAAACATCTGCTGCTGTCCTTTCCGAACAGATCTCGACACAGAGACATCGACGCAAATTGAATCGAAAGAAATGTCCTGTAAGCACGCGACCAATTCAGTAACCGATTTATACATGTGCAACATGCTGTGACTGGCCGTTTGTTAATTGTCTGTCTGTCTGTTTTGCTGTCTGTCTGTCTGTCTGTTTTGCTGTCTTGATCTCCGAATATATCTCTTGGATTCCGGCTGGATCTGCCTGTCTATTTGTGTCTGTACACGGTTATTTGTCTGGTTGCCTGTCTGTCCTTCTGCTTCTATGCCGCGATCTCGGCCTGCATATATAGGCCTATAGACACTGATTCGTATGTATAAATATACATGCGTGTATTGTATAGGTCTATTATTCTATAGGTATAGATCTACCTGTTTTAGGATGTTTGTCTATCGTGATTTACATCTGTGTTCACGTGCCTTTTGTTTGCTTTGCGCGTAAATCAGTCTCTTGGAGTTTTGAAATATAGGCCTATAAGCTTATATAGGGTGGACCGAAAAGGTAATCCCCTGTCGTTTTTGCAATATCTTGGCCAGGTCGAAGTATAGGCCTATATGCATAAGAATTTTTCAACCAAGTTTTATATTGCGTATTTGCGTACAACAGCCAAATTTCACCAAACACTAATTGAAATTCAATTAGGCTATATCACTTTTCCTGAGTCCACTCACAGTTTTGGATGATTCACAAGGTTCCCGGCGTTTCTCGGAAAATTGCGGTTGTTCGATCCAACTCTACCGATGCGCCCTCCCGTATCCAGACCCCGGCCCCACCTAGACCCACCCTCTGCGATGACAGGCGCTGCCTGGAAAATTTTGGCTCACTGTTGCGCATTTTGGCTACCCCACCCCCACAGCCAAATCCGACCCGCCCTGTGTGTGTGTGCTGACTGTGAGTGTGTTGGCCCTGGTCGCATTCTATCTCTAGCTGCAAGGCCTGAGGTGTAAAACTCCGAAACTGCGTGAATGTCTGAAAATAGTGAAATTTCGGCTTTTTGCCCCCACGCAGACCCCCGTGGTGAGGGAGATTGCCCTCCAGGGCCGGATTTAGGGTGGTGGGGGCCCATGGGCGCCCGTTATGGTGGGCCCTTTTCTGCAATGGATATGTTGCTTTTGATTCACAGTATCGGACAGGAACAAACCCACATGTATACGATCATAACATGTTACAGACAAACAATTAATGCTAAAAGCAATGTTTAAATTGTTGACTTATGGTCAATAATTTTTTAAAATACATAAATGAAGACAAATTGAAAAGTTCATTTGCTGATAGATAAAGTGTCTGGATCATTCCTCAAATGCAAAGTTAACGGATAAAAGTTAAGCAGCTTCTTGTCCAGTTTTTAATAAGGCAATGAAACAAAGAAAGAAATTAAAAATAGTGACATGTAAGATCTCCAAAATAAAGCAGATAGCCTGCCTATAATTATACAGTTAAATAGCTCGGTTAAGTCTACAGTTGAGTCTAAATTTGAGTAGGGTCATTAGGGAATTTGCACCCTTTTCTATTGGCAAAGTCATCAATCAATTAGCTGATTAAAATAGAGTTGGCACAGCTGAACATGGCTCTATACTCAACACTGCAAGGTGGGCATATACGAATGGGCGGAGTTTGGTTTCCGTTCTTGGAGAGGCCAAGGCCTTCTTGGGGAGGGGGGGCTAAGCCCGGGAAAGATACCATTTACACGGTAAAAAAGAATCTGGGTCTTCTTGGGGGGCTTAGCCCCCTAGCACCTGACAAACTCCGCCACATGTGTCTCAATTATCTTCATCCTGGAAAATGAGCATTCAGCACTACAGTTTGTGACCATGAGCACCAAGTAGGCTACATTCTTAGCATAATTTGCACATTTGAAAATGAATTTTCAACATATTTGTCGAGTAGCCTACTTGGTACATGAACTGCTACTAACTTATGCCAAGGCTTGTTCTTCCAATTTCGTCTTTAAGCATTTTGACAAAATAAGAGAACTGCTCGTTGCACGTTGCCAAGGCTTTCATCGAGGTCGTCACCATAACTGCTACACAAGCTTTTTCGCAGAGTTGCAAATTTCTCCATAACCACAGGCCTACATATGATTCAAGATTAGATAGAAAATAAACCAAACCTTGAGCAGAGCAACACTGCAGCTTCTAGTCCGCTAGGCCTACATGCCTATTATATAGTGCCCTCATGCCGATTTACAATTCGGTTCATGACTGTCGGTTGAAATCATTTACACTCTTCAAATTATATTAAATAATAGTCTACTGATTTGCAAACTCCATCTGTGACCTTATAAACCATGCATATTATGAAGGTAGAGTCTATATAAGACTGGGGTCTAAAAGATACTGACAGCACAGCAATGACAGTAAACATGTCGCCGTCCACTGCTACAGATGTGAGCATTGGGTCACTCAGGGTCAAATACCAGCCGTGGCACTGGAGTGCTGCAGCGTTAGACACCCCACTGTCTGCAGCAACCTGATACACTTGGGGAGGGGGTGGAGCACAGGACGATGACTGTCTGGATCTGTTCGTTGTCTGCTGGGTATACCGACTAGTCCAGAGAACACATCTGACATGACAGTATACTGTATGTCTACACCAACGGGCTGTCATAGCTTGAGTTAAAAGAAATATAATCTGTCAACAACAGGTGTTGAGGATGCCAGGCTGCTTAAAGCCCTACTGCCATGGTGACTGGTGAGCAATATCAACGAGTACAGATAGTGGTCAATTCAAATCCACTCACTGATTAGGTCTAAGATCTCGTGGCAATACACTTATGAATCATTCCTTAAATTTTTTTAAACTTCAACTGGTGGGGGCCCCTAAGTGGTGGGGGCCCATGGGCTGGAGCCCGTGTAGCCCATGCTTAAATCCGGCCCTGTTGCCCTCCACTAGGTGGGTCTAATAGCTGCGAGACTGTATAGGCGTATAATTCTGGACAAACATACACGCACATCCACATTCTCCTTCCTCTATGGTTTCTGCTCCGAGAGCGCCTATAAATAACTTGGTTAATACTGCGAGAGGTGAGAATGACGTCAAGATAATATTATGACAGCATATACATGTATGTCGTCTGCTCATCAATGGCGACGCGATAGTAGCGTGCAGCGGTTAAATCGCTTCTTAAATCTGCATAGGCTAACTACCGCATCATTTAAAATGTCCATACATGTACCTCGAGTTTTAAAGTGAATTGAGAGCAGAAAATAGAATATTCGAGCTGACCTACAAATTCGCATAAGAAGATTTTAAAAAATGTCCCGACATTCAAAAGCATGCGGTTTCAAAGCCTTTCTTGGGACAGACATAATACACACACACACACACACACACACACACACACACACACACACACACACACACACACACACACACACACACACACACACACACACACACACCAGGCATGACAGACATTCTCGTTTATAGAATCAGAATTGAGATGTGACATTAGAGTGGTCCACAAAATTCATCTAACAGATTTCAGTTCTCTACACAGTGGCGTAGCCAGTCATTTCTTCATGGGGGGGGGGGCAGTGGGGTGGCAGCTTAAAATGATGGGGTGGCTACCGTTGGCAATTAAAGCGTGCATCGGCATCGGTATATTGCCATAGACTATGTATTTTTAGATTTAGGATGTATTACAGTATTGGACATAATACGCATGCAAGCCTCACTAGCTTGTCTGTCCCACAGTGCACTATAGTGGCCTGTCCCACTTTCCCATCACCCACCCTATAAGAAGTTGTACAGGAAGTTGTATAAAAAATAAAATAAGTCAGAAATTATATAACATTCTTTAATTCTTTATCACTCGTAAAAGTAAAAAGTAAAACAAACGCAGGGATTGGGGGGGCAGCTGGGGGGCAGCCCTTTCATTTGGGGGGCGGCTGCCCCCTTGCCCCCCCCCCCCGTAGTTACGCCACTGTCTCCACAAGGCTTGTTTTATTCCTTATCATGATTATAATAATCACAAAAATTTTTAATGGAAACAAATGAAATTTAGAGGTCAACCCATTTGACACTTTTTATTCTATTTGGACAGATGTAGATAAATTGTTCGGTAATGGTTAATGTGCGACCTGAGCGACATTGAGCGATGTCTGGGGAGATTCCATTTCTCAATTACCATTCTTCAACACTGGTATTGACCTGAGAGTCACCTTCTTGAATGCCGTTCACCATTTTTGGGATTGCCAAGAGTTTTTCCTGACAATTTCCAGTGACAATAGTAGCTATGCGGTCCATATTTTTCTTTGATCCGTCGATGCTGAACAACATTTTGCCTTCTCAGTGAGGTTATAAGCAGGCCTCCCAGTGTGCACTCTTTTTCTTCCATTGCACCTAGCTGCTTCTTGTCCTTCTTTTGTTCCGAACTTCTAGAAAGTGGTATTTCTGAAATTAATGTAATAACCAATCGCCAGTGTGACATCTCCATCTACAGACCAAGGATCACGGTCTGGAAGGCCAAAATGAAACAAAGCACCAACAACTAAACTAAAGAGGACTAGATGATGTTCTTGGATCTTTTTTTAATAATGAGGCAGTTAGTAGCAGCTGTTTATGCAGACATTGTAGAGTGTAAATGTATTGCATACGTACTAGGACTAAGTTGTCTGATACTCTTCAATGTAATCAAATTCTTCTATAGATGCCAACGCAGAAAGTTCACCTGCTGCTTCATAACTGCATTTTGTCTTCGGTTCTTCATTTTAGTTTTCACCATTCTCTCTTTTTCCTGCGGTTGCCTCTTTCTGCTTTCTTTGGCTGCTGTCTTTAAGTTTGCTCCACTCATGCTGCTGGAAAATACGTCTGCTCTTTGTAGGACCTATTCGAAGGATATCCCGATCTTAGTCTTGCTGGATTTCTGTCATCACATCCTTTGAGGCAATATCGAACAATTTTTGAAGATCACTCTTGAACATATTATGTCGTCTTCATCCTGTCACTTTCTCTTTATAGTGGTCAGTGACTCTTCCGAGGTAGGTAGTTCTGGTAAAGCTTTGGTAGTTTCCTTACACACCAGCTGTGTAGGGGAGAGCGGGGCAAGACGCCCATGCTAACGAATATTTGAATTTTCAGGCATGAAAAATTGAATGAATTGAAAATAAATGGGTGTGGCAAATACTGTATGACTCCTAATTATAATCACCAAGTGACAATATAATATCTTTTCATTTATGAATATTTAGACACAAAAAATACATGACCTTAAAATGGGCATCTTGTCCCATGCACGGGGCAAGATGCCCATCGGTGGGCCTTTTGCCCCAATGACAAAAAACACATGTATATCAAATGCAATTTCAAGGTTTTGTTGTTCACAACATAGGTATGTGTGTATGTATGTATGTATGTATGTATGTATGTATGTATGTATGTATGTATGTATGTATGTATGTATGTATGTATGTATGTATGTATGTATGTATGTATGTATGTATGTATGTATGTGTGTGTATGTATGTATGTATGTATGTATGTATGTATGTACATCATATACACACATACATGCATACATACAAGATACTTATACAGTATATGTATGTATGTACGTATATACAAGCATACATACATACATACATACATACATACATACATACATACATACATACATACATACATACATACATACATACATACATACATACATAGATACATACATACATATATACATACATTCATTCATATATGCATATATAAATACACACACACATACATGCACACATACATATATGTATATACATACATACATGCATACACACATACAGACATAATGCATACATACATGCACACATACATAGCATACGTAAATACATACATGCATGCACACGTGTAGGCTTGAATACATACACATATATGCAATACATACATTCAAACATACATACACATGGAAACAAACATACATAGATACATACATACATAGATACATACATACATACATACATACATACATACAGACATACATACATACATACATACATACATACATTTATAGCATACCTAAATACATACTTGCATACATACATACACACACACATAAGCATGAGTACATACACATAATATATGCAATGCATGCATTCATACATGTATATACATACATACAAGGTTACATACACACATATACAATACATACATTCACACATACATACAGATGCATACATACTTTCATACATACATACATGCATGCATACATACTCATATACAGTTATACATACATGGTTAAACCTGGTCATGCCATTAGCAAAGTTCTGCAATTAGCGCCCAGGATGTCCTGGCTTTACAACAAGATTATATACATGTACATGTTTAGTAGGCCTAAGTGTTTTTCTGTGGATGCCATGCAGTAATTGCGCCTTCCGCTTGCTTAGCTCTCCATTTCTAACTTTCCCAAGTGCCATAGTGTCAATTATTCCAACCCATATATTCCTCGATAGGTTTCTCATTTTTATAGGCCTACAGTTACCTATCTAACAATCACTAATAGAATAACAACTTGAATAGGCTGATAATAGCCTACTCTACAACATGATTACTATTAACCTACACGGACCTTCTAATTTTTTACTAAATACAATGGCAATGCTATGACGGGGACAAGTTGCCCAGATGGGGCAAGATGCCCAGGGCGTCTTGCCCCCGAACGGCATGTCGCATTACAAAATGATTATAAATTATCGTCTACGTGTAAACCTAAAATTAATCATAGCATATAGTTCGAAATTGATTATTAAGCAAACCCAGACTAATGACTTTATAGAAAAACGATTCTACTAATCTGAAATTTTTAAAGATCTCTTAGGAGTTTCTTACAGCGCAGACCCTAAAAACAGACTTTTAGTTATAACGACTGGTAAACAGCTTTAATATCGCAATTCTTGATATTAATATGCATGAGGCTGTGTCAGGAAATAGTCTACTTGCTTAAAACTTGTTTGGAACGCTAAACTGTGAAAATACGGGGGATGGGCATCTGACCCCGCATGGGCGTCTTGCCCCGCTCTCCCCTAAGGCTGTGTTGGTATTCTGGCAAGCACCCAAATACAAACAACTGCATCACAGGCCATTTTGTGGCTTTCCGGAAGGGGTCTCCCTTTAGTGAAATGATTAAACTAAAGCAGATGCTGTGCATCCAGGCTTCGTGGTAATCTTGCAGTGGACAATCGAGAGACTGGTTTTCCCATAGCCAGTGCTCTGGATCGGATCACAAATTAGACGAAGCCATATTAGTCTAATAACGAAGGTTAACATGACGTAAAGACATTATCAGCACTCAAGTAAAATGTTCAGAATGGGTTGACCTCTAAATGTTGCACAATCAGGCTGAAATTTTACAGGGAGACTATCTACCCCAAGTGGATAAAAATAAGCCTTGTGGAGAAAGAATTCTAACAACTTAATTTTTTGGCTATGGTTTGTGGACCAGTCTAATGTGACATGATAAAGTCGTTTTTTTGCTTTTTGGCGCGTTATGTCTTTGGATCGTCAAAGAAAAGTTTGACTCATTAAAACTGATATAATCTTTGTTCTGCCTGAAATTATCAGGTGAAATTCGGCTGTTGCGCATATATGCTATAATTATACCTTGCAACATTTTATTTTAAAAATCTTTCTTTTGGTCAAACAAGATATTGGCAAATAACCGTAGGGATTACTTTTCTGGCCCACTCTGTAGCCTGCATCTTATAATTGTCAGTCTGTAACATCTTCGCGCTTTAATTGCTTCCCCCCCACTATACGTGTAACGCGGCATATAATTTGGGTTATAATTTCTGGTCGCCATTTTGGATCCGCCATCTTTTCATTTATAGAGCGCCTGTTCTCGGGTAATATTATTTTATTTCTGATATCGTGTCTGACACGAATCTCAACGACCGACAATCGCAGTCGATGTTTTTGGCAAGCCTCCGTTGAATCAACTTCCCCGTCTCGCCCTGCAGCTGGGAGCTGTAGCCGAAAGGAGGAGGTGAAGTTGAATGACTGCCATCAGCGATATTTTCGGACGACCAAGCGGCATGATGCAAAGTGTCAAAGCGATACTTTCAGGCAGATAAGAGAGGGGTAAGATAGACGGACGGAAAAGGACAATCCGCCCACGTACCGATGCCTGATGGAGAGTGAGTGCAATTCGGCCAGACGGACATGAGATAGGAGAGAGGTAAAGAGAAGGATACAAAGACTCTGTCACACGACACTCGCACGTGTCGAAATTGCGACGTTAGATTAACGCCTCGAAGGGAGAGGGAGGTCCACGTGTGCGGAAATTGAAGCTGAGTCTATGCGCCGAAGGCTAGCTGGGGAAACTACGCAGTTTAGTTTCATCCGGGGCTTGTGTGTTGGCGTGAATCACCTCCGTGGAACACTGAGGGCAGAACACGCAGAGACGTGGAAGAGGTGAGACGTAGAGGTGCGATCGGAACTTTGCAGGTAGAAGTCGTGTTGAAGGCAGAAGACGTTTTCGACGGAGAAGAGACGTTTTCGTGTTAAGTCAGACTCGATCGGAACTTTGAGGAGAGAAGACGTATTCGTGTTTAAGTCAGATGCAGCCAGAACGTTGAAGGAAGAAGATGTCTCTTGTTTAAAGTGGACGCGGTCGGAACTCAAGAAAGAACAAGATGTTTTATAGTTAATATAAAGTATAGGTATATAAGACGAAAACGGTCAGAACTTTGAACGAACAAGACTGAAGTGATGGATCATTGCGGCTGATTCTCGTCGGCAAGATTCGCACTCGGGCTTCATCATCGGGCCAGATCCTGGAGAAGAACATGTCAACGCCGTTCTTCGCGCCATGTCACGATGGACTCTCTTTATCTGGACATGAGGTACGAGTGGATGGGTTTTAGGGTGATCGGTTCTTTAACTTTGGGCTACTTTTAAATTGGCCGAGGGACTTGAAAGTAAATCGGGGACTAACTTAGCTTTACTCCGGTCCAAGTGTGTTTGCATTGAATGTCTTTGATCATAACAAGAAGCTATTAGTTAAAATATCTGACTTTGTTTATTGTTTGCATTGAGTGTAATCGAAGATGGTTACGTAATTGATTGATTACTTTGAATGTGGTTGTTGTTGATTGAGGATTCAATTGATGGACTATAATAAGAAACATTACTGAAATTACTGACTTTGTTCACTGATAGTGATAGAATTACCTGTAAACCTAATTCATATTGCGCCATGGAAGAAAGTAGACCTGTAACACCTTCACAGCCGTCTAGGCCTCCCTCATCCCTGGAGCTGGTAATGGAGGCTATAACTTCCATGCATTCATCCATGCACTCATCAATGCAGGCTAATGCTAGAGACACACAAGAAGTGATACAGTCACATGCCCGGGATACACAAGAAGCGATACAATCCCAAGCTAGGAACACACAAGAGGCGATTGCCTCTGTAGAGATAAATGTAAGGGAGGAAATATCTGCTGTGCACACTAATGTCAGAGAGGAAATCTCTACCGTAAGATCTGACGTAAGGGAGAAAATATCTGCTGTGCACTCTAATGTCAGAGAAGCCCTGACAGAGGTTGTGTCACGTCTAGAGCGACTCGAGGCATCGCCGGTCCCAAGATCTGTTGTGGGTTCGAACCTTGGACTGGAGTCCACCGCTATTACCATCGCGGACGTGCCTTACCAGTCGACCATCAGACTGGCAGAGTCTTCAGGCGCTAGGCCTAAAGATTTCACCCACCTGGGCACGCTGCGCAGAAGTGAGCGTCTGGCCCACAAGGATCCAATCTCATATAGAGAGCTTGGCAGCCGAGATGGTTGGCAATCATTCCATCGGTTGGATTTGAACCCGAGAGTCCCATCCTCTTATCCTAGATCCATATCTCAGGACCATGACCATGACCCACAACAGCACGCGGCCTCCTTACCGTACGATGATCCGGAATTGGCGACTCCGGGGATGACGGTGGCGGCGGGCGTTACAATTGGTACCAGAAGTGGGATACTGGTACAAATTGGTTCTAGGGATTTTGGTGAAAATAGGTCAGAAGAGGCAACTGACTATGCTGGAAGAGGTGAAATGGCAATATCTTTTGAACGAAGGAAGGAAAGGGAATTTGCTGATAATGTGGAAATTATGTCTGATGAAGGTAGTGTGGACATTGAAATCAGCAGGATGATGGAAGCTAGACCTAAAACTGTTAAAATAATTGATAACAGAATGCAAACAGCACTGCAACCGGAGTTTAGGGACTTAGAAATAAGCAAACCGATCGCCAATCAATTGCCACGGGAGGGGGGTGATAAGGCTAATCCAGTTCCTTTGGCCTTTTCGTCGCTTCCTCATGTCGAATATCCTCGACCTAATCCGCAATGGAGGATGCAAGCGTCGCTCGCAGACGTCGGTCAACAAAGAGCGGAAATGACGACGAACCTGGGCGACATTTTGCAATCCACGTCTGGAAGGCCGACCTACCGGTCAATGGCCGACAGCGCTTTCGACGGCCGAACAACCTCAACCTTGGTCGGTCGAGGCTACGCTCGACCCGATCTCCGACCCGCACCTGTGGTGATGGCGACAGTCGATCGAATGCAACCGTACGCTCTTCCCGACCATTCATATCTTTCGCGGATGTCTGCTCCTACCCACGCTCCGAGCGCGTTCTACGAAAACATCGACAACCGGGTTTGGCTCGACCCGCTCCGCTGTCCTGACCCGCTTCGACCAAGCGACGACATCTTTCCCCGGTGGCCACCCATCGTGGAATCGGCGAGAATGAGCTCCTGCCTCGGTGCGCAGAGTTTCGGATTCGGCCGTGGCATCGAACCGCCTCGTTCATCACTACTGAAGCCGACACTTCCGGTGAGAGTTGAAACAACTGGCGTCGATAAAACACCTGCGTCTACCAATGGTTCGGGTGGCCTGATCCGAACCGTCCCGATGACCACCGTCGCGACACAAACGACCGGCGACCTGGAATTACCGTCTACCAGCTTGGGTGGAACCGCGAAGGAGCCTGAACCGACCGCGTCTGCAACACCTAAAGTTGGCGAGGGGAAACCGTCATCGGCTTCTCCTCCTAAGCCAAAGCAATGGCTAAAACTCGGTTCGTACAGCGGGAAGACCGATGTCGAAATCTTTCTTCGCAGATTCTCCGTTTGTGCAAAAAACAACGGCTGGTCTGAGGAGGAAAAGCTAAACCAACTTGTTGTCGCTTTGGTCGAACCAGCAACGAACTTGCTAAGTGAGACAAACGCAGACAGTTTGGATACTTGGACGGCTCTGGTCCAGCGACTGCGAGAGAGATATGGGAATGCGGAACAACAGGCCTTGTTCCAGACACAACTGAGTACCAGGAAACAGAAGCCTGAAGAGGATATGGGATCGGTGGTGGATGACATCCGCCGGTTGACGTCACGAGCGTATCCGGGCTCCTCGACTGTCCACAGCGAGGCAATTGCTGTTCGAGCATTTTTGGATGCCTTGAGAGATCGAACTCTCGCTCTTAAGATCCGTGAGCGAGAGGCAAAATCATTGGATGAAGCCTACAAGGTAGCGATGCGACTAGACGGGTATCAAAAAGCAGAAGCCGGCGGCCACGAACAGCACGAACGACGACAGGGGCGAGTCAACGCGATTAAGGAGGAAGAAGACTCGAAAGTGAAGGTTCTGGAACGGCAGATGGAGCAAATGAGGAAACAAATGGAGCAATTACAGAAGAAAGAGCGACAACCATCGTCGGTGCCACAGGTCAGATACGAAAACAACGGGCCATGGAGAGGTCAGAACGAGTCAACTAGAAATGAATGGTTGTATAACAATAGAGGTAACGGACGGGGAACTCTACGGTGTTTCCTATGTCATCGGCTCGGACATTTGAGTTCTACGTGCAGGTACCGACAGGCGGCGGAACCGGAAGCTGCACGATTTGCGCGGAGATGCTTCGAATGTTCCGCAACGAACCACATCGCGCGCGACTGTCCATTCCGACAGCAGCAGGCTGCCCGGAACGACAACCAGGGACAACCCGGGAGCGATACTCCGGACAACCCGATCGTCGGTCGTGTGAACGCTGTACAGAGTTCCGCTCCAGCGCCGAGCGGGAACCAAGGAAACGGATGGAATCAGACGAGGAGGCGAGACGATGGCCGGAACTCGCCAGGAGAGGAGCGCCGCTGCTTCTACTGTGACAGTCGCTTCCATCTTTTACGCGGATGCCCCCTCCGCAATGGGTCTTCCGACGATCACAACTGGAGGTCGTTTGGGGAATCAACGGGAAGTCGTCCGCCGGAGAATTTGACGTTAGCCGGGTAACTCTGTTGAAGGACCGTTTAATTACGGCCGGTTGAAAAATGACAGGAAGCTGCCTGTTTAACACTGATTTATTTTGATTTTGATGAAAATATTTTATTTTACATGTGAAGAATTCTCATGTTCATGTACAGTATAACAACTGTATTGTGCGTAATATGATGCTTGCCAAGGAATGCATAAATGGTGATTCATATTCGTATTGTATTCGTATTCATTAGTGTGCTGTATTGTGTATTAATTTTTGTATTGAAACGCATAAGGATTGCATTGCATATGGACAATTTCACTATAGCATTGCCGTATATAGACATAATAAGGACTGTCATTGCGCTATATAAATAATAAACTGACCTGAGGATAGATTAACTAAAGTGGCATATTTTAATTAAGTAATGACCTGTCTTGAGGATAGGTAGGCCTATTAACTACTAGGTTGAAGTTTGAAGCTGGTTTCTTTGAGGTAGACCGTGGTGATAGTCGACAGACAGAGTTATAATAATATGAGCTAAACAGAGACCTAGGTTACACTGTATGGTATGTCTTTAAAGGTAGACCTGATACTATCGTGATAAGTTTATGGGTCTTGGGTAAATGTGGCCTTTAGCGACGCGGTGGTTAGACTTGGTAAGTTGCTAGTATGCCATAATATGGCCTGATACACAACTGATGCCTGGAAGAGTCTCGTGGTAATATAGACGCCATGGTATGAAATAGCTTAGCGGTAACGTTAATGATCTACATGTGTGTGATCGAATTATATTTCTGTCTGTGGCTTGAGTCCCCGTTGACCATACAATCGCTAGTGTATGACTGAACTGAAAGTAGCCTGTAAGGACATAAATGTTGATAAATTTTGACGGAACTCTTGAAAAACAACGACTGGCTATATAACTACCATATTAATTCTTCTATTTCTTTCGCTTGTAATGACTTTTGAGCGCTGAAGCGTGATCAGCGATGACCGTTCAGTGCTTAATTTTGTTCTTTGCATATAATTTTGAACTCGTGATGTACAGACCAGAGTACGGCCTTATTTACGCATTTCAGAATATATTCGTCCAATTAAATAAATTCCGAAATAAGGGTGGGGGGAGAATAGTGTAACGCGGCATATAATTTGGGTTATAATTTCTGGTCGCCATTTTGGATCCGCCATCTTTTCATTTATAGAGCGCCTGTTCTCGGGTAATATTATTTTATTTCTGATATCGTGTCTGACACGAATCTCAACGACCGACAATCGCAGTCGATGTTTTTGGCAAGCCTCCGTTGAATCAACTTCCCCGTCTCGCCCTGCAGCTGGGAGCTGTAGCCGAAAGGAGGAGGTGAAGTTGAATGACTGCCATCAGCGATATTTTCGGACGACCAAGCGGCATGATGCAAAGTGTCAAAGCGATACTTTCAGGCAGATAAGAGAGGGGTAAGATAGACGGACGGAAAAGGACAATCCGCCCACGTACCGATGCCTGATGGAGAGTGAGTGCAATTCGGCCAGACGGACATGAGATAGGAGAGAGGTAAAGAGAAGGATACAAAGACTCTGTCACACGACACTCGCACGTGTCGAAATTGCGACGTTAGATTAACGCCTCGAAGGGAGAGGGAGGTCCACGTGTGCGGAAATTGAAGCTGAGTCTATGCGCCGAAGGCTAGCTGGGGAAACTACGCAGTTTAGTTTCATCCGGGGCTTGTGTGTTGGCGTGAATCACCTCCGTGGAACACTGAGGGCAGAACACGCAGAGACGTGGAAGAGGTGAGACGTAGAGGTGCGATCGGAACTTTGCAGGTAGAAGTCGTGTTGAAGGCAGAAGACGTTTTCGACGGAGAAGAGACGTTTTCGTGTTAAGTCAGACTCGATCGGAACTTTGAGGAGAGAAGACGTATTCGTGTTTAAGTCAGATGCAGCCAGAACGTTGAAGGAAGAAGATGTCTCTTGTTTAAAGTGGACGCGGTCGGAACTCAAGAAAGAACAAGATGTTTTATAGTTAATATAAAGTATAGGTATATAAGACGAAAACGGTCAGAACTTTGAACGAACAAGACTGAAGTGATGGATCATTGCGGCTGATTCTCGTCGGCAAGATTCGCACTCGGGCTTCATCATCGGGCCAGATCCTGGAGAAGAACATGTCAACGCCGTTCTTCGCGCCATGTCACGATGGACTCTCTTTATCTGGACATGAGGTACGAGTGGATGGGTTTTAGGGTGATCGGTTCTTTAACTTTGGGCTACTTTTAAATTGGCCGAGGGACTTGAAAGTAAATCGGGGACTAACTTAGCTTTACTCCGGTCCAAGTGTGTTTGCATTGAATGTCTTTGATCATAACAAGAAGCTATTAGTTAAAATATCTGACTTTGTTTATTGTTTGCATTGAGTGTAATCGAAGATGGTTACGTAATTGATTGATTACTTTGAATGTGGTTGTTGTTGATTGAGGATTCAATTGATGGACTATAATAAGAAACATTACTGAAATTACTGACTTTGTTCACTGATAGTGATAGAATTACCTGTAAACCTAATTCATATTGCGCCATGGAAGAAAGTAGACCTGTAACACCTTCACAGCCGTCTAGGCCTCCCTCATCCCTGGAGCTGGTAATGGAGGCTATAACTTCCATGCATTCATCCATGCACTCATCAATGCAGGCTAATGCTAGAGACACACAAGAAGTGATACAGTCACATGCCCGGGATACACAAGAAGCGATACAATCCCAAGCTAGGAACACACAAGAGGCGATTGCCTCTGTAGAGATAAATGTAAGGGAGGAAATATCTGCTGTGCACACTAATGTCAGAGAGGAAATCTCTACCGTAAGATCTGACGTAAGGGAGGAAATATCTGCTGTGCACTCTAATGTCAGAGAAGCCCTGACAGAGGTTGTGTCACGTCTAGAGCGACTCGAGGCATCGCCGGTCCCAAGATCTGTTGTGGGTTCGAACCTTGGACTGGAGTCCACCGCTATTACCATCGCGGACGTGCCTTACCAGTCGACCATCAGACTGGCAGAGTCTTCAGGCGCTAGGCCTAAAGATTTCACCCACCTGGGCACGCTGCGCAGAAGTGAGCGTCTGGCCCACAAGGATCCAATCTCATATAGAGAGCTTGGCAGCCGAGATGGTTGGCAATCATTCCATCGGTTGGATTTGAACCCGAGAGTCCCATCCTCTTATCCTAGATCCATATCTCAGGACCATGACCATGACCCACAACAGCACGCGGCCTCCTTACCGTACGATGATCCGGAATTGGCGACTCCGGGGATGACGGTGGGGGCGGGCGTTACATACGCTTAGGCCTACTTAACAAATGGTAGTTGGTTAATTTTAGTTTTTACCATTGGCAGGATGTCTGGGTGTCTGTATGTATTCTGTATGACTATCTGTAGGCCTGTTTGTCTGCCTTTCTTTCTCCTTCTTTTGTTGTGATTGAAACGTGCGCTATGCCGAGCATGTGTTGTATAGCAGCTGAAGCGGAAACAGTCGATAAGAAAAGCAGCGTTCAATAAAGAAGCGCTAAATACGTCTTCATTCATCGAATGGTGAAAAGGTCGAGGGGTCGGCATCTATATGGGGAGATCGGGGAGGGTGTGGTTCGTCGAACGTCTATCGGTGGGGGTGGGGGTGACTGGGGAAGGCAGGGTGGTCGAAAAACAAAAACGCAAGCAGCGCGATCTTCTGAAGTGCTTCTTTTAAAGCCGTGTTTAGCTTAGTCGACATTGCGTTTACATGCATATGCCTATTCATGATTATGATGATTTAGATTTTAGAAAATAAAGATGTCGATTATTTTGATGATTATGTTTCTGACGATAATGATGACGTCAATTGCTGATAGTGATAATAAAGTAGTAGTAGGCCTATTCGCGATAATAGAGTCCCTGGTAGGATGAAGTATACCTCAATGCAATAATAATAATAAGCATAATAATAGTAAGTATTCTGCGAAAAAATATATATACAGGGTGGGCAAAAAAAGACCCCCCTCAAAAGAAGTTTTGGCACGGGTGGTGGGCACATTGAACACACAAAAAACGGTGGTTGGCCTCACTAAAAGTGGTATAACTTTTGTTTTGTTTGAAATGTTATTGAAATCTGGCCATCATGTGTAAATATGAATTGTCTCTAAGCCTGTAAAATTTCATTTCGAAATTCTTACGTCTGGCCAAAATTATTGGCAAAAAACCTAGGGGAGTCTTTTTGGCCCACCCTGTATATGACGTCATCAGCTAACCGTGTTAGTCAATTTTATTGAACTTGGCGCAATTTATAGCCTTCCTCATCGTTTTAACTCCTCATCGCAGCTGGATTTATCGATATTTTGCGTTACCTTGTGAGTACGAAAACGTCATTCATCACAGACGATCTGCACAGGTTTCAAATCATTTCGATTGGATACAAGTTATTTTTCATCGTGAGCGATCATCGCACCATCTAAATATCGCCGTCCTGTTTAGATGGCCTAGCTGTGACGTTTTTGCCGCCATGACGACGTAATGTTTAGTCAAGGCGAAACGTAACAGTTACTGTTTACGTTTGAATTAGGATTTATTCACCGCAAGCAAAACATGAACAAGAAGCAATCTAATAAGGGTAACGGGTAATAAGGGTAATAGGGTAACGGAACTTGCCGTATTTGCTGGGCAAAGTTTAAAACTCACTCATCCTAGGCCTTCACTCTGCCCTGGTTCATAGATCGTCACGGTCCTAGGCCTTCACTCTGCCCTGGTTCTAGTCAGCCGAGACAGTAGCACACCGCGCAGTTTTATCTGGGGTCCAGACAGAAGCGGGTGCTGACAGCCTCGTCGACCATCATCTCCATGTAGCCAAGAATAGAGAATGGGTGTTAACACGCGACAACAACACAGACTATGGTCGAATCGCTGAGAAAGTTTAGACTTTTAGAGTAATTGTTGTGGAAGAAGCCCAGCTACTCGGCGACCCTCTCTCATCGGGAAAGTCCTGCAGCAATGTCTTAAAACAGAACCAAAGAACTAGAGGAGAGCCTGGGCAAATTAACTCTCATAACCAGGCAGGGTTTGTTGCGATATGTTTTTGAATCGTCAAAAAACGGTGGGTGGCTTCACTAAAAGTGGTATAACTTTTGTTCTGTTTGAAATATTTTGATGAAATCTGGCCATCATGTGTAAATATGAATTGTCTATAAGCCTAGGTGTAAAATTTCATGTCGAAATTCTTAGTTTTGGCCAAGATGTTGGCTAAACCTAGAGGGTACTTTTTTGGCGCACCCTGTATATAACATCGCGCGTTTGGAAGATGTGCCATCTATCTACCCACGCTAGCGGCTGGCTCCATGCTTTACCGATAACAGCTCCGCAGTCGATCGAGTCGTAGGCTACGATCGTTGATCGACTTGGTTCGCGCAACGATCGACTCGATCGACTTGACCTAGTTTTGTCTCTTGCTCACCTCTGCAGTTATGCTATCTCAAAATGAAATTATACGATAGTAGATCTGTGTCATGATCTGTGTGACGTCACAATAGGTCTAATTTCGATTTCTCAGTGAATTTATATAATAGTAGATTTTAACTGAAAATTCTGAAATCTTAGTGACGTCACAATTATAGGCCTCGTTTTAGATTCTGAAAATGAACTTCAATAATTATTTCAGTAGGTATGTATCATAATCGAAGTGACGTCACAATAGGCATAGTTTATTTTCAAACTGAACTTCTTTAATAGTAGGTCTGTATCATGATCGGAGTGACGTCACAATGGACCTCGTTTTATATTATCAAGCTGAACGTATAATAGATTTGTATCATAATTAGAGCGATGTTGCGCTAAAACAGCTTCAGTTTTGTATTATGAAAATGAATATGATATAGTTTTCCATTCGCAAAATGAACATAATATACTGGTAGATCTGTATAACATCGAAGTGACGTTACAATCTTAAGCTTGTTTATAGTCTCAAACGTATATCTACAATAGTGCATTTGTATCATAGTGACGTCACAATAGACAAAGTTTTTAATTCTTGAAGTGAACTTATGTAATAATAAAATTGTATTATAATCACAGTGACGTTACAATGGGCATAGTTTTGTATTCTCAAACATTACTGAAATTATATGATAGTAAATCTGCATCCTGATTGAAGTGACGTCACAGTAGGCCTAATTTCGCTTTCTGGGTGAACTTATTTAATTGCAGAATTGTATCATAATAGAAGTGACGTCACAAACAGGCCCCGTTTTATATTCTAAAAATTAACATCTACATGTAGACTCACTTTATCTAATCGACTACGACTAAACTTATTGTTGCCAAGCGAGCAAGCGATGAACGCGTCCTAAACCTTATCAAGCTTGCACAGTAAACAAAATTGTCGGCAGCGCAGGGTCTCTGAAGTGCGGGGCCCAAGGCGGCTGCTTCGTTCCCCTTTCCCAATGGCTGGGTCAGAGTGTTGAAAAAGCTGTTTCACAGAAAAGTGTCGTCGCAAAAAGGTAACAAATGTTGTCTGTCATGTGGGACAACCATGGATATTTAGAAGCCAGACTCGATCACAGCAGTAAAAGAAATCGTTTCTAAACTGAATAATTATAGTTGTGTAAGCTTCAATCACAGGACAGTTCATCTAATTCCTCCTACACGCATAAGTAAGTCATTTCAATAACAAAAGGACAGTGGATCCAACCAAAATTCTCAATGTTAGCCTATCACTGAAGAAGCATTATTTTATCAAAATGTTCAGCCAGTCATTCCGAATGCTGCCAAACATCGCAAATGATGAGCTATGCATCGACTTATAACTTATCACTGCCGAAATAATAATCTAAAGTTGGAAGCAGTGATGTGGTCTCGAGACCGCGGTCTTGGTCTCGAGACAGTCTCGAGACCAGAAAATTGCGGTCTTGGTCTTGGTCTTGAATGAGGCGGTCTTGGTCTTGGTCTTGAAGGTCCGGTCTTGGTCTTGGTCTTGAAGGTACGGTCTTGGTCTTGGTCTTGAAGGCAAAAAAGGAATGTCATAAGAATTTTTCGTGAAGGAAGACAGCAAATTTTAAAATTTTAATCATCGGGCGACTAAAAAAGGGTCGTCAGAAATTTCAAGCCGGAAAATTGGAAAAATCCATGTATTTTTCAGAGAAATCATCAATCTAGCCTTTTTTCGACCGGTCTTGGTCTTGGTACACTCGGTCTTGGTCTTGGTCTTGGAACACTCGGTCTTGGTCTTGGTCTTGGAACACTCGGTCTTGGTCTTGGAACACTCGGTCTTGGTCTTGGTCTTGGATTTTTGGTCTTGTGCACAACACTGGTTGGAAGCATGTCCAAAATCTTCTTAATTCTTACTTCCACTTTTTTGACACACACGTTTTTATATCGACTAGAAATCTCATGTGACCATGTGTCTTAAAATAACCACCCTAGCGTCACAAATTGGTGAGATTGAATACCGAATTGGACCTATCTGCAATTCTGGATGATTTAGATCAGAAAGTATCGACTCTTAAGTACTTAACACAATGCAGTGTTAATTAATGTGTCCAGAAATCTCTCACCATCACATTCCCATCTTGGTCAATGGACAAGTTTGTGAAGCTGCGACATAATTATGTGGTTTAATTTTAATTGGATTTTGTTCCTATCGCAAAAACCGTCAGCATTGCAGTAAATTTACAGCCAAGTTCAGTCCCTGAATTCAGCAACAGTTGAATATTAGAGACTTTTGGCCAAGCCGAATAAGAAGTTGAGTTTTCAGTAACCTACCATAAAAATCACATAGATAACACAGTGATAGTTCAATACTTGCATTTAATTATGTTTTCTTGTTAACATTGCCACGACAGCTTTGCAGTTTGCATCGCCTCAAAACATCACCTAAAGTCACGCTCTTGATGCAACATCACCAACCGACAAAACAAAGAAAGAAATTTGCTCATTGGTGTGAAGACATCTGAAAGGACATATAAGGACAAACTAGCACAGTCTTGATTAAAGACAAACATGCAACAAAGCATACAGAAAATGGATCATTCTAATTCAAATTGCTTTCAGACAGAAAAACAAACCTAAACTGAAAATTTTAAACAATTAGCACCAGATTACAGTGAACACCGACGAACACCATAATGTTTTCATAATAATGTATCGTCTAATTTCCAAGCAGTCTGGAACGCTGGGAATTTCTGCATCAAACCGATTTTCGCAATCCAGCTATCAACACACAGTCATTGTGAAATTAGCGGAAACTGAAAGCAAGTGATCTTTCGCAGAGTTTCTGTGAGAAAACAAAGCGTAGAAATGAAAGAAGCCTTTGACAGCGCAAATTCACAATCAACGCATACGTATGAATCTCAAAATCAAGTAGTTTCAAATATTTCTCTGAGAAACTATGGATAATTTTCAAACGTTCTTCCTATATCATCCTCAAACTATGCAACTAACTTCTCGTTTAAGATTTTTACTTAAGAATTCATTAAATATTAGATGATCTAATAGAATGTTCTGAGCAGCCCCTCACATGATGGCAAATAATAATATGATGAATTGATGATCTAATAAATCCTTCACACGATGGTAAAACTCCTGACCTAACCTAGCAGTCCTTCACATGATATTACAAAAACTTAGCTACACTTGACATAGTCAATCAGTCAGTGAATCAAATACCAGCTCCGATGACCACACCAAGAACAATTAAATTACAGCAACGTGAGAACTAGTATCTACGTCAAATACCTCGTTTTCGTGGTCCTCCTATCACTCTCCAACATGGCCGACAAATGAACATTGCTAGAGTGCTTGCAGAAATCTTTTGATCATAAAGGTACATTATTGAGTCCTATCGTGAACAGAATAAATATACCTAAAATAATTTAACTCGCATCGGGAATGTGTCAAATGCAGCTCTACAGTAACTAAATTATGAGCTGTTTCACATCACATACGCTGATGCGAAACACATTGTCCTACATGTCATCAAGCACTTGTGGGGTGCGGTGGTGTAGTGGTGGCGTCGTTGCCTTGAAGCCGGAAGGTTTTAATCCACCTCACCGCGTAGGGACCTTGGGCAAGTCCTTCACTCGCAATTGCTCAGCGCTTCGGAGTGAAACTCCGATGCAGTGTCCGCTCTGCATTCGGAAGCGCCTCTGAGTAGAGAGAGCTTGAAGGGGCGCTATAGCAAGTGCACCTACAAACAAACAAACAAACTCGAGCACAGCCTACTAATGTCAGCACCGAGGTAAATGCCACTAAAGTCTAAATTAAAGAGCAAAGAGTGGTTGTGGTTAGGTTCCAAGCAATGCCGTTGTTTGCAAAAGAAGTACAATACCCACACGCAGCATAAAAAAATAAGTAGGCAAGGCAAAAAGAATGATGCAGGCCACAAGAAAAGGAGATGAGCCTGTCGAGGAGGAAGGCCACAAAGCCCGACCAAACAAAGAAGCCGCCAGAAAGCCGAGAGAGGAACCCAATGCTTCAGTCATCGTCCGTCAATGACGTTCCATCGATCGTAAGCAACTGTCCACAGTCCAGTCGGTCGAAATAAATTCCACAAAGTAACAAAAACAAAAGAGAAGTCGTCGAACACACAGCGCGTAGTAGTAGCACACACAGCGAACGCCACGCATGGTCGGACATCACCGGTGAGAGCGAGCGCGAGTGAGGTTACGGAAACTCCTGGTCGAGCATCTTCATCAGCTTCTTCTTCGTGTTGTGCATCCGACGGATGAACTCGACGACTTCCGAGTCGAAGTCGATGTCGCCGTTCTTTATGTAGTGCTTGCACTCGAGTCGCGCGCGCTGCATCTCGCCGATGACCGTCATGTACGCGGCGTGTCCGCAGTCGCGGAACCGGCAGAGGAAGTGCTCCTTGTAGGCGCCGATCAGCGAGTTCCCGAGGTCGACGGCCGACGAGTGCTTGATGAGCGTCGGGTGCTGCTCCATGTTCTGCAAGACCTTGAGGATGACCTCCGGGTGCGACTTGGCGTACTGGCAGATGCACTGGATCATCCGGCTGTAGAACGGCGACCGCGACGGGTCGTTCCGGTTGCGCGTGCAGGCGCAGAACACCCAGTCCACGTACTCGAGCAGCTTCGGCGTGATGCCGGTGATCCGCTCGAAGGCTTTAACGACCGTTGCGAACACCTCGTGGTCCATCACGTCCCGTCGTCGCTGCTTCTGCTGCAGCTGGAGCTGAGCGAGGTTGAACAGCGCCCCCGCGTGGTAGTTCTCCGAATTCTCCAATATCTTCTCGACGGCTACCCGGTAGCTGGCATCGGCCGGTTGGAAGAAGCGCGTGAGCAGCAGGCAGGCGTCGTCCTCGTGGAACCGTTTCGCTTCGTAGAACTCCATGATGACCTTCGTGACGACGTCCGGAAGGTCGTGCCGTTCGCCGTCTTTCGGTTCGAGGAAGAGGACGAGTTCCTGGAGGTCCTTGCACGAGAAGATGTTCTGCCACGTCTCCGAGAAGATGCCGAGACTCGAGATGCCGAGCTTGCGCGCGAGGCTGAAGACGAATTCGCGGTCGACGCTTTCGACGCGCTTGTTGTCGGTGTTGAGGTTCAGCGGAGACTGCGATTCACGGTAGGCGTGGATGGAGAAGCGCAGCATCGCTTCTATGACGCGGTGCTCTTCTTTGAAGCGCCAGACGTGAATGCGCAGGTCTTTGCTGATCATCTTTAACAGCGGCACGGTCTTTATGTTCTCAAAGTGTTCCAGGATCTGAAACACGCAGCAAAACAGAATTGTTAAAAGATCAGCGACTTAATCATATTCAATTTATTCATCAATATGAAAGATCTGTTAACAGCACAAATGGATCAATCCAAATTGAATTTTAATAATAATAATGAGACGATTTATATAGCGCCGTAGTAGGGTGCCAATGAAATACACAGCAAAAAATAAAGTTTTAATTTTCTGTGGTCTCACCCTCTGAAAATGATCCTTTGTATATGGGGGCTAATCAGGAAAAAAATGAACAAAATATATAAACATTTAGAGGATGCACCATGCTCCCGAAGTTTTATATAGTTATATGTGCCGTAATGCTAGTTACTTTCTGACATGTTCGTCTGTCTCGATATTGAAATTTGCTAAACTCTGTAGATTGCCATCATTTCTGTTTATATCTTTGCTTTATATCAATTTTATATCATATCTATGTTTTATATTAAGTCTCTATGCTTATAACATCACTAGCAAAAGATCTATGTGCTTGGCAAAATGGGAGAAAATGAAAAGGAAGACGTGGGAGTATGGGACAAAAGCTGCTCATAGTGCTGCAGTACGCCGAGCAAATTTCTGTCCAGGTTACCGGCCTCTGTTGTCATAGACCCTGGTCAAATCGAATCCATCCATGGGACATGTTGACTTGAAGCTTGCGAAAGTTGAAGAGCGACGTTGTAAGAAAAACAGGTAACAAACAGAAAGAAAAGAGAACAATAGAGTAAGGTATCAATAGATGACAATTCTATTGAAATTGCAGATGGCAATATAGACAGACGACAGTGATGGAGGCAATACAAATGAAGACCAAGACAGTGATGTGAAGATTCCAGTGGGAAAGAAAAGGAAGACAACAAAGCCACTAAGCATATAATTAATCCTGATGTAGCAACACTGCATGGAACATGCATGCAGGTAATGGACAAAACATTTAATGAAACGCTTGTCCTGGCAGCTGCAGCCTCATCTATATAGGTCACAGGCCATCGGAATCAATTCTTAACAGTCAGTACCTGCGACAGTAGGCTATCATCCAAGAGATGACTATAAGTAACTGTTGTTGCAGTTGTCGCTGTTGTTTATAAGAAATGAACCTTTGGCCAGTAATGCAGGTATCCATATCAACACACCTGAAGCTTACGACAGGACACGATGGGTGGGACTTTTTTAAGCAATCCTAAAATTTATTTGTTTCGCCAACAATTTCGTTTGGCAGCTTCTGAGCTGCCTGGGCTTAACAGTTTAACATGATTGTGATTAGACATTTAAACTATAATTATCTCATATCATGGCACACATGCACATCATCCACATCTGCACCACGAAACGACTTACAGATATTGTAAGATCTTGTAGTCTAACACAGTGCAAGCAAGGCCGTTGCAGATGTAGCCATAAAAACTTTCAGGCGCCATTATATTTTTGTTGCACTTGAGTTAATCACTTCCCTGAACCTTCGATTACGGAAAAAGTTGACATGCTGACATGGTTGCAGTCCTTAGTAAGTTGAGTGAAGAAGATTGTCAAGTTCAATTGACAATAATTAATTGACAAGAACTGAATCTCTGAAAACACTTGTCTCGTTTTGTGTCACAAAACACAAAGACATTTTTACATCCATGGATGTCCCACAAGATTTCCTTTTCCATGATCCAAGCTTTTGGAATACCAGTGAAGCATATAATCAGGGCAGAGTGCAAGGCATAATAGCTGAAGGTGGTAAAAAAAGACAGCTGAACGGAAGTCGCATTGAAACAGATGCTCAAGTCCGCCATCACGAACCAAGAGGAGCCAAAGCAATATCTGCTCAAGGTGGTTGAAAGTCATCACCTGCACTCTAAAGCGCCCAAAAAAGTTTGCTCAGTCAAAGACTGCAGCCAAAAATATGTATTAAACACTGATGTATCGTGCATGATGCATAGCATTCTGCTATACATAGCGGCCTATGTGATTCCATATTGCAGATTTTCAAAACTTCACAGGTGTGGTGCAGCCAGTAAATGTTACCTAATTGCTACAAAACTTGATACGTTTCAGTTTTATGGCTAAATGAACAAAACTAAGGGGTGAGACCGAAAAAAACTCAAACTTTGTTTTTCATTGGCACCCTACGCCGTAGCTCAACCGAGGCCGAAGGAAAGGGCGCTGTACAAGAGTTCAAAAGTTACTAGCAATTATACGACTGTTTAAATAGATAAGACTTGAGTCTGGATTTAAACGCCTGAACAGAAGGTGCAGACTGTTCCTTGCAGTGGGTCCCGACACAGAGAACGAGCTTTCCCCAAACCTCGTGGTTGACCGTGGGACCTGTAGCAGACCCCTCGATGATGATCTTAGCCGACTTAATGTATCTCAGCAAAAGATTATCAACTTAATCATTGTCGTCAATATGAAAGCTCTGCTAATAGCACACAAGGATCAATCCACATTGAATTGAATTGCATTTAAGTATCTGTAAAGTGATTCTAATAGGGAGAACAATTCAGAAGCACAGTCAAGTGCAGACGTGACAAGTGTCGCTGAGCCATACAGGCTGGATACAAAGACCTTCCAGTGTCGGAATCTTGTGATAGCGTTCGTAGAAATACTCACAAACACTTTACGACAGTACACAACAAATTATTGCAAATTCTTTACCAAACGCCATACCGTAACTTACAGTTACTGTATTATTTCTGCGTCACAACCGAAAAATCACAATACCACAGCACAGCGGATATTTCATTCATTCATTTCAAGAATTTTATATCATGCTTCTTCAAAAAAACTACTCAGAGGCGCTCCCAAATCCATTTAAGGCGCACCAGATTAGTAACTTGTGAAATGCAATCATGTTGCTCCTTGGCAACAAGTAAATCTCCAGCAGGAGTCCATTCAACTGAGGAGCGGCATGTGGGGGACCACAAGTTAATTGTCTTAGGACATAACTCCAAAGCAAAGGCGCAGAGCATTGTTTCAGCAGATTACCTGAACCAGAAGTTCGACGTCCTGCGGTGTGTCGGTGCCAACGAAAGAAAGGAATGTTTCGGTAATGACATGGAATTTCCGGATTGCAAAGTCTCGGTGATGTCTTGAGATGGGCATTGTGTCACGCTCCATAACAACTGCCAACGGAAAACAATGCAGCAAAATGCAAGACAATACAATACATAATCCACTATGGAAAACAATGCGGCAAAACAATGCAACACAACACAATACATAATCCACTATACAAAGCAATGCAGCAAAAAATGCAACACACTACAATACATAATCCACTATAAGGGTCCTCTTTAAGAACATCTTTCAACGCTTAAATTCTAAAATATAGAATAAAAATTCCTGATCTTAAGAAATTCATACAATAGGTTTGAAAATAGGAAAAGGCACTAAAAATAGAAGCTTCAATCTGAAAAATTTGGGACATTACTCTAAATCTATAGTCACCTGCTGTTCCAAGCAAGCCTGAAAAAAATAATAAAGAAAAGTAATAAGATAAAAAAAGAGATAAGAATATTCTTTATTTCACCAATTGTTATCCGCATTTTGGTGCACAGACATAGTAACAAACATATATAATTCATAGAACTTAAAAAGGCAGTAAAATTAAAAAATAAATGGAAATAATAAATGGAAATAAAGACAATAATAATAACAACGACAATTTCTACAGCACCATACAGCACACACCGTCACAAGGGCGCCTAAAAGAAATATGTTTCTCATTTTCAAAAGAAGGTCGGAAATGCACATCGCAGTTAAGTCACCGTCTGTGTTCTACAAAATGTACAAAAACACCAAACACAACATTCACATTCTCTAATTAATTAATTAACATTAATTAACATTCTCTAATTAATTAATTAATGCACTCCCAAATCCATTTAAGGGACACCAGATTAGTAACTTGTGAAATGCAATCGTGCTGCTCCTCGGCAAATCTCCAGCAGGAGTCCATTCCAAACGGAAATTAATCAAAATTAATTAATTTAAAATTAAAACTCACATTCCCAGAACAGGTCTGAAGCTCTTGGTTTTGGCAGCGTCACCTTTTCGAGGCAGGTCGTCGAGTTGAGGAGGATTTCTGAGCAGATCTGGACGAGTTGGCGGCCCTTCGACGTCTTCAACCCCTCGTTCTTCGTGCACAGGTGGCAGAGCATCTCGAGCAGCACGAGCGGATACGCTCCGTTGTAGAACTTGGTGCCGTGCGTCGAGATGGCGTCGATGTACATGACGACCGCGTCCGTTGCCTCGGCGCTTGCGTTCTGGAGGTAGTCGCAGACGCACGTCTCCAGCTTCAGAAGCCAGTCGTGTTCGAGGTGGGCGATGGAGTCGGGCGTCACCATCGTCCGGTGCCGAGACAGCTCGAGCGCCTGCAGACAGAACCCGGTGAGAAGCTTGCGATTGGCCGGCTCCATGACGGTCATCTTCTGCGTTCCGATGAGGAGCTTCAGCGAATACATCATTGCATGCGCCACCTGACCCTGGAACATGGACGCATGTCAACCAAGTACTAGAACATGGAATATGGTCGCATGTCAACCAAGTACTGTAAGAGATATATTTAGGGCTGCTCAACGATTAAATTTTTTAATCGTGATTAATCTTGTGATTAAATTTTTTATTCGCGATTAACCTTGCGATTAATTGCATCTTAACAAAATAGCAATGCAGCTTTGCAAAGCCAGGTTCATCGTTCAATGGCACCACTCTTCTCATTGTTTAGCCGCCTCTTTGAGCTGTTAATATCCCTCCCGCATCATCCAGTCCAGAAGCTTCTGACTAGGTCTTCCTCTTCCCTTGTGTCCCTCCATTCTTTCCCCCATTATTTCCCTCATAAGGGTGTCTCCTCTCAGTATGTGACCTATCCAGTTTCTTTGTCATTTTCTTATTGCGGCTCTTTCCTCCCCCACCATCCGTAGCAGGGTCATTGGCAGTGGCGTAGGCAAGGGGGGTTTCAGGGGTTAAACCCCCCCATTGGTCTAGGGAAAAAGTTTTTTAAAGGTTATTTATCCACTTAAATAAGAAAAAACAAAACAATTGCTTGTAGTAACAACTGCTTTTCTTACTTTATTCCCTTTGTTACTTTATTCCCTTTTTATTTACTGTAATACCGTTGGGTTGGTGTCAGAAAGGGCATCCGGCCAGGCCATAAAACTCCCAAAACCCCATTATAAATTCCTGGCTACGCCACTGTTCATTGGATATATGAAATTGTAGTCTTTGGAAGTAAACTCTATTTTTGATTTTTTAACACTTTCTAAAGTCTCAAACACACATAAGCAGCAGATGGAGATTTTAAATGTTTTTCTCAAATAAGCATTCAACTCAAACTGACAACATAGAAAGAGATTGTCCATAACTCACCCGACTTAAGTTGGCTGTCGTGACGTGATCGTAAAGACTCTTGAAGCGTTTCGCTGGATGCTTGTCTTTCGACGTTGATCGACCAGATTTGCCCTTGCCACACGACCTTGTGGAGACTGCAACACAAATACAAGATGCCATTACAATGATGATGATGATGAGGTGGCACTACCCTAACTGTGGTAGTCAGTCCCAATCCAGAAGAAAGGGAATCATCTTTGTAATGAAACAGCGTCGTTAAACATCAACTAACCATAACAAGCATTAAAGACAGGAGGAAGACGAAAATTTACCCGAGGGTAAAGACGATGAAGCTGGACTTTTTGAACTTTGGACAATCGTTCGGGAAGAACCCAGCGTTGTGTTTGCGCCACCATCCGTCGGCAAAGACAAAGCCGCACCTATCACAGAATCCTAGGAAAGACAAAAGAACAGGAAATATAAATGGACGGGTGTAATCGTAGGTAGTCGCTGTATGAAAATATTTCACTCATTAAATTACTTTCCTACCTACTTACTCAGCTCTCTAAACCTCCGTTTAAGAAAACACAGCTCTTGCGCAAATCTACACATATAAATGAGCAGTTAAGTACCGGTAGTATAGAATCAAGTAAGTAGTTATCCACTTATATTATAAATTTTCTCAGAGTAGTTAAGCACTAGTATATGATCCAAACCTGCTTATATTATAATTCTCAGAGTAGTTAAGCACTAGTGTATGATCAAACCTGCTTATATTACAATTCTCAGAGTAGTTAAGCACTAGTATATGATCAAACCTGCTGGGCCAGTATGGCCAATTTGTGAAGAACCATGAAAGTGAGGCCCATATATTATAATTATCAGAGTAGTTAAGCACTAGTATATGATCAAACCTGCTTATATTATAATTCTCAAGAGTAGTTAAGCACTAGTATATGATCAAACCTGCTGGGCCAGTATGGCCAATTTGTGAAGAACCATGAAAGTGAGGCGGACCAATTTCTGACACGACTTCTCCCTTTCAAAGTAGAAAATTGTTTCAAGTCGAGCGATTGTGACTACCAGATCTTCGTCATACGAGCTGAATAAAAAAAGAAGTATGCACAGTTCGCTGCTCACTTGCAAGATGCATTACCCTATATGGATAAGGTACTGAAGCATACTCAGTATGCCCCAAGACTACTTAATAAGGACCTCAACAGGTAACAGGGATGTCAATGAAGAGGACAAAAATATGAGCAAGCAGTTTTCTCTGCAGAATCTTCTCTAAGATTTTTATTGCAATCATTAACAAATAGCATTTTAACTGCATGAACAATGTGTTTTTGTGTTATGGTCCAAGGTGATATTGTCACATGCATTACACCATGTCATACCTTTCCAAGTGTCAGGCCCCGTATAAATCTCATATGTAGGTGAGGCACTTATTTCCTTGAGTTATACTGAACCTGCAGTGGACATACTCCAACGACTGGGAGAGCAAAACATGGCAGAAATTGATGTCAGGCTGGTACTAAATTCTGCTGCTTGGTGAGAATCAAAAGTGTCAAAAAATCATTGTTTTACACACAGTTTGCTCATTTAAAAATAAACTCTTACAAAATTTATGAACAGATTATTTACAGACCTGACAGACCAATAAAATAAACCTCATAGGGCTATCAGTAAATATTAGTTTTCTGGCAAACCGATTTTCGGCTTAAGAAATTCCATTTAAAAACCAATGATAAAATCAGTTATTAATTGGCTTAAAGATAAATCATTTTTTTCCAGCTGGTAGCATAAACAAAGATGGCGGCCGCTGGGATTCATTTGTAAAACCTCAGCGTGACACCATTCACTGGGATGTATGTTTGAGCATCAATTCCTTACAAATGATCTTCCTAATTCCTGATGAACCGTTCTCATGTCAGCCAAATAGGCTAACTAGGAACATCTTCAGGAAGTTTTTTTTCAGGCAAACATTCCTTTAATTATACATGCACACTTATGTCACATATATTAAACATCAATACAGTTGACTTACCATTTATCTAGGCTATCTGTTCCATCAAGCAGGAGCTTCAAGTCACTAGGATTTGGTGGAAGGAATTTGGCAACCAGTGGTTCAACCATTGTAGACCCGTTTCCTTTAATCTGAGTTGACAAAATACAAGTCAACAATTTACTGGCTAGTCAGGTAATTCTGCTAGTAATTTGATATTGTAAGCAATTGTTACAAGAATTTGTCACTTCCATTCCAATGCTAAGATCAGGGATGAATTTCTATATATATATATATATATATATATATATATATATATATTTGTTTAATCAGAAATCAGGTTGACAAGCCACAACACAGTTACAAGATGAACAGAAAAATAGTTATATAAAAAACTGCTTGTACATTGTTCAAGAGTTGCTTTATTTATTAATTTTAAACTAATCGCTTATTCTAACCACAAATTTGACAAAAAGTGTAAAATGTGTCAATGAGCTGGTTCGATGGTCAACAATGCCAATACAGATAAGCCCAGGATTTGGTTGGTACAGTCCTAATAAAAGGAAACGTGTCCAACAGCATAAAACTAGCAGCACCGTTATATTTCACTTGGCCTTGTCATCGAGTACTGAGCTTGCAACCATGGCAATGAAGACAGCAAGAAAAAAGGAGAAGAGCAATCTCTTAACCTTTTAATGACCAGCCACATATGTTTTAGAGCAGTGCTGTCCAACCTTTTTGGCCCCGTGGGCCGCAAAGCAAAACTCTTGAAGCCGAGGGCCGCAACAATGGGCTCAAAAGCATCGTCAAAAAATTTACTGATAATTTTTAGCGGTTTTGTGGAATTATTGTAATGTATTGATCAGTGCATAATACGATGCTTGATTATAGATCAGCCCCAAAATTATTAAGAGCGCTGAGATGGATTTTAAGTTTGTCGCCCAGCCTGGCAGCCACGACCTGACAAACTCAGTTCTTCAATTTATTTCCAAGTTAGGGCCTACAGCTTTTTTGTTCATCTCCACCCTGTGGCTGAGTCGAAACCAGCCAATTCTGTCTAAGGAACACTCATCATAGTCGTTGGCAGAGAATGAGAATGGCTTGTCAAACCCCAGAAACCATTACAATATCAATTTTAAAAACGTTGAATTTGACTAGACTTTGTCCTTTACTTCATTTTATAGGCTACACCAGTGGTTTTCAACCTTTTTCGAGTGACGGAACCTTTCACAAGCACTCATTTGCTCGCGGAACCCTGTGCATTTCACCCGTCCAGTGCACCCAGAAATGCATGCAGTTATTTGTAATTTTTTAAATAATATTTAGTTCTAAACAGTTTAAGACTTTTAATGTACGTTATTTGCACATCTGTTGCAGTAAGTCTTATATTATAGGCTAATAGTACATTACAAATGAATGGCTTAGAATTCTATTGAGTCTACGTATATAAGTCCACTGCACTAAGCACTGTCAGAGAACAGCTGCATTTCTGCTGTAGGCCTGCCTAGGCCCTATTTCGCCATCTAGGCTATGTATCAAAATAATGGATAAAATATTGAAAATGAAATACGACACATTCTAGATCAGTGCTTTGTGTTATGTTATAAAGCATCTTTCTTCAAGGTTATTGCGAAATTTGTGCCTGGTTAGTTAGCTACAACGGGGCAGAGGGATCTCAGCTAGCAAACATAGAAGTTTCAGCCTCTATCGAAGGCAAGTTCCAAGTCGAACGCTGGTTATACATCCCAACCTGATATAGTACTTCTATCACAATAATCGACCAAGTGATTCCTGTTTTACGAATCTTCAGTGAGTTTCGAATTGTAAATGGCGGGTAGGCCTATCGGTCAAAAATTCGTCAGACAGGTTCAGGCTTTACAATTGCAAAACTTGGAAAATCCGCCACCTCATAATGAATAATTAACCACTATCTCTTCAATGTTAACTGATCCAAAGGATAATTAACCAAACCAGTCGTTGGTCTACGACGCTCAGCAGATTCTAATGTGGAAGAAATTGTTGAGAATAGAGTTTCCATTTGAATAGTTCAAAGCTAATCATAAAAATTGTGTCTGAACGTCAGTTGAAGACGCAGGGCATCTATCGATTCCCATATGATAGCCTACGTTTCTCTTAAATAGCAAACCTAATGTGCAGATTCACTCATGGGATCATCATTACAATTTATTATGTTGTTTAACAACATATAGAAAGAGTAATGCGCTCTCGTAATAAAGTTATTTAAGCAAGAATGACTTAAAGCTGTGAAATAATTCGACTGATTATTCATGATTTTTTTGATTTCGGTTGATGCTCTAAAATTTTATATCAAACTGCCGCGGAACCCGTGGCCGACGCTCGCGGAACCCTGGGGTTCCGCGGAACCCCGGTTGAAAATCACTGGGCTACACTGTGGAAGAATTTAGCATGCTCTGGCGGGCCACTTGAAATCTCTCCGCCGCACGTTGGACAGCACTGTTTTAGAGCATTTAATTACATGCTAGTAGTTGGTTATGCTAAGCCATTCATGTAAACAGCCATGGAAATGAACAAACTGGGTTTTTTAGCCTTCCTTTACGTACAAGGACAATGGTTCTTGTCATGACAAGCAACAATCAATCTATTCATCATATCTGAGTTGGCTGGGGGGCATACATAGAGCCAACATTTGCAAATAAATTTCTGCCCTTATGAGTTTCGAACTCCTAACCTCTGAATGAAACTCAAGTCCTCGTAAGCACTAGACTATCAGACATCAACACATGTGAATAACAATAATTTTCAAATGTACATTCCACAATACTGCTCGTCCATCACAGTATGCTTCTCAATCCGCAGTACAACTCCGCTGCAAGGCAGCAGTCATAGTACTCGCAATTTACGTACAAAGCATCTCCTCACAAGAAACGCTTCCGAATAGTATTTCCTCAAAAGGAATGCCTCCAAAGCACTGAAAGATCTCTCGATTGACCAGTACATAATGGCTAGATAAACAAAAGAAAGGGGAGCATACTTTGTCTACTTCTGATGAGTAGAGTAACGTCAGAGGAGGCAGTTCGGCCCAGAGACTATGTTCGATGAGGTGATCACGAATTCCATTCACACTAGACACAAAACGAAGAAATCATTACTGGTGCAACAAGCACACTCAAAACAATTACAGAGTAAAGACATATACATGAAAAATATCACTTGGGGGATCATCCTTTGAAACAAAATTCAACAGCACACAAGAATATAGCAAAACAATTTTTTTTTACCAAATGTACACAGAGCGAAATTCACAAATACACTAAAACATGCCAACACAGTAAATGCGCATTACTTATTGCTTAGTAATTCTCACATTACAATGCACAGAACAAGAATAAAATCAAACTAGAACACGTTTCAAAATGTAGTCACAGGTTCTCCTCAACTATGTGACCTTTGTGTTGTATTGTAGCGTGGGGCGCGGTGGCGCAGTGGTGGCGTCGTTGCCTTGAAGCCGGAAGGTTCGAGGTTTGAATCCACCTCGCCGCGTAAGGACCTTGGGCAAGTCCTTCACTTGCAATTGCTCAGCGCTTCGGCGTGAAACTCCGATGCAGTGTCCGCTCTGCATTCGGGAGCGCCTCTGAGTAGCGAGAGAGAGCTTGAAGGGGCGCTATAACAAGTGCACATACAAACTATCATTAACTGGCAAAGTTCAGTTTCTTTCGGCATACCATGAAAAACCCAGTTTCATTTTTCTAAATAAGACCAGATGCTTAGCATTTGCATAGCCCAGAGATCGGGGCCTTGCGCACTGGGAGCGCCTCAGAACGGTTCACCCTACTAGAGGTGCTTTAGGCCAAAAAAAAATAATGCTGTGTTTCCGGTAACAGAGCTAAAAAAAATTGGGTAGGTAGGTCGAAAAATATTTTTATTTTGTAAAATATTTTTATACAGTGATTATCCGAAAAATTATATCCCACTACTCTTTTTTGCGTAAAAGGTACACGCTGCAGCAAAGTACATGTTTTAAGCAAGTATAAACTGCCTATTTCCTCGACTGTCTGCACCTAAAACTGCTCTAGAAAACAGTTCTATTAATTTCATTTTGTTAACATCTTTTCTGGTAAGATAAAGTGGGAAGGGAAGGGGAAGATGAGTGCGAATAGAACATCACTGCTAGGGGTCGTTCCAGACTGGCCAAGCCAGTGACTAGTTACACCTAGAGGTTGCTAGATTTATTTTCCCTAGTCACCGTTAGAGTTGGCTCAAGTGAGAATGATAAGGCTAGAAGTTTCTCAAGACTGGCAGCCAGGAAGTAGTTAAGCAGGCGTAAAACTCTAATGCAGTGCCAACACTGTAGTTGGGAGCGCTTCTGAGTAGTTAGCTTGAACAGGTGCTATAGAAATTGAGAGATGAATTAAATATATTGAGACATTCTATTCCCTTGAAAACTGTTCTTTTTGGCCATGCTGGAGTCGGGAACCCTCTGAGTAGTTTCCTTGAAGAGGTGCTATATAACTACTTGAATGAATGAATGTTAAATCCTTCACCAAAGAGTGCTCGAAATAAAATAGAACTGCTCAGTGAGCGGAAGAGAGCAGAGTTAGCAGAAGAGAGCACTCTGAGCACAAAAAGGCACAGTAAACACAAGAGCACACTGAGCAAAAGAGAGCAGAAAGAGGCAGAGAGCAAAGGAGGGCCTTGTCAAACTACGTGGGAAACTATTGATTGCTCTAATTAACAGACCCTTATATACCTTGAAAGACGGCTGCTTACGATCGTCGCCTGGCTTAGTGAATGCTATGTACAATTGTACATTTCATATACAGAAGACAATGCCACTGTAAATAAAAAAATCCACAAAATTTTCCAAGTCGTGGCAGTAAAACTGAGACAGTAGGGTTACCGGAAACACATTTTTTGTGCTAAGATCCAACTTTATATGGATGGCAATGCCACTGTATTATGTTAATTAAAAAATTGGGGAAAAAATGTTTGAAAAAATTTTTTGAATTTTTTTTTATTAAAATTTTTTTAAATAAAATTTTTTTACAAAATTATTTGAGTCGCGGCAATAAAAGAGGGTCGGTCGGGTTACCGGAAACACAACATTATTTTTTTTTGGCATTATAAATGTCTAAATACAATACAATACAACACAAAGGTCACAATTCCATCACCTGACCAACAGAACAATAAGACAGTGCCAAAGTAGGCCATCATGAATGCCAACAATATTGGTCAGAATTCAAAAGTTCTAAATAACGGGTCACACAGCCGCTACAGTGCCAGACGAAGCACACCTCTACGACACTCTCAAGCCCCACTATTTCCAACCTGGCCTAACCTCTTCCACTAACTAACACTGCTCTCTACTTGTGGTCAATCCGGCTAGGTTCCACAAGTCTCTCAAGTCTTTTTTCTTTGTTCGCGGTTGGGCTGGGAGCACCTCTGAGTAGTTTCTTGAAGGGGTGCTATATAAATGCTCTGAATGAATGAATGAATGGTTTAGTCTTGAGCTCCATTTACCTGTTGAGTTCATGAGCGGTTGAGAGGAGTAGATTGCGGGCGGCTGGGTCTTCCGTGCGAACGAGCAGAAGCGTATAGATGTGGCTGAGATCGTGCCAGAGGCGCGACAGATTTGAACAGTCGGTTCTTTGGATTTTTAACATTTCTACACAAAACAGAAAACATCTGAAACTTTGAAAAACGATGCAACTGCTAAAGACAGAATGGCAATACAGCAGTTATTGCCATTCTGAAATCGCAAGTCAACAATAATACTACGCATGCAAATTCCTGTTAGCTCACCACAGGAGCTACAGCTGTTTCCCGGCACTCTTACAGAAGTTTTTTTAAAATTCAACTCAAAATTGTGCCTTTTTGCCAAATGCTAAAGCCAAAAACACTTCTGAGTAGTCCCCAAGAAGAGGTGCAATAAGAACTTCCTGAATGAATGAATACCATAACAATGTGTTATTCAAGAAATTAAGTTCAAGAAAACTGAATTGCACTGAGAAAGATCAGCCCTGATTGAAAAGCAAGTCTTGAATCATCGAAATGGCAATCCAGCATTTGACAACTGATCCCTAAGAAAAAAGAGACATGTTGAATGCCTCACACAACAACCTACCCTGAATATATTGAATTTCAGACTAGACTCCGTGCATAGCACAGAGACGAGTTCAGCATAGGCAGTTACATGTTCTGGAAATGGCAGTGCCTTAGACACGGCACAGTATAGCAATCATCAATTCTAGCTGCATATTTACTTGGCATTACACCAGCCGGAGGAGGAGTGTGCAATAGTCTAATTGCTCACTGCAAAACCTAGAATTCTCTTTGACATGCCTGCTAAACCTATAATAATAATAATAACAATTTCTATGGTGCCGTAACACAGCCATGCCGTTAGAAGAGCGCCTCACACACTAAACTAACAGCAGGATAGGCCATGAGGAATAAATGCCCCTATCCAAAGCAGCCAGAATGAGTACATCAACCACAAACTGTTGGTGGGAAGATCGCATGGCAAGGGAGAGGAAGCTGAGGCTACGAAATTGAAATCATTAGCACTGCATGATGTGCATATCCAAGGCTCTTCTCTACATTCTTTTACTGAGCAGGGTGCGTTCGTTGTTTACTGAGCAGGGTGCGTTCATTGTTTACTGAGCAGGGTGCGTTCATTGTTTACTGAGCAGGGTGCGTTCATTGTTTACTGAGCAGGGTGCGTTCATTGTTTACTGAGCAGGGTGCGTTAGTTGTTTACTGAGCAGGGTGTGTTTATTGTTTACTGAGCAGGGTGTGTTCATTGTTTACTGAGCAGGGTGCGTTAGTTGTTTACTGAGCAGGGTGCGTTAGTTTACTGAGCAGGGTGCGTTCATTGTTTACTGAGCAGGGTGCGTTCATTGTTTACTGAGCAGGGTGCGTTAGTTGTTTACTGAGCAGGGTGCGTTAGTTTACTGAGCAGGGTGCGTTCATTGTTTACTGAGCAGGGTGCGTTCATTGTTTACTGAGCAGGGTGCGTTCATTGTTTACTGAGCAGGGTGCGTTCATTGTTTACTGAGCAGGGTGCGTTAGTTGTTTACTGAGCAGGGTGCGTTAGTTTACTGAGCAGGGTGCGTTCATTGTTTACTGAGCAGGGTGCGTTCATTGTTTACTGAGCAGGGTGCGTTCATTGTTTACTGAGCAGGGTGCGTTCATTGTTTACTGAGCAGGGTGCGTTAGTTGTTTACTGAGCAGGGTGCGTTAGTTTACTGAGCAGGGTGCGTTAGTTGTTTACTGAGCAGGGTGAGTTCATTGTTTACTGAGCAGGGTGCGTTCGTTGTTTACTGAGCAGGGTGCGTTCATTGTCCGTTTCGACCAACAAGCTGAATTATGCCTTCCCAGTGGTTAGTCTCTCACCTTGAAATAGGTTCCTTTGTCGCTACACTTGTTACCAAGGGTCTACTCTGACCATTCTGAGGACATCTGAAAACTTTCCTGCTTACCAGTCCTGGGTCGGGAGCGCTTCTGAGTAGTTGCGTTAAAGGGATGCTATATAAATCCTCGTAATGAATAAATGAATGAGACTGAAAGCGAATGCACATAGCTTACTGAGAATAACGGTATTTGCAACGTGTTTCATAACTTCCGCCGCAGCCATGTACTCCTCCTGTCTGGCTAATTCAAGGATCGGCGTGATGTAGGTGAAGAACTTAGATTGCATCTTCATGGCTACGTCGTAATTGTCGGGATAATACTCTCTGTCAGAGACAAAACAACACAAACAAGTCTGTTAATTAAGTTCTGAATCTACCACTGGCAGCCAAATCAATTACTATAAAATAAGGTTGCAATGTAAGAAGGTCCCAGCAGAAAACCCGAATTCTATTAAGATAAGATAAGAATATTCTTTAATATACCAATTGCTATCCGCATATTAGCATATCCGCTCCTTAACATACTATAATCTGAACTGGTTATATATAAAATCATGCTAACCACGCAGCAGGGTCTAACCAGTATATGTCATTTCTTATCATCTTAATTCAGCTGGATGGATAACACATACATGGACACGGTCAGTTGAGGCGATCATCAACAACTAGAGATGAGCTCAAAACTGGGAAGATTGTCAGGGTCGTGGAAATTGCAGTGCCCCAGAGAGGGCAGACCACTGATCATGGTGATGATTATAAAAACATTGCAGCAAACATAATCTTAAGACACAACATAATACAATAGCAACTGAATGGCTGAAATTATATTGGCTGGACCAGCAGTTATAAAAATCACAGAAATTCCACCGGAAAAAAATGTCTACTCGAACTGGAAAGACTCATACTGGTTTCGTCCTTCCGCGTAGCTGTAGTAAGACCCGGATCGAACCATGGAGTCCAGATCCGCAATTAGACGCTTATCAAGAAGTTCCAGAGACAGTTCCCATTGTGACTTGTCTCCACCCTGCAGGCCCCCAAAAGTCGGGTCAGGGGCACCCTGCGTCAGATTCTTCTCCGAATTCGTGTCCCTGATCTCGTCTGAAATCGAACAAGAACACAACAGTGAAAGAACAAAGACAAATAGTTAAAGTGATCTAAGTGAAACATGTAAACCCTTGGAAGTACGAACGATAAAGAAATAGATATTAAACCTCCTTGGACAAGCAGGACACCAAAGAGGCTTTTCTCTCAAAGTAATAATACAGAGTTTTGAGTCGCATCATACAAAGAAAAAAATACAACCTCAAAATCATTGAAGGCTCTGACAAAGACGAGATCAAATTAATCAATAACAAGATGACTGACAATAAACCTTTCAGCAGATTAAAACACAAAAACTAAAGAAACTATAAAACTCTGTGCAGAAAAAACCTGTACTTGAAGCAAGCTACGTTACAAAAGAACCATAAATTTCTATCTTGCCAGGAGTCTACTGCACTGATGTCTTCGAAAATCAATTGCCTGGTAAGGCAAGTAACATTTTAATTCATAGTTAAAGTGAAATTGGTTTGGAAGATGCTACCTATGTGCTTAAAAATCTTCCCCAGAACACCGGCCGGGTCTTCATTGACGGCGTACTGAAGCAGCTTCTGAAGTTGATAGCGATCAAGATTTGACAATGACTCGGTCATGGGCGCATGCACACGAACCTAAGACATACCAGCAAAACCAACGAATCAATCAAAATATCTACAATAACGAAATAAAATTAAACATAGCTCAAGAAATAATAATTAAAGAATTAATAAAAATAAAACCACCTAAATAAATTTTACAGTACCACTTAAAGGGGAAAATTAGAGAATTAATCACAGAATAATTTTTCATAGTCATTTGGTCAACCAATTCAACAAAAAAGTCTGTAAAGCATGCATCTTTGTCTAAAAAGTCTCATCTGTTGTAGTGTATTCCCTTTATCCTCTTAGGCAAACTATCTGTTTTTAAAATTTCCTCACAATCTGTCCACTTATACTCTAGTGGTCTTTCTATTTCACTCTCTGTTACTCTCTTTTCTTCTCTCTTTGTGGGTCTTTTTCTCTCTATCATCCATTTTTCTTGCTTTCTCAGCATTTCACAAAACCAATGTCATAAAAAAATCCAATGCTTTCCATTAAAAACACACTCTTCACCACAATAGGATTTCATCAGATGGTCTATTTCCAACCGTCTGGAACAATACTTGACCTACTGATCACACGTTTAGCGTTATAAAATGCTTTCACACCACAAATGAGCTCTCATCATTTTTAGCCAAACCATCCTGGTGTCATTGTCATACAGTCATCATCTTGCATTACTCATTGTCAGCCAACCAGAAGACGAGAGCGCCCAAATTCAGGAATTACGACGATTTCAACCATTCTAACTCTCACAAAGCACAACATAGCCCTCTTCATATTATATTATTTATCATTAATTTAGGAAGTTTTAAATATCGCCTCTTCAAAGGAGGTTACTCAGAAGCGCTCCAGGCCCAACAATGGCCTAACTAGAACAGTTTTGAGACCCTTCAGGAACAGAGATCAGTGGTCCTTGATTATTACCCTGAATATCGTAATTATATAATCAGTCAATGGTAAGATAGGGAAAGCAAATTCCAGTAGAGATAGCCAGAACAGTGTTCAAGAGAAGTTCACTCATGCCCTGTTACAAATAACACCCTGAATCCCCCTCGAAAGTCATCATGGTTGAGCTGACCAGGTGTGGGTTCTTGATGCGGTGGACGACGGCCGCAATCACGTGCTCGCACCAGACTTCGCTCTTGCATTCGGAACACGAGCTGCTGATGATCTTCTGTTTCTCGAACATCAGCGACACGCGAATCTCACTGTTCGTCCTCGAATCACAGATGGCGCCGTGCTTCGCAATGTAGGCGGTTGCCATAAAGCCTGCGACATCACACAAAATAACAACTCAGTGATGTACTTACAAAGAGTCTAATGATTACTAAAGCACCTTTGACAGTGTGTATGAGGCATTGGTTGAAGTGAAATAGTAAGAAAAGTCATAGAGGCATAGACTGCAGCTGAAGAAATCCAGTCAGAATCGCATAGGTTAGGGAAAGAGAAATGAAGAAGTAGAAGAAGAGAGGAGCAGTCCGTTAAGCTAACTCAGTGGAAGCCATGAATGTGAAATGTCGGCAACTTCATTTTATGGAGGATAGCGAGTGGCCAGTCCTCTCCCTCACCAGTCCATCTTCCCACTAACAGCATATTCATCACGCTGAGTTGGCTATGTGGCTGACGTTCAGCAAAAATCTCAAAACCAGTTTCTACCCTGGCAGGATCAAAGTAGAATTTTGTTTAAACTGACAGGCTGTAGAACTGGGCTGTAAATTCAAATGCCCTAGAATAGCCACAAAGCATGCCAGACATCCCGACATGATCCTGGCATAACACACTAAAGTAGTGATGTACACATGAATTAAACCATCTACCTTGATATATAAAACAGCACTGCATACATATCAATTTAAACATACAGAACATTAATCACATCAAAATTACATAAACGAAATAAAAATGTTACAAAAGCCTTTCTAAGGATGCAAACCTCACAAGACAGCGTGTAATTTAACAGATAATGCAGTCACCATAATCACTTACAGCATAGTGTCAACTTAGAAATAAACTGGGCAACAGATGGTAAATCCCAAAATGCCCCATTCTGGTCATAATAGCAATCAGTGCAACTGGATAGTGACATGCAATTCCAGCAGTGCAGTTGGTTCTTTGCTGGTTGAGACTAATGAATCAATTACATATTTCAGGATTATAAATTTATCTCAGCCTAGAAATGTGTGTCGCAAGGTTGCAAAATTAAAACACCAGCGTACACCAGCGTCACCTATCGATTATCCAAACAACGCAAAGAAAGACCATTTCTTACCAACTTGCGACATTTCTTTTATCTTTTCATCTTTAACAAGGCTGTTACCTCGGCGCCAACTGACGAGACGATCGGTCAGGTAAGCATAGGCACGCACACGACGTAAGTCCTGGGGAAATGCCCAGTAAGCAACCTGGCACAACAAGAAGACGACCATTGTTTTCATCATCAAAACAAAATCAGTTTCTTACTCCCACCACATGACCATTTTTATCACTGCTGACCAAACCCATCACAAATACCCTGATATATATTTATTGTTAACCTTTAACTTCCGATATTTACCTCTGGATATAAGATAGGTTGCCCCTGTTGGCTCCTGACTCGTGCTGAGATCTTGTCTAGGGGCACTCCTGCCTCTGCCTGCTCTATTAAATCTTTTCTTTTTCGAGGGGCTCTTCACACTGGGAGCGCCTCTGATTAGACTGTGTTGCTAAAGGTGTTTTATAAGTCCGTTAAAGAATAGAACATAATAGACTAGAGCATAATAGAATAGAAGAGAATAGAAGAAAACAGAATAGAACAAATTAAAACAAACAATAGAATAGAATATAAGAGAATATAAGACAGTAGAACAGAATAGAACAGAATATAACACAGTAGAACAGAATATAACACAGTAGAACAGAATAGAATATAACACATAAGAACAGAATAGGTTGGAGTGGGGCTGACCTTCTGCAGAAGAGATTCATCGAGCGGTGGCTTCTGAACTTCGAGGACTGAACAGCTGCAGTGCTTGGCGGCAACCTTTGACGCGAGGTTGAGCAGGGTCTGCGGCTGCTGGAGGGCTCCCCTGTGTGCTGAACTATCGTCCAGGTCGACTTCGATGGAGTCATTGCTGTTCTCGCCTGTCAACAGCGACATAATGTCGTTGATACAATCAACTACAAGACAAGAAAACGCACACGGACTGTGAACTCCGTCTTCAATACGCTACCAAACATCGGGAAGGCAATTGCCATTCTCACCTCTGTGCACAGGGTTGCTTTTTTTATTCACTCATCAGTCCCGTGGTTCAAGTGACATGCTTTAAAGAGGTCCTGAACAGGCAGTGTACAAAGTAATGATGCATACACATCTGCCAGTCTCGAGAGACCTCTAGCAGTGTCATTCTTACATGAGCCACCTCCATTAATGATTGGGAAACAAAAGATATCTAGCAATCTCTAGCAGTAACTACTGACTGGCTCTACCAGTCTCGAACGACCCATAGGTTAGCCGTAATGTTCTGTTCACACTCATCTTCCCCATCCCACTCCACCTTGCCAGAAAAGACATCAACAAAATGAAATTAATAAGATTGTTTCCTATAGTTTGTAGGTACAAACATTCTGCAAATTATAGGCATTTTATACTCGCTTAGAACATGTACTTTGTTGCAGTGTGTAACTTTGTGCAGAAAAGGGCAGTAGCTTAATTATTTGGGTAGTCACTGTATAAAAATATTTGACCCAAAAATATTTTTCTACCTACCTACCCATTTTTTAGAGCTATGTTACCGGAAACACACAATTAAGTTTTTGGGGCCTCACAACAGAGATTTAAAATTAGAAATAGATTTAGGCAATACCCTAGCATATAATCTGCAGTGAAGAAAAGACAAACAAAAACGAAAGACATAAAATTGTGTTTTCCCAATTGAGAATAACCAATTTGCATAATCTAGTCAAAATATGAGGTGTCTAAAAACTGCTAAAAAAAAGCATGAGGCTTACGCAACTCTTGGTTTATCCAGAAAGTCATTCAAATATGTAAACTGTTTGATGTGAAAGCACAGTAGCATACCACCAGACAATAGTGTTCGAATAATACAAAGGGCCACAATACAATGTAGTTACAGGATAAAATTATTAATGGCTTAATAACAGATAATTTATTTATAGCTGCAATGCTGTGTCAATATTTCCGCAGATAGTAATTAAGCAGCATTGCAAGATACCAGAGAGACGATCGGCTATATGGCACTTCCAACCTAGGCGGTCTCCTAGGCTGACCAGCTATAAGGGTGTGCAATACGTAGCAGAGCATCTTTGGAGACTACCCACACTATTTGTGATGCACAGCAAACAGTCTTTCGGGTATCTTGTAGCTATCCAATCTCTGGTATTTATTTAAGTTTGCTTGCAAGCCTTTGCTAGTCTTGTCATAGTGGTAACTAGAGAAATACCGAAGATAGAGTGCATATCCATATAAGCAACAAGGCCAACCCTGACCTTGCTCAAATAGAGTGCGGCAACCCATCAAATAAATCCCATAATGCAATGCACTCTGTAAGTAAGTAATTATTACGAATTTCAATAGCATCAAATATAAAACCATGTTAGTTAGTACGCATTTTCTTATCATTGCAACTTCCATTAAAGCAGCTCAACATGCCAACCTCGATATAAACAGGATTTACCTTCATCACTCATTCATTCATTAGATGCATTTATATAGCGCCTCTTCAAGGGGGCTACTCAGAGGTGCTCCCAACCTCAGCGCGGCCAAATAACACTGTCTTAAGATGTCCAACTTCTAATAAAGCCAGAAGTCTTTTCATCAATCCCACTTCCATTGTAGTGAATATAATTTGCAAACCCTAAAGCTTGGTTTTATAGGACACGATTAATAAAGAATGCTGCAATGACAAATAACCCTTTTATAACCATTTCCCCAGTATACTATGATAAAATTCATCAATGCTAATATTCGCATTGAATACTTCCTCATTGGGCCCCATCGTATAATGGGATGTGGCTGGAAAATAGCAGTGCTCTATCTGAGCAAAGCCTGGGCCGCCCATATTGTAAACTCAGTCTTTGGGATCGTCACAATTAGTATTTCAATCTCCACATCTCCTGAGAGCAATCTCTCAATCTGTTGTAGGCAATTATAGTTCACAAGTAGGGCATCAGTAAAAAGGTTGTTTCTTGAAAATTAACATTAATTATCAAGTTCTTTCTATACAGCAACTTGTTATTAATTGGAGAATTGATGTGCTAGTTCACGATGCTCTGCTTTCTCATATTGTGAAGCAGTCATTTTGTTAAAAAAATTAATGGGCAAAGGTAGGTCATAACAAGCAAAATTACCTGTTTAAGTGCTTCAAAATCATTCTATGATTTTGGTCATGTGCACCAGATCAGCAGTGTCTGTGCAATGTTCTCTTGTAACGATATACAATATTGTGATTAAAATTTACTGACAAATTAACTTCTTGTTCTAACTGAACAATTAAACCACTTCTGCAATGCAGATTTAATACCAATTTGAAAACAATTTAACTTTCAATGAGCACTGATAGTTTACCGAATGGCTACACATCCAAATGTTGACAAATTGAAATAATTCCACTCACAGCATATATAATTACTTGTCATATTAAATCCAATGCTTTATTGTGGCATATATGCTCACTTTATTGAGAAAACAATCTGACAACAATACAGCAATGCTAACATGAGAGATTCAAATTAACAAACAATTAAAAGAGAATATTAAAGGTTGATAGAATTGATTAATGAGCTGGCAAATATTGTTGTATAAGAATCTGGAGACAAAGTTGTCATTGGGTGGGAGAATGTGGTGGTGTGCTCTTGGTCTTAACTGATGAGCGGAGAGGGGTTGGAGTGGAGGTAGTAATTGAAGCAGGACATGCTTGGGATTGTGCAATATGGAGTAGAGCAGTTCAGTATCGGCTATATTAGTTAGTTCAGCAACTGTTTGATAGGATTGCTCGAGGTAACCTAGGCGCTCGGGATCTGGTTCTTTTTAGGACTCTCTTCAGTCGTCCTTAGAGGACCAGGATAAAACATTACCAAGATGGGAGGCATGAAATAATGGCAGTGGCTTTGGTAATGTTAAAGATGGAAGAGAAAGAGAAGTCATTGGTTCTGAAAATAATTATAATAGGTAGCGTTCTACAATGACTCGGTAGCAAGTAAGTGTATTTTTATAAATTCGATGAAAAATATTTCCTCACGAAATTGAAGCGGGATTTTGCGCGTGAGGGTCGGTTAGGGCTCAGGTTAGGCGCCGTGAGGGTCGGTTAGGGTTAGTTTTAGGGTTAGTGCAGTCATATATGCTGAAATTGAAGCTGGATTGATAAACAATAATTTTCAATGAAAAATGGCTGAAAAATTTTTGCTGACGAAATAGAAGCGGGATTTATCGAACAAATTATTGCCTAAAGAGAAGCTGGATCGATTAAAATTATTCTCGGCAAACTAGAAGTTGGATTTATTAAAGATAACAACGCTGCAACGATATCTACCGAGTCATTGTAGAACGATTTACCGAGTCATTGTAGAACGCTACCTTATAATAATAATAATTTAAGAATTATGTTATTGTAATAATAATACCAGTATCTGAAGTGGGCAGGAGTACTCTGCAGTTGCGACGCAAACTTGGTCTGCCGAGATCCGCCGAAGCCAAGTTTTCTACTGAACTGAAGTATGAAGAACTTGGAAAGAAAAGGTCCTCGTCCGAAGAATCAAACACATCCATTATATTAATATAATCATAGTCCATTATCCATTTGCAACGATAAAATGATTTTATCCTAAATCCTATGCTGTTTTATACGAAGCTTCCGGAAGAGGCAGAATACTCTCGACCCTCCTCTCGCACGCAGCAGCAATAAAAAATTCTGATGAAAATAAGCCGGTTCAAATGTATTTACTTACTTACTAATCGTTGCAGAAAAATGTCAACCAAAGATTGATAATTATTAGCAAAGGCAAAGCGATAGCCTCTATGTCGAATAAATGAGGCTTTTTAGTACGAAAATATTGTTTATTTATGCGTTAAAACTGTTCTCGACCCGGACCACCATGGACTACTCTAACGGACAAACCTTTTGACTCAACGCAGCGCTCGTGAATAAGCCGGTGCCCCTCGCTTGGCTTTCGAGTGGCGCTTTAGAAATTAGGAGATTACGAGTACGATTATCGCACATCTAGGGTTCCGAACTCCGGTAAAATATTGCCCATCTAGTGGAATGTCTCGGAAGCCATAAAAGACAAGTAAATAAAATTTTTTTATTCAACGCCTGCAAACGCAGTGCGCTTTACATGATTGTGCAAGTTATGCAGTAGGCCTACCGCGATAATAGCAGCCTACAAAGCATGTGCGCCCAACGGGGGGCTCGAACTCGTTACCTCTCGCTCTCTACGCCAGCGTGTTATGACTGTTATCCATTAGGCCTACTCTACATGAAAATCTGTTCGTCTGTCAGCTGGTTTCAGTTCTAAGTTCAATATGCACTTTATCTTTCTCTTATCTAGAATTGTTACTTCATAGAACTCAAAGGGCCAAAATCGTATAGGTCAATTTGACAGCAAGTTCTGGGTTAAAGGTATAGTCTGTAGTAGTTATTCCAGTTTGAGCAATAAGTTGTGTTGAAATTGACAATGAAGGATATCATTTTTTGGCTTTGCTCCACTTTATTTTTAGTTCAGATTTCGTTGAAAATTTCTCAGATTGATGGATTTATAACATGGATTGCAGTTCGACTACCTCTTGATGTAATATCACATTTAATTTAATATTACATTTTACATGTTGTGTTAGGCATAATATTGATATACCATTGTACATTTATATGACCTTTTTGAGGCATTATTTCAATATTAGGAAATGTGTGTAGGCCCCTAGGCCCCTATGTGCATTTGTATTATTGTTAATACTATTGCTAACATAAATATAGCACATGCACAATCATGCAGAAATGTTAATCTGCGAAGTGATTTGTCAATCATTAGGTAAAAAACAGTTAGATACTTATCGAGTTGTTTAAGAACCAGTGGGAAATGGTGAGTTTGTGGCATTTCTTGAAGGAGGTAAGAGTTCTGACATCGTAGAAACATTGATAACCTCAGTTTCCACACTTTGGGCAGATGCACAACTGCACGTAAACATAATATAGTTCCTAAAGACATGATACACACAATACTTCAGAGATTCATCTCCGGTTGACTGGAGGCTTCTTGTGATTTCTGGAATGTTGCAGAAAATTAGGTCATAAGTATGAAAATAGAACAAGAATCACACTCTCAGAACTATTATCCAGCAACGTTTAGGGGATTATCCAGGGGATAATTATTATTATTATTATTTATATTATTATTATTTATATTATTATTTTTATTATTATTATTATTATTAATCCCATGGATTATTATCCCGGGATTATCTTCTTTTCAGAGTGTCTCTGTCTACTTACATGATGATTGGTGGTTTATTCTATGCAGGGTGAAGTTGCTGATCCTGGGGCAACATGGCCACTGCCCCAGCAATGGACCACCTCTGATGAGCAGATGACGATTGACCCAACATCAGAGTTCAACTTCACCTCAAACCTCATCAACTGTGATGTCATCGATGAAGCGTTTGTCCGCTACGGCCACTGGATCCAACTGGACAGGAATGGCATTCCCAACTTAGACCTCACTCCCCTACAACAGCTCAGTGTTACTGTTGTCGACCTTGACTGCTCCTCGTGTCCGGCCCTTGGTGATGACGAATCCTGTAAGTGTCTGATTCAATTTATCACCGTTACCATGTAACATATAAATACACTTACGGTAATTTTGTCAAGGTCGTCTTACTCTAAGCATCTTGACACATACCCAGTAAATGCTCAGGTTTATGTTTTACTGTGTGTTGCTTCTACTTCATCCTACTTTGCTTTACTTAGCTTTTCCTTTAAACCTATCTTGCAAATTCTTTTCTTACCCCATCTGACTTATTTTTACTTCCTATAGCTATGGTTCCTACTTTGAAATAGCTGAATTGCAAATATCGTTTGTCTAATACCGGTATGATATTGGTGAAAAAATTCAAAGGTTTTGATTATGAAATGAGCTGCGAGTCATTATCTTACTACTATCAATGATCTCTGATCCGCAAACTCCTTCTTGACAAATTCCTCAAGGCTCACAATTTCTCATTGACAGTCCAGCATCTGGATGTTTGCCTGCTCTTCACTTCTGAACTGACCAACATTGTGATATATGGCATTGGCTGCTTGTGTTTAGGTTTGTGTGCTTATGGGTTATCAGTCAGTGTCCAGTCTGCTAAATTACATTACATTACACATTGAAATGTAGGCAGATGGGCTCATGGGCGCCCGCACATAGGGGCAAGAGGGGGCACTTGCCCCCCTTGAAAATTGATTTTCATATTTTTAACTACTGCTTTTGGTTTTTAACTAATTTTTTCACACTAAATCGCAAATCTTACTAACGATACACAAAGTAAAACAGAAATTTACATGTAGAAAACTCGGTGAAAAAATACCTGTGTTCTTAATATTCTGCTTTGAATTTGTTAGCTCTTGTTAAAAAATTTAACTGTTAACCATTGTGTTTTGCCCCCTCCTGGAAAAATTTCTGCGGGTGCACATGTGGATGGTCAGTAATTTACTGAATTACCTCCCTACAAAGCTGTGTTTATTACATCTGACCAATCAATATTTCATAAATCTTTGAAGTTCCTTTTCTTTTCACGTGGCTGGGCTGGAAACGCTCCTGAGTAGATTTAATGAAGTGGTACTATGTAAGTCAGCGTTCATAGAATGAATGAATGAATGAATGAATGTATCTTTCACTGATTTTTGTCGCTGTCTGTTTTCTCAAGATTCACTGACAATCAATGGTCAACCATCTGCAACCCTGCAAGCTGAAACAATCTGGGGAGCTCTGAGAGGTTGGCATTCCTCTTAATCTAATCTTTTATCTTTTCTAATCTAATCTAACGTGATTACCTCTATATGAGGCCGCCATCTTTATGCACAAACCTTGCATCAACCGATGATCACTTCACATTGATGAGAAATGTCGTAGTTGAGAATGAGAATAGAAAGGAAAAGCATCGTCGATATCCAGTTGCGAAATCAATGGATGTATTTATTTATATATATTTAAATGGTGACAGGACAATTACCCCCTGGACAATTACCCCCCGGACAATTACCCCCGGACAATTAACCCCGGGGACAATTACCCCCCGGACAATTACCCCCCCGGACAACTACCCCCTGTGCCAATTACCCCCTGGACAACTACCCCCCGTGCCAATTACCCCCCGAACAATTACCCCCCGTACCAATTACCCCCCGGACAATTACCCCCGCGCCAATAAAGAAGTCTATGTCATGTTCATCTATTTTCGCACTGAACGAAACAACACCATTTGCTAAATTCTTCTGTTTCACATAAATAAAACCTTCGAAACTAAGTTTCTTTCCCTCTCTCGGATTTATAAAATTCCATCATGACTAGATATGGATAAATTAAGCAGACTGTGAGTATTGCATTGAATGATCAGCTAAATTTTATGCAAGAGCGTATACAGGTAACGTATGCCTGAGAGCGAGATAAACAGATACATAGAGAAAGACAGAGAGAGGAACAGAGAGGCATGGAGTGCTAGAAGGAGGCATGTACGCAGATAGACGAGAAATAATGGTAGTATAGCAAGGAGTGTGTATAAGTGTGTACAATAAGTATTGTAAAGTGAGCCAATGAAGAAAGATGTCTACACAGTAAAGTTACTTTAGGATAGGCTTTGGCAGCGCTGAAGGTCTGACAAATACGTAAGACCATGACCATGAGAATGTTCGTTCCCTATACGAAGATACGCGTTGGGGAACAAGCTCACACTGTGCCATGGGGGGTAGTTGTCCGGGGGGTAATTGGTACGGGGGGGTAATTGTCCGGGGGGTAATTGGTACGGGGGTAGTTGTCCGGGGGGTAATTGGAACGGGGGGTAGTTGTCCGGGGGTAATTGTCCTGGGGGGTAATTGTCCAGGGGGTAATTGTCGGGGGGGTAATTGTCCGGGGGGTAATTGTCCAGGGGGTAATTGCCCTAGAACCATTTAAATATAATTAATAGATATAAATTATTATATGCACACGTTATAAGTCGTTTGTTAACATATTTTTGCGTGTATCGTATCGGTCCCTGTCTATGGAATGGACTTTTTCCATCAAATCGCTGAGCCGCCTTTCTCTCTCGTAGTCTTTCTTCATCTAAGTTCTCTCTGGTCTCAAATCCTGCCTTTTCTTTTGGGTTGATTGCAATGGGAATGCCCAACCCAGACTGCACTCATCTGCAACAGATCAGCTTCTGATAGGCTTTTTCTGAAAGAACCGCTTTATAATTATTAATGATCATATACAATACAATTATATTATATATTCGAATGTTCTGAAGATAATCTGACTGTAAGCAGTAACTTAGTCATTGGTGCCTGACCAGAAAACTTTAATTTGTTTCTTTACATTATTGTGATAATAATCATTATGTGTATAAAATGTTTATTGATGGTTTATTATAATATTATCTTTACTGGAATAATTTACAGTTGGCTGCCTACAATCGCATTCATTAGAAATGTAAAAATTTTCTTTTCTAACTTTGCATTTGATTTTTAATTAAGTGTAATATTTATTTATTTAGGATTAGAGACTTTTAGCCAGCTCATTTACCTGACAGAAGACAAAAAGGTAGGCCTTCATTAAATAATTTCACAATTTCTGTTTTTTCACTTGCTTTGTGTGCTTGTGCCTTATCATAAGAAAAAGTGTAAAATAATTTGACTAGCTGGAAAATTATGTCATGTAGTGTTCTGCGACCAGACATCAGTAGTAGTATCATTTAGTGGCTGGTTTAGTCAGTATATACAGTACACAACAAGCTGCATTGGTTTCCCTGTAACTTTAGTACATATTCGTAATTAAAGGGTTAAAGTAACAACTGTTGAATATGTGAAATACGTTTGAGGTTCAACGTGAATCCGTGATGCACATCGTGTAGGTTTATGGTAAGTCTGAAATCTCTCGGCACCACACAAAATCCACGTTGGGAGATTTATCACTAGAGCCATATCAAATCGAGTCTGCTATTGCCAGGTTGTTTGGTCCAAGGGTTTCGAACAAAGGAGAGGTTTTGGGACATAAATGCATCAATGCATGCACTTTCCGGTACACTGTACACAAATCTAAATGCAGTGGCGAGCACAGACTGGAAAGGTAAGGGGCGTCCAGGCACTTCTTCTGGAGAGGTAAGGGGCGTCCAGGCACTTATTTTTCCACACTTTAGGCACTGAGTGGACCATTTTTGGAGTTATTTCAAATGATGAGCTTAAGTGCAGATTAAAGTGAATCATGCAACCTTTTCTGCAGTGGCAAGTTTTGCAGAATTACGAAGGAAACTATTAGTAAATCCAGTAGTGTGTTTTATTAGAAGCCGCAAATTAGTATTTTGGCTACTGTGGTTGAAGTTATTTAGCACAGTTTTCTGTTTTTGTTGCAGTATTCCATTAATTATACATCGATCTCTGATTTTCCGCGGTTCAGTCATCGTAGTCTTATGATCGACACCGCTAGACACTTCTATCCTGTCAATACCATCATCAACATACTAGTAAGTATACAAATCGAATTTTTCTTAAAGCTGCCTAGTAGCCTACAAATTCGACGTTTCTTAGCCTGATCTCTGCCTTTTTCCATTAGTGATTGAAATATTTTATTTTATCATGGTCCAGTGTTTTCAAGAAAAGATTCAACATACGATTTGTGAATACAATGATTATGTGCTTGTTTGCTGAAATGTCTTTGTGTAAGATAAATAATTACCTATTGTCGTGCCTTGTACCTGATAAGAAATCATTTATCCTCGTTTTAGGATATAGCTGTTACTGCTGTTACCATAATTGTGCTTTTGCCGAAATGTCCTTCAGTTGTTGGACAATGCCCAAAAGCCCCGAATATTTGTCATTGATAACAGGACTCAGTATTTGTCAAGCCAGTTAATGTGGTTCATTCTAAGGACCTTTCAAAGATCTGCTTACTTACGTAAGCAGTTGCCTGTGATTGATAGTAATAGCGCTATAATTAAGCTTCCTAGATTGTCAAGTGCCTTGCACTTGCCAGCGTCTCAATTCCCTCAATTTTTCAAAAGATGTTTAACCCATATCAGACACTGACCATGCATTGTCAATGGGAGGATCAGTTGGTGAGGGAGATGTCTGTTCAATGGCCTTCACATTATAATATGCAGGTTTAGACTGCATGAGGTTGCCAATAAACCCATGCATGGTTGCATTATAAAGTTTCGAGGTCAGCTCAAGGAGTCCATAGATATCTTACATTTACTGAGTCTACCAGGATTGCAAACACACAACATACGTGGCTTACATTTACGAAGTTTTAAGAGTAAAAATTAATTTTGACAAACCAGTGTATAAAGTTCAAGAAATCATTCTTGCAATGATTAGTATTGGCAGTGTCATGATTTTGCTAACTGTTCTTAAAAGTACTTAAACTTGCTCTTCCTGAGATTTCATGTTTGGATAGTACTCTTTGTAAACTTAAGCCATGCGTGTTGTGTGTTTATAATTCTGGTAGTAAATGTAGGATATCTAGGGGAGACCCGACACAATCCATTATGTATGCACGCACGACATATCGATTTCCACTTATTTAATTAATGCATTTCAGGTGATATAGATATCATACATGTTTGGCTTTTGTAGGATGCCATGTCATGGGATAAATTTAATGTGCTGCACTGGCATATTGTGGATGACCAGTCGTTTCCATACCAAAGCACAACATTCCCTGACCTGTCAATTCATGTAAGTGGACAGATTCTATTGCTACAAGCATTTCAATTTTATGTTTGTATGTGCACTTGTTATAGCGCCCCTTCAAGCTCGCTACTCAGAGGTGCTCCCGACTGCATTGGAGTTTCACGCCGAAGCGCTGAGCAATTGCGAGTGAAGGACATGCCCAAGGTCCTTGCGCAACGACGTAAGGTGGATTTGAACTTGCAACCCTTCGGCTGCAAGGTGACGACCGGTTGCGCTACACCACCGCACCCCACTGTTATAAATCGTCTACTACCTAATTTCATGTAGGAAACAACTATTTATCAGAAAATAATTTGTTAATAACATGTTTTTTCAACTAGACCTCGATGATATCCTGATTTTATTCATTGAATATCTTGCTACAGCATGCCAAATCTTGTACTTGTTAATGAAAACTGTTATATATAGCATGCATACTTTTCTGAAGCAAATAACATGGCAGTACATATGCATTAGGGTGTCCCACGATTGCACAGGAAAAATATTTTTCTTGAAACTTGAAATGCAGTCCCTCCAAAAAGTTTCCTTATGGTCCTATGATAGTACCTGCCAAATTTCTGGACATTTTGAAAATATTTAGAGGCCGCTCAAAGCTCACATATAATATGTGTAAGTTGTCACAAATTATACGTGCGACATATAGGCCTATGAGTTTGAAATTTTCGGAGGTCCACACTTTGATCCCACTAGCGTGCTTATGTATTGCTTAATAACCTTATATTGCTCTGAAATACTAAAATCTACAAATATGCAACCTTATTGTATTTGCGAATGAGGTTTTTCAAGCATAAGGACGACAGTTAATCTCTCGAGCAAACGAATGATGTAAATGTCGTGCACTAGGATTGCAGGTCGCTACCTCCACATGGCAATCATCAGTGGAGTAGAAATGAATAAGGTTAACAGATTGTCAGTCTGATTTTTCTCTAGTTGGTGGAAGTAGCCTACAAACATGTTGGTGTGCTAAAGTTGACCTCTGGACCAGGACAGGAATCAACGGTTGCAGTTTGAACCTTTTGAAGTCGTGAAAGTGTGATGCATTAGGCCTAATTATTGGCAAATGCTTTGAGACAACGGCTTTCAATAACTGCATATTAAATAGAGTTTGCAATGCCTTGCACCCTTCTACATCAGCCATCAGTCGTAACATCTTGTTAACATCACAGAAATCTTTTAAGTCCAGTTGCCTGGTGCATTCTTTGTGTCCTTGGTAAAAATTTGTCCATCAATGGTCTGTAATTAAGCTCTGCAAGCCATTTAAAGATGAATGCTCCAATCTGGTTCACCATCAACCAAACCCTCGACCAATGCTACTGCAGTCTGCATCTAACAAATCATAAGAATTCATTACTGAACAGCTTTAGCGTGGCCATACTCGAAATATGACTATCAAGAATTTTCAAAACTCTTGGTATTCATGGTTGGATTGAACAATTCGGTAGCATTTCGCAAGCCTGTTGCCATCACAGAGCAAGTTGGATGGGTAAGGCAATATAGATCTAATTGCTTTATGATGGAAACGAATCACATATACATGTACAGTTGACGACCGTGAATTACAGGGCATCCAACCCAAACAAGTCTCAGATTTGTGATTGACATCTACAGTCAGGCGGTGTTCTCATGTAGAGTCACTGCATGCTCTCTTTGAATTAATCCATAGCTTTATAATTCTGGCAATGCTGCTCTAGATGACAAGTCTGAAAATGATGCAACATCATTCTTGGTATACCAGCACCTAAGATATAAGAGATAGCAATTCTCTCTGTTCTTTCAGTGAGTTCTCATTAATGTGGAATAACGGGGTTATCTCTTCCTAAAAGTTTTTCCCAAACCATGCTGCGTTCAAATATAGTTTTCTCGATCTTTCGGTGAAAGAGTGGCGAGATAGCCAATCGTATAAGACCACGTGTGATTTTTCATAACGTTGGTCTGTGTAAATGACTGTGCTGAACAAACATGACGCAGCTTTGTTACAGAATTTCAGCTCAACGATAACGAAGAACGTAGATCGGAGACAATTTCTCGTACAGGTTGTCGAAAAACACAGGCACATGTTTTCTAACCACAATTGTGACAATCTTGTTGACATGTGTAAATGTAGAACGTAGAACTGAAGAACAATTTGAGTGCAGTGATGTAGAATCAGCAGATCAGTATGAGAATAGTAAAAAAATAACGGTCCAGACGTTGATTTGTTGTGTAGCTGCATGGGGTGTGCAATTAAAACTTTACTGTGTGGTCCTAGGACAAATAGGGGTTGAACCTCACAGCCCCCTCAGAATTTCTTACTATGAAGCAGATGAAGGTATGGAGGAGCTAAAACCACGACTTGTTACATTATCAAGAGTTTGTAATGACTACTCCCAATGATTAGTTGTGTGTGCACTGATATTGTGTCCAAAGTTCAAAAATCTCAAATTTTTCTCGATTTTGCATTTTTTGAGCATAAGACTATGCCCAAAATATCCATTGTATCCAATAAAGTTAAATACCTGTTAATTCTACCATTCACGAGCTTTCCAAGGGTAGTAAATTTGTTATAATAGGATCAACGATTGGGATATAAAGGCATTTAGAAGTTGGACACATCAGGCGCAAATTATGCCAATATGGGTTAAATTTGGGCGGCTTGAGCCACCCCTAAATATTTTTTTAGTGTCATAAAACTTTACAGGTGTTATTATGGGACCATATGGAAACTTTTTAGGGGGACTGCATTTCAAGTTTCTAGAAAAATATTTGTTGGGACACCCTAATATGCATAATTACTACAATATGTATATCATCAGATAGCGATACATATGGATACTTAGTTGTATTAGTCTTATTTTAGCATCTCACAAGTGCATACTGTCATTATAACAATACATATGGATACTTGCTTGCATTAGTCTTATTTTAGCATCTGACAAGTGCATACTGTCATTATAACAATACATATGGATACTTGCTTGCATTAGTCTTATTTTAGCATCTGACAAGTGCATACTGTCATTATCGCTTGTAACACTGATTGCTTGCTGCTGGAGCTGTAGGGTGCCTATACTCCATACCACGTGTACAGCCAGGAGAACGTGACGAGAATTATAAACGAGGCTCGACTGCGAGGCATCCGTGTCATTCCGGAGTTTGACACACCCGGACATACGTGGAGCTGGGGAAAGGCATATCCGTGTGAGTCTTACTGGAGGGTATTCATTTCTTGAGCAGTTCAATCTTGTGTTTAATACCGTGCCTTCTGCTTTAGTATTTTGGTGCCTTAAAGCTATTGGGCTAAATCATTAAGCATTTCGTAGTAAACAGTTTCTTGGCAGTTGCATTGATTAATTACAATTTGTTACAAGATTTATCGGTTCTGGGCTGAAGTGATCTAAAGCTAATGTTTATTGCATGGCTTATGCAACTGGTATTAATAGACACATGTATTATTAGACATTATTTATTGTTTATCTTTCAATATTTAGTAGTATTAATATTGAAAAAGAGAGTTACTTAGTAGCTATTTGTTCACTATTAGTACTGGTAGTCTTTCTAAAGGTTTTCAGTTTAAACATTTTCCTTCAACCAATTATGTGAGCAAATCACTCTAGGTTCTTGTGAGTAAACACGTGTTTTATTGAAAAGACACCCGAATGAGCTAAACGTCTCTCACACAGAAATGAAGTGTTAGATTATACACCAAACAGTTCGTAGTCTTTGATTAATTGCTAAAGATAAACGTAATCGTTAATATTACTTAGCAATTAATTAATCATTAAATTACACAGCCCCTACTTGTACATTAGGCCATTGCCAAAAATTTTTTTTAGAATGTTCATTGTGCAACCCTGGGATATTGTTACTATTACTGAAACATAATTGTCTGCAAATTTTCAGGTCTGTAGGCCATGTTTTGACCCCCGCCCACCTAAAAAGTAGTTTTATGTTCAAAACGGACATTGACAACATGGTAGCAAATTGTAAAATTTGTGCTTTACCTTTTAGAGGCTGTAACCATGGCAGCAAGGAGTGAATATATGAAAAAAGAACCACCTCAGGAAGTAGTTCCTCCAATTTCATCCACACCAAACCGCCCATTACTTAGAAAGGATGATAGAGAGGTGCCTGAAGGTAGTTTAGGACATGATCAGCAAATTGCAAGCACTATGTAAATTTAATGCGTTATTCTACGTTGAAAACTGGCTCTCTTCATCCATTGGGGCTGATGCAGCGTATAATGATCTCAAGCTATCGCATGTCTTGAACAAGTAGGCCTATTGTAAGCATGATCCACAAGTTGCCAATGCAGCCATGAAAACCTTGGAAAGGCACTTCCTGTACTTAACAGACGAATGTGCTGTATTCTCTCTCTTTTCAAACAGGCTCTCCGCTTCAGTAAGACAGCAGATTGCTCGAACATTGCTCCGAATTCCTAGACCAAGACAGTTTGAAAGGGGCCATCCAACGTTTTCTATTCTGAGTCCCAGTACAAAGCTATCATCCCTTATTGGGCCCAAATCCTGGTTCTTGTTTCACAGCATGGGATTGGCGTCGACTGGTTAGGAAAACCTGTTAGTGAATGGCATAATGATCCCCATTACCAAGAAGCTGATACATATGTGCGGCATGTCAAAGTGGTGAATGATCTGTCGGAACGGGCTGTGAAACTAATCCAAGACTTCTCAACTAGTGATACCAATGATGAAACACAAAAACAGTTTTTATTGCAAATGGTCGAATACCAACGCAGAGAAATTCCCATCTTTCAAAAAGAGACATTAAAGAAGCTAACCTTCTCCTCCACAAAACCTCAAAATCAGTAAAGTGATTTGACATGATATCTTTGTGTAATGTGTATACACATCTCACTTATTGAGATTGTGGGGCGCGGTGGTGTAGTTGTGGCGTCGTTGCCTTGAAGCCGGAAGGTTCGAGGTTTGAATCCACCTCAAGTCGCCGCGTAGGGACCTTGTGCAAGTCCTTCACTCGCAATTGCTCAGCGCTTCGGCGTGAAACTCTGATGCAGTGTCCGCTCTGCAGTCGGGAGCGCCTCTGAGTAGAGTGCATGAAGGTGCGCTATAACAAGTGCACATACAAAGAAACAAACACTATTACCAAACTTGTTAGTTACTATATATGTAGTTTATATTCTTTGTATAGTAAACTGTCTCATATTACAAACATTTTGTCGTGCAGGAAAACAATGATTTATTAACTAAATCAGTTGATCGTGTTGGGCGGGGGTCAAAACACGACGAAATGACCTGAAATTTGGTGAACATTCACACTTTGCCATTAGAAACAAGATAGGAGGGTTGCACCATATAATTTTTAAAAAAATATTTTCCCCATACATAAATGAAATGGCCTATTGTACATCTCGCCTTTGTAGTTCTTGTAACCCCCTGCTGGGGCAATGGAACTGCTGGTGGACCAAATGTACCCAACTACCCTAATCATGGTCCAAGGGAAATCCTCAACCCAATCCTGAACAGCACTTACGAATTTATGGAGCGTCTGTATGCCGAGATAGTCGAGAAATTTCCAGACAGTTTTGTACATCTTGGAATGGACGAGGTTTACTACGCATGCTGGTTAGTCGGAAGAATCTTCATTTTGATATCATTTGTGTTTAATTGCTGATGCTTGTGTATTTCTGTACATACAGCACACAATTTGCTGAATTCTTAATTATGCAATTATCAAAGCCGTAGCCAAGATTTGATTTCGGGGGTGTTTCTTCAGTTTCCCGTCCGAAAAACTGATGATTTTTTAGTCATCCGGTCGAAATCTTCAAAAAATGTCACAAATTCATCCATTTTTTAACTTTTTCATTTCGGGGGGTGTTTTCATGGTTTTATTTCATGGTTTTTACATCATGTGCTAGTAAATGCATTACTTTATTTTTTACATTTTCCACTTCGGGGGTGTTCAAACACCCAAAACACCCCCCTAGCTACGGCCTTGGCAATTATGAGTAATTATTCTGTACAATTTATTGTGAACGATCAAACAATGAATTGCAGATGTGAAATGCAGACGGCTGATCGCTGAATTAAGGTTTAGTGCAAATGGCTGAAAATGTTGCTGAATTTAAAATCAGAGACAATTTGTCAAGATGGGACTTCAAGCATACATAATACAGCTCAGTAAATTAAGTAATGGTAACAACGTATGTAATGTATATAGGCACCCTTGTAACGGCATTGCTGTGTGACGGCGCTATAGATATCGTCATTGCTATGACTATTATATACACTTGGTACTTTTTACTTTTGCAGTATTTTTAGAAGAACACCGGTTTAATTGTACCAACACAGATACAATTAAGTAAAATTGAAGTAATTTACTGAAGCATTTAACGCCTTAATGACGAAGTGTCCTAAAAGAGACCAGTGGTAAACCAATGCAGTGTTAGGTTTACACTTCAGAATTTTGGCTTGTTACATGACCAACAGTAGTAATGTAGTAATGCTAATTACTCACGTCCTTAATAATGTCGCAACTGTTTCAGAATCGAGTTGTTCTATCGCACATAATAGTCTAGTAACTTCTGCCATGCCAGTGTTTAACCCTTTACCTACCAACAAATGATAGAAAGTATGGGAAAGGATATCCTAAAGCCTCGGGTCGGTAAAGAATTATTGCACAAGAAATGGGGTGTATGGTTAAATTTTCCAAAGTGTCTTGGCTAAAAAGCTTAAATTCTGCCCCAAAATTGGAGAAAGCAAGTAATTGTTGAATATGATCTGTGTTCAGGGAGTCAAATCCTAACATAACGGAATGGATGCAGGTAAATAATCTGACGCAGATAAAGCAAGTGGAAGAATACTACGTGAGACGGCTTCTGGATATCATTGCGCGACTTCAACGGCCGATGCAACAAATCATCTGGCAGGAACCAATTGACAACAATGTGACGGTCAGTTCACTAATCAGAACGAATCAAGAACAGCTTCGATGCTGTTTGTCTGGTTCACACTGATTAGCTGCTTCTCCAAAACTCCACCTCTCGCTATCTCCCCACAGGTCTTTCACTCAAAACATTGCTCTTTCACAAATCCTATCCGGACTCTTCCTCCTCTCCTCACATTCCTCACCATTTCAACTCTAAACATCACCCACATTAGCCGTCCATCTATCTGCCTGCCTGACTCTCCGGACTTGACCCGCTGCCTATCGATTTTGTTTTGATTGAGTGCCTGTGAATAAGCTGGTTCCCGAATGGCTTTTGTGGGCGCTGTAGAAGTCTCGAGATTACGATTACGATTCTCATTTTTCTTCAATACAATTAAATTTATCCATAGGCCATATGTGTATGAGCTGTCACTGATGCCAACCTAATTGAGTTTTATATTGTTGTGTATGCTTATCTTGTGGAATGGATTCAGAACCTCTCTAAGCCTTTCTGCTCTTCAGGCATTGAGACTGACACTTTACATTTGTTTGTATGCGCTTTTGTTTTAGCGCCCCTTCAAGATCCTACTTAGAAGTGCTCCCGACTGCAGCGTGGACACTGAATCGGAGTTTCACGCCAAAGCGCTGAGCAATTGCGAGTGAAGGACTTGTCCAGGGTCCCTACATGGCAGCTCGAGGCGGATTCGAACCTGCAACGCTCCGGCTGCAAGGCAACGAACATACCCACTACACCACCATGCCCACATATCCAAATGTTGATTGCATGTTACGGTACGGCTAGCTCAGTAATGATGCTGTGTATGGTGAAACTTCTGATCCTATAATCTGAACTGATTTTTATTTAAACTTCATTACCTGGTAAACTGTCATATTAAATATTTCGTGTGTGTAGGTTGATACCAGGAACACTATTGTTGAGATCTGGAAAGATAAGTCAAATGGTGCAACTGGTCAGTTTGAAACGTGGCACGGCTATGCACTGTCTGCAGCACAAAAGAATTATTCAATGATATTGTCTGGACCTTGGTATCTGAACTGGATCAGCTATGGTCAAGACTGGAAAAACTACTACATGGTGGAACCAACCAATTTCACAGGTGCCCTGATCTAATTAGATGCTAAAATGTAGTCGGATTGTTATATAGCGGCTGTCTTATGGCCTCGACCCTGGGGGTGAGATCCTTCACCACCGCTCGCCCGTTTGAATGGACGCCATGCCATTTAGGTCCCCGTGGACGGACCGTGCTAATCATCTCCACAGGTGGGCTTGCCTTAGATACCACAGGTAAACCTATCTAAGAAATTAAATCAAGAGCTAGGCCAATAATACGGAATCAGTCATTCATACCTGAGGTCTTTTTTAATCAAGAAATATACCAAATCTCTCTAAGCCTTTCTGCTCTTCAGGCATTGAGACTGACACTTTACATCACCATCTCCCCAGGTAGGCTTATCCAAGGTACCAAGCAACACAGTTTACAGGTTGGCTAAAGTCTAATGTGACGAGCAGTTTAAAATATCAGACTGTGCAGCAAGAAAATTGGTCAAATGACAAACTACAGAATAATCATGCAAAGATCAGAAACTCACGGATTTCTAAAACTTCTGCTACTTTAGAATGCTAATGCACAGGGTGCCAACAGTCAGATAATAAAAAAGCATGTACACTTTCACTAACCTGTCAGATGCAAAACACATACCGGTATGCTGATGATCAGAATTGTGACACCATATCTTCAATGTAGCAATTGGCGTAGCCAGGAATTTATGATGGGGGTTTGGTGTTTTTTGCCCGGCATGCCCTTTCTGACACCAACCCAACAGTATTACATTAAATAAAAAGGGAATAAAGTAAGAAAGGGAATAAAGTAAGAAAAATAATTGTTACTACAAGCAATTGTTTTTCTTATTTAAGTGGATAAATAACGTTTAAAAAAACTTTTTCCTAGGCCAATGGGGGTTTTAACCCCCGAAACCCCCTTGTCTATGCCACTGAATGTAGCTGGACGTATTTAGCAGTGCCAAATTTCATCAGACTACGACTACATAATTTCTGCAGCTTAAAATATCTGACATGACAGACTTAGAGGAAATTGGTCTTTACTCCGATAGCATGATTGACTTCTACTTGATTGCTAGCATTTGAAGAACAATTGACTTCTACTTGATTGCTAGCATTTGAAGAACAATTGACTTCTACTTGATTGCTAGCATTTGAAGAACAATCAACTTTTCTGCTGTAGACAATGCAACGCTTCAGCAACTGATGAAAGGCGGAGAAGCGTGCGCATTTTCCGAATATCTCGACTCTTCCAACATATTTTCCGTTCTATGGTACATCGCAATTAAATCATCACCATGTAAATTCGTGTGACATTAGAGTATATCCAGGGTGAGAATTGCCGGGGGGGTTGGGGGGTTTCGACCCCCCCAGTCTTTCTTAGAGCCCCATGTTAAAGTATGTTTTTTACACCCCAATTCCAAGTGGATAATGGTCCAACCCCCCAGTTATTTTTCCATAATTCTCACACTGAGTATATCTCCATTGAAACAAACATCTACACATTAAATACATATCTAAATAAAGCCTTTGGTTTGACCTTGACCTGGATGAGTCATGGGGTCATTGAGTGCAACTGATTCCAAAAGACAATGTTCTATATTTAAGGAGGGTAGACATCTCACTACGTATAGATGCGATATACATTTTGAAGCTGGGATACCAGACTTACTCAGTACAAGTTGGCCGACCCTAGCCTAAATACTGTCCCAGGCAAATTATACACTTGGCGCCCTCTGAGCCACGGCCAATTGTTCTTCCCACCTCACAGCCCAATGAAGCCAGCCAGAGCATTTTACGCTCAACCGAGTTATATAAATTTATTATTTTTATTAGTAAACTCGAGCCTCGATAATAATATTCAGATTTTGGGAAATGGCCCCAAAAAAGTGAAACATAAAATTGTTGGAACACATTTTTGGTGAAAATGGCATCCGTAGAATATCGACGTGCTGGTAACTTCCTGTTTTGCCCATGCCTAAGGCTGGCCCTGGTAGCAGTTATGATGCTGCTACTAATTGTAAAGAGGGCAGTGTGAATGGCTTTTAACTCTGTGTACAATGTAGGCCAAGGGCATCTGCAGTAGCAGAACGTCTGTGGAGTGGAAAAAATGTAACTGATGTCAATACAGCACAGTATCGGTTGGACCAACAGCGATGTCGAATGCTACGGTAAGCATTTACAATACTACCGTTAATACATGTACAAAAGAGGATGATTTCAAATCAAATATACCGGCATTCAAGACAATTTTAATTTTTACTACCACAGCTGGGAAAAAATTATTGCCAAAGCTCACACGTACAGATGGTTACAAAACTTACACGTACAGTATGGTTACAAAACTTACGTACAGATGGTTACAAAACTTACATTACAGTTTATTACAAAACTTACATGTACAGTATGGTTACAAAACTTACACGCACAGTATGGTTACAAAACTTACACGTACAGATGGTTAATCATTCAATTTCCTTGGTAATTAATTCATAAAGTGCTACATAAATGTCTTTTTTACCAACAGACGTGGTATTCCTGCCAAGCCGATTCTTACTGGATACTGTGGAGATTACGAATGGGATTTTCCTGTTGAATATGGAGGTGGCTTAAGTCCTAACCTGCATTCCGTCAGCTCAGCCATCCTTAGTCATGCATCAAGCAGTGCTGTACTTCTTAGCACAGCAATAGCCGTTCTGGCGTTTATGTCTGTATAATTCTACTTTTTCCATCACTGGAAAATGTTTGAATCTGATGATTACTAGCATGCCCCCGTAATTGTGTTTTCAGCACATTACATGCTTAAGTTGATTCAACGGTACTACCATATGTCTCAAATAGTAGTCTATGAACTTTTACTGCGCTTACGTGATGAATGGATACAATAGTGCATTGGTGCTGCCATCTGGCTGGAGAATAGTATTGTACGCAGCTATGTAGGCTTCTTGAAGATTCACCATTCCAATATTCAAATGATCTACATGCATTAGACATAAGTCCCAAAACTCTTGATGCAGTAATTTAAAATTGTTACTGTTATAAGATTATTATTATTATTGTGTATGACCAAGAATTCCAACTGCTTTTTACACATACACAGAAATGCATTTATACTGGACAAAGATGTGAAGTTTTTATTTACATACATAAAGAAAAAAAGCTAGTATCACAATTTAATAAATAAAAATGTGACCTCGATAACAGAGCTGCTACTGCTATTCTATTATTTTGACAAACCAGTGTATAAAGTTCAAGAAATCATTCTTGCAATTATTAGTAGCGTCATTTTTTGCAAACTGTTCTTGAAAGTACTTAAACTTGCTCTTCCTGAGATTTCATGTTTGTATAGTACTCTTGGTAGTCGTATTTTCGGAATGGAACTGGCATGTCTATGTAGCCTAAAATGAAGAATACCAAGATAATGGAATTGCATGATGATTATAATGCTTACAGTCCATGTTTTAAAACGTATACTGGTATATACAATTGTTAACAGCATCTAGCTACAGGAATACAGAGTAACTCAAAAACTTTCCACTAGAAATGCAATTTCTCTGCAATCGTTTGAGTTGTTTCGCTAAAAAAGTTTTCATTACTTCAAAAATTACAGCTATTTAAATATTATATACTGTATTTGCAAAATTATACAGAAAAATGGATTGTCATGTTGTAATTTTCTATGTAAAAATAATATCACCTTTAATTACAAAATCAAAATTCTGTTAAACATCTGAAAATATATTTGGTGTTCACTCTCAGTTTTCACACAAGCTCAAAGTCTCTTTGCGAAGCTTGGCATGGCCAAATGGCCTGGCATGGTTACATATGTATTTAGAAAACACTGTCTAGATTTCTACATGTTGACACACTGGTTGAGCTTTGAAATAAAGAAATTACGAGTCTGAGCCTCCTAAAGATAACTAACATGAAGACATACATGAAACTTAACAGTCTTTACTCTTTCCTAGGTCTATAACAATATTCAAGTATCATATAGCATACGTACCAAGGTCCCAGGCCTGTTGAATTGCTACTAGCAGGTTTTTATGTTGCACCTGACATACACCTACAAAAATATTTCAGCAAATTAAAAGGTGAAGCGATCTTGAATCCAAAGCAGAGTTTCCTTGTGTGTATTTGTTCATGGAGTTTTCATTGTTATTATTTTCTTAATTAATGAGTGCAAAGTCAAACATAAATCTGAATTAGAAGCATGGTTACTGTGGTCAGTATAGTTAGATATAGAGATGTTTGAAAGCCAATCAGAAATTGAGTTATGAAGCATTTCTTTCAAGAAGAAATGAAGGAGATCAAGCAAGATGAGTGTAGAATAAACTTTGAATATAGTGTAACAATTTAAATAGAGAAGGATCAGAAACAAATATCTTAAATTTATATTTAAAGAAAATATGTACAGATCTGATATATACAACTAGAATGTTTTCAAATTTTACAAATTAGTTATTCAATCAGGTCATGTGACTATCTTTCTCAAGTCATAACTTAAAATTTTAAGCTCTTATGATGGTCAACCGTCTAAGACTTCTAATTATCTCTGTGCATGTCCGTTATGTTGCGATATTTTTCTGCACTCAAGCAACTTACTTTATCCAAGACTTTGCTTATATAAAAAAAATTGGCCTGATCTGAATGTTGACCTGATTTTGATGCACCATCATTTACTACAACTGCAGTTAATGCAGGAAACTACATTGTCTCACAACAAAACAAATGAGACAAATAATATCAGGAACCTTTAGCCTACATAGCGAAAATATGCTAAGTACTGGTAAATGTTTCTTGGCAAAGACACACAATTTTATAAAAGGATGCATACGTTTAAAAATGCATAGAATAGCAAAATAGAATAGCAATGAAACTGTCACCAGTGTTGGAAATTCACCTGTTTTCTGGTATGATATCAGCTGCCCAGTGTATGGAGAGATGAACTGCTTTAAAAGCTTAACATTCTACAAGTATTCACACGTAAGAAATTGAACTAACAGCCAAACTCACTGCAATTATCATCATCATTGTCGTCATCACAGATTTTCAAAGTGTCACTATCTATTGACTAGTCATCAATCCTGTACAATTGTGAGAGAAGGACTTGCTTAAGGCCTATACAAAGTGACTGTCTCAAGGCAAGTGCCCAATCAATTGACTCTATGCTACCCACTACCAAGTTCTACAATGCCATGTCTCTGTTACTCAAATTGCTATTCTCTAATAAAGAACAGCTTGCATGGTAGACTTGCTCAGATACTAAGCACAAATTGTTTAAAAAAAATTGCAAGTGGCACGATCAAATGCAATACTTAACAGTTTTTCATTATATCATATAATACGTTCTACATTTTATTACGCAGCAGAATTTTCTAGATGCATGCCATAGTTACTACATTTTAAGACTACATTGTAGAAATATGCCAATTACACATAAGTCTGTAAAATATCTTTTTAACAGAGTACAATACACTTACATCAATATACCCTAAAATTAAACAAATAATTTTCATGTAAATTTTTCATATACCTGTAAATGTCATTGGTAGGGCTCATGCAAAGCACGTATACGATGCTTTCTAGAGGTTTTAAAGGTGCTGCATAAATGGTCAACACTTGCACTCTAGCAATACACGTCAGTTTCTAACAAACCTTAACCAGCATGAAACATTTTTGTATCAACCACTAACCTCCGGATGCAAGACCAGGTATTCATCTCGACAAATTGGACACGGGTTTCCAGTGGATATGACGCCAGCTCTCTGAGAGACAACAGAAATTATAACACATGAATCAGGACAATACAACAATTAACACGAAAATACATATCGATTATCTTGCTACGAAAACACTGCAAGGCAAAAATTTCTGCAACATCAAATGCTTTCAAAATAAGCAAGCATTATGATGACAAGTAATAGTATTTATAAACAAATTCAACCACTTTCTCAAATTAAGTTCAAATCATTAGTCTTTTAGTACATGTCAAGCAAGGGAATAGACCGGCCACCTGCCTGCAATTGCCAAGGCTAATAAAAATGAAGTTGCCAACTAGAGTTGCCAAAATATTTGTACTTCATTCGTTTCAGATTTCATAATGATCCAAATGGTTTACTGATATTCGCCTAAGACGTTTCTTGAATCAAGTCATTCTGCTAAAAAAATCTTTGATATCTACTATTAATAAATGCACTTTAAAAAATGGAAAACTACTATTCATATTTGGCTAAAATGGGTGTTCAATTATTTCTAGTCAGATGAATAATGACAAATGATTTTTATTACAGTTCCATTGCTAAACATTTATACACAATGAGCAATTCTTTTTCTTTTATTGCATACCATATGCAGAAAAAATGTCGAGTTTTGTTGTCCATTCTTTTATAATTATTAAGAGCACTTATACAGCGCCCATGTACGACAATCTACACTAGGAGCAGTTATACAGCGCCCCTTCACGGCGATCCACTCAACAGCGCTCATGACCCAACCTTGGTTAAATAGGACAGTCTCAAGACTAGAGAAGAACATGGTGAAGTGCCACAGGAAGCCCATTCCAGATGGCATGGCCAGTGACTGAAAAAGGAGGTCTATGAGCTAGTAATTGGTATAAGACTAAATGACAAACAAAAAGCTGTCCCAGTACAGCACTGTATTGCTCTTTTGTTGTTCTTCTTTTCAAGTGCACTGTATAAATGTGACAAAAATTCTGACTGCTGCACTTGAAAAGAAGAACAATAAAAGAGCAAAAAGCAGTCCACTGAAGCTTCTTGGAACTAAATCGAACATATAGGTCATCAAGCTTTTTAAATTATACGTACAGCAAATAAACACTTCACTAGTCGTACAAACTTTTTAAAGGTTACACATACAATGCAAGTCTTTCGCGTCTTCTCCGGAGGTATAGCACCTTTATGATTGCGCCTGTAGGGTTCCCAGACCAGCGCATCACCATAGGTAAGTTTATAAGCTGCCGAAAGACAAAAAACACATAAACATAAACATTTTAATAATGTTCATAACTTTATTCTTTCATCAATATTGCAAAACCGTATTCAAAAATTGCAAAAATGTAACACAAATAAGGGTACATCATCCTGGCTATGAATCCCTTGAACATGCACAGAAAACATCCCCATATGCATATACCTCAACTTAATCCTTTACCCTCTCAAATAGGTGGGGGAGAAGAAAAAAATTCTGGACGAAGGAAGGGAGAGTGGGTGAGAAAGAGGGTGGGTGAGAGGGAGGGAGAGGGAGGGATTGGCCTGGAACGGCCGAATCCTAAAATTCCGGGGCAACGCCGGGTACCCCAGCTAGTGATACATAAAGTGAAACAAAGAAATTTACATTTGAAAACCTCTACAAAAAATACTCATGTTCCTAATTTGCGAGTCTTGGCAATTTTCAAGCTCTTGTCAAAAAATTTGACTTTGCTCAGTGTGTTTGGCCCACACCCTCGAAAACCTATATCAAGGCACCTGGTATAGGGCCATGATTAATATGGACGAAGTTCATTCTTTTTGCATGAAAGATCTGAATCGGACAACGAATTATTTCTACCGCTGATGACTTGGAAGATATATATGCAAGAACCGCAAAAAACCAAACACACACACACAGATATACACACATGCACAGCGACATACACACAACACAAATTCACAGCACAAATTGTTTATAATGATTCTTAATTTGTGTTTGATTGAACTTTCCTTTCTACAGCAAATTGATGCACACAAAAATTAAACTGTAAATTGTTGCACAGGAAGTTCCAAATTTGCACAACCACCGGCAAACCTTAGAGGGAACATTGGTCACAACACTACTTTCTGTAGAACTAGGATACTTTCCAAAGGGCAGGTGTGTCTCGTTAAATAACTCGTTACCTTTGCTGTTCAGGTATCGAATGCTCGTCTGAGCATCAATGACCGGTCGCTTCTTCGATTCATCAACTGCTTCTTTCTTTTCTTCTGACTCATCTTCCTCCTCAACCTTTGCCTTCTTGTCCTTCTGATGCCATGCGCTTAGATGCACCGACCGGACTTGAGAGGCATTTGTTGACAGTGACAACTTAATGACACACAAAAAATGAAGGCATCTGCATGCACTGAACTTAATGAACATTGTCTACGGGTAACATTCACCCTAATATAAGACCTTCAAAGAGAAAGTGCACAGCTTCTTCTGCATTTTAGCTAAACATTGGGCCTTAATTCCTTTACACAAAGCCAGCGTGGTCAAGATGGACATAACAAGAGCAAAATGTTAGTAGGCAAGAACCACAGCGATCAGAATTTCAAAAGCAACAGCGGCACTACATGTTATGGACAAGATCTTGAAAAACAAAGCCATAAACTGGAGACAAAAGTTGAAAGTTCTGAAGACTTCAGCAGCATGCTGCTTGCTTATTTTGTCCAATAGATCACCTGAATTTGACATAACTGATAAGAGGATATATTTAAGCCCATTCAATGTTTATCACAGTCTGTTTTACAGCATACGAATAGTCTTATCTTGAGTAGATGATGCAAAACTCGATTATTTTGTGTGCTAATACGTTTTTTCTCCAAATGAATATGGAACACGTCACTAAACTGTGACCTCCAAGGGTGGACCAACAACAATTTCGCCCATCCACACGGACCGTGGTGTTGAAGGATCCTGTCTGCTCAATTCAGTGAATGACGAACAGGGACGATGTCGTACAGTCGCTATATTAAACACCTTGCAATTTTTACATCTAACCCCGGCTTAGTCTTAATGCACGAACTCGCATGCGGAGACCAAGCACTTGTTGACAACTAATCTTCTGTACTTTCTTGCTTTAATTGAACTTTATTTACAAAACCAGTCTGGAATTTTACCTGAACCTTCGGCAATCGGCAGACAACAATTCGACTACAATCAGAAAATTTATTGTTTGCAAGCATACAAATTTGCCTCATGTAAGCCGCCATATTTAGTCGTGCGCTGGTTCTCTGGTATCCATGAGCGGTAAGCATCGAATGCTTCGTTTGCGCAATCATAGATTCTAGATTTCTCCAGCGTCTACAAAAGCGAATTCGCGGAAACCAGATTATTCACAGACTCTTAAGCAAGACAAAATCGAGAGGGCTATAGCATAATAGTTGGTTAGCGACTGTTTGTTATTTATACTGTGACCATAGGCCTACTGTGTTAATAGGCCTACAAAAGGTGATCATCATCGCCCTATTCTTATCTTCAAACTTGGGGCTTGCACTGCCAGAGCACGGATAGTGGCGTTAACATAATACTATGATAGGACTTTAAGTGGTTAAGAAGACATGCAATTTGCATTAGGGCCATATCGCACATGAACTTTGAATGTTAACTCAACAATAACATCGTTTCTATATATATATGCTCCTTCCAGTGGCGGATCCAGAACGTTTCGAAGGGGAGGCCAAAATTTTCGGTCTTGTTGGTGGAACAGAGGGAAAAAATTTTCCGGGAAAAAGATACCAACTTATCCGCCCAAAAAGTTGATGACCTTTTTTATTTTTTTTTATTGTTTGTTTTTTGTTTTGTTTTGTTTAGTCATCCATTAATTTTTCAGGAAAAGAAGATGCCATTTCCGAACGGGGGGCCACGTCCCGTACGATTTTCTAATAGGGGGGCCAGATGTCCTGTTTTTCTCTCCCACTACATGTGTTTGAAACCAAATGGGGGCCACGTTCCATGCAATTTTTAAATGGGGGGGCCATGGGCGGGTTGCCCCCCTGGATCCACCCCTGGCTCCTTCTCAATTAATGGAAATCTGTGGTAGCATCGACAGTAGGCCTAGACTATTCCAAACCATTTCGAAGGTTTGCAACTTTTGTCTTGAAGAATTTCTTGCTTCTTTTCAGTGACAATCTTAACCGCCTATAAGAGAAGAGAGAAGGGAAACAAGGAATGTCTTTTCTCCTCCATCTACCGTACTCTTACTGACAGACACAGCATAAATGACAAACAGTATGTTATCAATCGACTCCCAGCCTCTGCTGCAGTCAGGATGTATGGATGATTTTAAAGTAGTCCGCCATCTTCAGGGTAAGCAGTTTACAATCTCACAATGCATGCTGCCTATAGCAACACTGTATTCATTCTTAGCATTTCACTGCATTATCTTACTTGTGAATTCGCTCTTTTAAAATGGCGCTAACCAGAAAAACTAGTCAACAGTCGAGTCAATGTAGGCTACTGTGTGTTATTTGTACAGTGGCCAGTCTGATGTCCACTTGGCATCTTTGGACAACATATATATATATATATATATATATATATATATATATATATATATATATATATCACTGACTGATCTTAAATTGCTTCCATCAGATATTGCTGCTACTACCTTCTTAAAGACAGTCTTGTCCTTCATTGCAACAACAACAGCAGCTGGTAGTGGCTGCGATGAATGAACGAATGAATGCCATTGGCAGTACATGCGTTAGAAGTTGGTACCAAAAGATACAGTTGATCCTGAACCCTTGAGTCAAGAGCCAATTTTAATACTATATACTTCTAGTTTCATTGTTCAAAAAAGCAAATGGAAGTTAATTTGCAAAAATAAACGCACGTGAAAATGGCTTTTCAACCTATCTTCAACGGGGGGGGGGGGGGGGGGGGGGGGGAAGAAGGGAAAATATGATTATTCAGGGATACTCTATTTCGTGACACGGGATTTCTCAATATTCTCATTGCTATCAGAAATAGGTTGAAACTTTGCAATTTTCTTAACCCCAGCGACATGATGGCAAAACGCATCTCAGTAATAAAGAAATGTTTCACCTCATATGTTCACTGAAAGCTATTAATTGAAACAAATAACTTCCAAACAGCCTCTTCCACAGATGCCTAAGGCATCAGTTGAATTGAAATTGTAATCACATATTGTCATAAACCATTGGAAAAATCTATTGAATTCCAACAATCGAGAGAAACCTGAAGTAAGGCTTGATTCATTCTGAGAGAATTAGAGTGCCTCTTTAAGTAACCTACCTACTCAAATTTTTACAATACAAAACTTAGGGTTTTAAATGAATTAATTCAAAACTCAGACACTGCCATTTTCTGGACGTCTCTACCACATGTCTGGCTAAACGAGGCGGGAGACACTTAACCACCTCTGTCAAGTCACTGTCACTAAACAAAAACACTACTTAAACATCAAAATGACCACACAATCCTTTTAACTTTTTAATCAACCAGTATTACAATAGCTACAACACAAGTCTATTAAATTAATGACGACTATCATACGAAAGCAGCGAGCTCGTGCAATTCAGTATGATTGACAATACTAAACGCTAAACAAAAACATAAGCTGCTTGGTTTTTCATTCATTTTCTCGTGGATATTGTCCCGATCAGCAGGTCTAGTGGTGGTGGTGGTGGTCGTATGGTCAAAACAATGCCATAAAAAGACAACGTTTAACTACAGGTAATAATTTGGGGCATATATTCGCCAAAAATAACTGGACTGCATACGGGAGCTAAACACCAGAATAAAATTCGTTGACAGTTTAAAACCGCAACAACGCACCGTTCTGAAACTGGAAAAGCGTGCTAATTAAAAATCGAAGAGGACAATCTCAGCAGAAAATTGATGCCCTGAAACTCAAAAAAGACAATTCATTTCATTTCATAAACCATAATACAGGTACATATGATGTATAGTTGTTGTATACATATTTAAATATGTATAGGTGTTAACATTTAACTGCAATTCATTTATAAAAACTATCATATAATTATATATATATATATATACAATACATATGCATATATGCATAGATGTTAACATAATATATATATACAAATATAATTATATATAGTGTCCATGTATGAACAGATAGCAAAATGAGATTAAAATAGTAACATACAGTAATATATTATGTATTGTTGGTGAACCTCTATCATATGTACCAGTGCTTATGCATAATACATAGTTACATACAAATATGTAAATAAATGGAAAAACTGTAGCAGGATATAAATAATTCTATTTATATACATGAACCTCAAATGCAACCAGTAACGATGTCGGCCTCCGCATGGACACAGATATACGACCAATCGAATGCACGAAATTATTATTATCATTATTATTACTATCATTATTATTATTATTATCTGTGCATATAAAGGTCGAACAGTGTCATCATAAAACTAAGCCAACATCGTTCAGCGTTCCACTCTAGCACTGTAGGATGTGCAGCATGGAAATGTTTGACTACAGCAGTTCACGTGACACCAATGTTTCGCTATTGGATAGTAATGTTCGAAACACAGACACCACGCACGTACACACAGTCATGTACAGCATTTGATCATGCTACATCGAAAGTTGTTAAACACAATTTTTACGACACACGGAGGACATAAATGCATCAGAGCGCCGCCGCTGCCTCAAATCTGTGCAGAAACATCTTATACCACTTCACACCATCACCAAACCAGTCCAGCCTATAAAGCCTAACACATCTAGAGTCGACAAACCGGGCAGGCCAGCAACAGCAAGCCCAACAAACGCGTCAAAATGTCCGACGTTGCATGCACCTAACATTTCCGGCTACTCGTCGAGATATTCAGAAAAGCAGAGAAGAAACATCACCACTGTTCAGTTAAGTAACACGACAACCCCGGCCAAAGAGTTTCAAACATTATTGTCCTCTCTAACAGTCCTTCTCCTCCTCCTCCTCAAAATAAGTAAACGTCTGTTTTATCAACGGCACAAAAAAGCGTCCAATAGTAAAATCCATTAGAATCCAATGTTCCAGTACGACTGGCGGGATTTTTAGTTGTCTGCGGCAATAGATGCCATCCAGTGTATCTCTAAAACTCCTCGTGTATTGATAATCGTTAGTCCACTTTCTTGTCACTCTTGTCATCTGCCTCCTTCTTCTTCTTCGTCAGCTCATTGTCAGTCTTGCCTTGATGTTCCTGCTTTACTTGCTGTTTATCGCTGCCGATGCTCGATCTTGGCAGGAAAACAAAGCCTGCGCTGCCAGTCACAGGTGAGTTCTCCGAGTTGACAAGAGCAGCCGTGTCCAGTTGTGAGCAAGCACCACCCTTTACAACATACAAATCACCCTTTACAACATATAACGTTTAACAAAACAGAGAAGCCAAAATGCATCTGTCTAAATGCGACTGTGGAGTTGTTACAAAAGTTGATGTAATGCAACACAATGCAATCATGTGTTAGATATCTATTTTCAATACGAGCTTTAGAAATTTTGTTACAAAACATCACTCCAAGAAAACCACTCTGCAGGCCAAACAGAAATCCTAAGAAAATACATCAATCAGCTGTTGACAGATTAAGAACAGAGAATGGCTCAAAAGTTCTTCTTGTACTGTTTGGTAATTAAAGATAAAATAACAACCAAACCATAACAAATAACACAGAATGGAAGGTGAGGTCAGGGATAAGTTCATCTGTTACTTTACAGTTACAGTTGCTTTGGCAGGTTATTGGATCTAAGAACAAAGTGAGAATTCCATGCGAAATATCAAGACATAGAAACCAAGAGGACTGACTAACTCTTAGATATTAAGCTCTCCACTTTCCAATTTCATTATATGTTAATGAAAAGGATTTTATATAGCAACCGTATAATATGGCCTCATCCTTGAATCTGTAAGACACTGAAGCATCAATTTAAACATGCAACCATACTTAAGAATCGAGCCTTTTCTGTGGTTGGACCAGTGGTCTGGAATGGCCTTCCTTTTGAGCCATGCCTACACCATGGGACTCTACCAGGATTCTTCCTTACTAAACTTAAAACTATTCTTTTTGGGCGCGCTGGAGTCGGGAGCGCCTCTGAGTAGTTTTTTTCTTGAAGAAGCGCTATATAAATGTCCGAATGAATGAATACTAAATCAACTGGTGGATAAAAAAGCAATGCAGAGTGCCACAAAAGTAGCATGGCATTGTAGATGCTCATTATGTAAGGCACATGTTGAGCTGCTTCTTACTTGTGTGCCGGCAGGTCGGCCATGGCTGGCAGTCTGTCCCAGAACAGGAGACGACAGCAGGCTTCTGCTAGAGATCACAGCATTTCTGTAACAAACATTGCATAGCACAAGTCTAGAACTCGTATCTAGATCTAATCTGGTGTTTTAATCATCATTCTTCTGTATAAGCCGTTATTCTTTTGTAGATGTATAAAAGAATAGAGGTGCCAGTTTGATTCCTTAACAAACACCAGCCATAGAATCGCCAACAAAAGCCTCTGGCGTTTCATATAACAATATTCCTAAATTTATCATTTCTAACATTATTCTGCTGAGTAAATGTCATGAACATCGAAAGAAAGTTTTATGGAAGCAAAAATTTGACTGTAGACATGACCATGACCAATTGACCACATGTGAGAATTGACTGTAGACATGAGACCATGAGAAATCCTTTACACAACGAGTGGTTAAGTATAATGTTCAGCATAAAGGTGCAATTGTATTACAAACCAAATAAGCAAACTGGAAAACATATTTTCAGCTTAGCTCCCTAAATGGAATGTACAAGGCAATTTCAGAATCAATAATTTAAATTGCTTGACAAGACAGCTGAATGGAAAAAGAAGGAAGAAATTCACATGCATTCTCAATTTCACCAAAATTACGCTCACCTTTGCTGTCCACGATGTGAACCAATGACTCCCGACCTAGCAGCTGGCGGCCCAGTACTGCGTGAGACTGGTGCAACGCTCGGGTTCTCAGGTCTTGATAAGACGTTAATCAGTGGACCAAACTTTGGTGGCAGCACAAATCCAGACCTCTCAGTATCACCTGACGCCAATAGAAAACAGGAATTTCATGTTTTTGACATTAATTTTGTAATCTTCTGAATCAGTAACTGATAAACTATGAAGTTCAGTGCAAAATGACTTCCGCAGATCACAGATATATCTCATGGTGTTAGGATTAAAGATCATACAACGTTCAGTGATGATACAATTTAGAGAGATGACTGCAACTTACCTTGAGCTCAATCAATCAATCAATTAATCAATCAATCAATCAATTCATTTATTTGCACATATTTTTTCATGTCACAGGTCTACGCAACTTAATAAAGCTAGGATTCCATACAGTCTGTAGCAAACTACAGAACTTGATGGAAAGCAGTGTCAGTAAGTGTATTCTTATATAAGGGATGTGAGACACATAATTAAATTCATCTTCGAAAAACCTGCAAAGTAGATGGAAGAGAGCATTTCCACAGCTGTCCTTCACAACATTCACTCACACGATCTAGCAAAATACAAAGGACAGACTTCAAACTATTCTTCAGCTGCTACATCACCAGCAGCACAAACAAATAACAATCACCTAACCCCCCCCCCCCGCCCACCCCACAGTCACAAGAAGTCAACAAAATTCACAGAGAAGGCATAGTTATGCAAATGCACAGATCTTATAAAAGACACTCACGGCATTCGCTGGGGCTTTTCTTCCACACTTCCGAGCTGAACGAGCTGTAGTCAGAATAGGACGATGGAAACAATCGACCACCGTAATCCTCTCTCAACGGCAAAGAACTGCGTAAACCATTTCGCTGCAAACTGGAACGCACTTCTGCCTTCTCACCGTCCAATGGCTGCAAGGAAAATACCCCAGAGTGGGAGACAATATAGTGGCGCAAAACATGATAAAGGATAGTGCAGACAAAGCATCTCACAGTAGATATTTATTTTATTCAGTCATTTTGAAAATTTATATAGCGCCCCTTCAAGAAGTCTACAAAAAGGCTTATATATTAGAGCAATTTGTTAAAGCGCTCTAGAACGCTGCCTACTAAGAAGAACTCCCGGGCCAACCTCAGTCTTAAGAACAGTGAGAAATGAGATAGACAAAATAAGGCATTTGACGAACAGTAGTAGAGAGCCCATTCCAGGTCGTATGACCAACCATGGAGAAAGCGGCGCTGCCCGAGTGCATTCTGTGAGCGGGGAACAATAAGCTCCACTTATGCAGCTGGGCGAAGAGAGCATAGGCGCTGAACATGCATGCTGGAGCATAAAGCATTTACAAAGAGATTAAACCATCAATACAGCACAGGACCAAAACAGAAATCCGGTAAACAATGTGCTGATATATTCAAGGGGTGCACTACAGGGCTGTTTTAAGGAATCTTTGGAACTGCACAACTCCTTCTTTCCTTTCCTATCATCCATGGTAAATTACATCCAATCGGAGGACAATGACTTTTTTTGCTAGTTTTAACTGTACAGAAGTGCTTCTAGAACTGCACATTTTGCGTACAGCTGCACGTTAAAAAAAAGCCCTAGTGCTATACAAATATTCAATTGTATTACATCTGCGCAACATGAATAAGTGATGAGCGCTGGTACATACACCGATTGCAGGCGAAGAGGCGCATGAGGAGTTCTCTTCCGAGACAGAGTGGCTGCCTCTCGACTGATGGGAACGTGCGTGCCCTCCTCCTCCTCGTCCTGCAGACTCCAGCTGGTCAAAGGACCAGTCTCGACGATGCTGCTGCTGCTGCTGGCCAGCTCCAGCCAAGCATTCAGACAACACATCGTAACTCATCTTCTCTTTAGCGGCAAATTTCTGTCTGCAGACGATCAAACACACACAACATGCTCACAACAACTCGACTTTAAATGCTATTCTTATTTTGAGTGGAAATAATTATCAAACAAATATTGTAAAATAGTTTTCATGATTTCGTACAATAATCTACCTTGGATCGGGGCATACTGTGTTTGGGTTTCATCATTAGACGCATGCGTTTCTTATGAATATATCAATTTAAACAGACGTTATCAATGAGTATCACCAGTTCAAAGTTCAACACACATTACAAGCCTTTCGTTGTGTAGTGCAGACATACGTGCACACATACCGCCATACCCACATATGCACCGTTGCAAAGATCAAAAATGCACTCTGAGGACTGAGCCGTCTCGGTGGCAGGACCAGTAATATCCAGTATGCTGGAACATCCTTCCATCTTCAATCTGTGCCGCAACTTAGGTTTTCAAGTCTAGTCTAAAAACTTACTACTTCTCAAGAGCAAATTCCTGATTGATGCTTGGATTTGTTAAATAGAACTTTTAATGGTGTGTACTGCGGTACAGCACTGTAGAAAATGTCTGTTTCATCGTAATCACATCAAAGTAGCCAATAAAAAATTCAACATTTTGCCAACTCATGAAATTATGCTAGACCATGAAGATTAAATGGTCACCATGCAAAATCTGGGCAAAAGGATTTAAATATTAAAGAGGAACGTAGAAATTCTCATAAAACACAATCATGCCCTCACCACGAAATAACAGAATTCTTGTCATAACTGTCTTGCAAGGTGGCTCTGGTGTACATGAAAACACACTGTAAAGCATTTTATAAGACACCAGAGGCATTATCAGCGCAGGGCTGAAGGTGGTTTGGAAAGTTGCCGGGTCTCACTTTGGCGGATGATCAGCCTTTGACCAGTAAATTTTTCTGACGACTTTTTATTTAGCCATTTTGCCCCAAATTATCGAAAAATAATACCATTTTACCCAGTTTTGGCACCTGGCGCCCGTTTTTGCGACCCTGCTGAGACCCGGCAACAGCAGGTCTCGAAAATCGATGCCGGGTCGCAGACCCGAACCGACCTGGCTCACTTTCAGCCCTGATCAGCGCACAAGGCCCCACGAGAAGAAATAGGTTTTGAGAAAAGCAATTTAAGAGAAGTGACCAAAATGACTGAAACCCTAATAACGCTGTGCAAAACGATGAACGCATGCACCGTTTCTAGGCTTCTTAACTTGAAATAACTTCTATGCTAGTAGCAATTTAATACCGGCACCGTTAGTAATATCTGCAGCACTTACTCCTTCTCAGAGTTTGCTGCGAAATCAGAATTCCAGACATTTCTGACGGACGTTATCTTGAGGCCGAGATCGTCCGTGGCACGTGACATGTAGCACCGCATGTCCTCTGCCTCCACAGCAGAACTGCTGACGTCAAGAGACTTGGCGCCGCCATCGTCATCCACACGTGTGCTCTCGGCAACACAACTGACATCGTCTTCAAACGTGAAGTCCAGGCATGATGACTGGTGGGGGTTCATCTGCAACGCAAGGACAACCACAAATTCCAATTGATACGTTTAAACAAATTCCACCAAACATAAAAGTCTGCCATACGTAAAGAGACGTTCCTCTGTTCGTCCTATGACTCTGCTGGCGATTGAAGCCCATTTCAAGGCAACGGTGTGTGATAATCCTGTGTTCAGTGTGTCGCACTATCAACTCTACCATGTTCAGAGTTCACATTGCTGTCAGGACAGAATGTCCACGCAAACTAAGCTTTCATAGTCTGTGGGAAGTTAGATGGCTAGGGAGAAGGCTGTCGCCAACCCGTGTATGCAACTGCGGACTTGATTTGATACCGCGCCAGAGAATAAGCTGGTCTCCCTGATCCAGCATCTGTTTGACTCAGGAATCTAAAGGTTTACAGTGCATTTTCCACATTTTACCCTTTAGCAACCAAAGTGTAGTAAATGGTATTGGAAATCCTATACCTTTGGTCTGTAAAGGGTTAAGGAAACAATATCATTAAACCCATCCAACCCATATTAGGATTGGCTAAAAGTAAAGTTCCTCTCTTCTGCAAGACAAGTAATGGAGCTCTAACTTAGACAGAGATGCTTCAAAATCATGGCCAAATTTCATTTCATTGCAATCAAACTCACCTTTCGATAGAGAATATCTTCGCCATTACATGGTGAACTGCGACAGCTGGACACAAGTGAGTTTGGGGGCTCACTCATATCGACGCCACTGTCGTGTCTCTCCCCGCTGTACATATGCACATCCACAGCCAATGCCAGTGCAGACATTGTGACAGGAGGATTGCACAGACTGTGAGGCAACCAACCTGAAAATAGCAACAGTTTTTCCCTCATCTTCCGCTGCAGAAAAACTATCTCAGCATTCCACAAAAAAGCAAAGCCAAAAAGAAACTCAGTTGGTCTGACTACATGTCATCTAAAACATTATGTTCACGCTACTGTACAAAGCCAAAGTAGTGCAATCACACTACTTCAAGTAAATTTCATCAGTGGCACAACCATCTACAGTAGAGCAAACACACTACTGATGAGAAAGGTCTTAGAAAGCCATTGGTTGAATAACAGAAATAGAAAATTCAAACAAATTCAAAGTTTTTGCGATGCCTGAACCACGGCGCCAAATCAATGACAGCAAAGTTCCCATGCGGCACAGTGGTAGTGCCAAAGTAAAGGGAACAGTTACGGCAACAGTTGTTCAGTGTAACACATATGCATGCATCCTAAGGCATGCATAACCAGCTACATAGATGCGCATATTATAAACGTGTAGATCTTTAAAAAACAATTCAGATGGATGAACTGTTATCTAAGTATACCATCATTGTCTCGTCTCTGCCAATCCTCATCCAGCTGCTGTTGCTTCTTGAGACTATGAAGACGCGCCAATCGTGGAGGTAGCTGCTGCTTGTAGCCATGCATCTTGTTTTTCTATAAATACAATTTAAATAACCATCAGATCTGGGGGCCAGTTTATGTCCGCATGAATGTATGTATGTATGTATACATACACACATACATACAAACGTACATAAACTGGCCCCAAATGTAAGCAGACGGGGGGGTAATGGGCCGGGGGGTAAAGTCCGGATACCTCTCCATGTCACTTTCGATAATCAGAAATTTTCGGCAGTATAAAATGTTAAAGAAAAAAAGCAGGGTTTAAAAACAGTGCTCACACAATCCAATGAACAAAAGATGTCATAATTGTCATCATTAAGTGTAAAAAATGCCAGGACCACTATTTCTTTAGTGAACACTTCCTACATTGTTGTATAAAACAGTGGTCATATTAGCTTGTCTGTAATCCAACAGTTGCGGGTCTCAAATCTGCTAACTGGCTCCAAATAGCAAACCTATGCAAGTGGACCAATGACAACTGGAGAGTAAACAGCAAGTTATGGAGTGCACCAACCTTATATCTACAACACTGTGATGAACCTGTCATCTCAGGTGCTTTAAGACATTAAGCAAGCTAAGGCGCTAAATAATAATAACACTAATAATAATTAAAATACACTATGACAGTATGACATTAAACTAAACTCCTCCCATACTATCCCACTAGGACAGTCTTTACAGTGCTGTGATTTTCTGCTGTGAAGGCTCTTTCTAACAAGGTTACAGCTCAAGTATGGCAAGCCAATGTGCATAAGAAGCGCTCAATGCAAATGATCATCATCTACATACAGCACCTACCTTAAACTGGTTTGCTGAAAAGATTAGATCATTCCTGGAGAAACCGTTTCTCTGATACTCGTTCTCATCTGATCGCCACAGAGATGTAATGTCACTCATCGTGTCTTCAGTCACTAGTAACCAACAACAAACAAACACAGCACACCCTCAACAGTTGGTACATAATAACTGACTAAACATTTACAATTTATAATTGTCTTCTTATTCCTGACAAAAAAAATTTGTGAATTTCCTTTGGCACTTCTGCAAACAAATTAATTTATATTTAGCCATTCCTCATGGCAGTCACTCACAGATCCAAATACATTAAGACAAAGTTCAATGCACATTGCACTATGTAAGACAAAACAGAGGAACATTGGTCAAATTCATTAGGTCTGACTGACAGTTTACGATGAACTCTGTAACAATATCTGGCTAGGTAGGCATTTTGCAGCTGAGGTAACAAACCACTTATAAATGTGAATTTCCAACATTTCTATATGGACACAGAATCAGTTTGCACATGAGCACCAAACCCGGATGACCATAATAAATGAGCACTACATAAATAATTGGTTATAAGAATACAGCCATTACCTGGTCCAGTTGCTCTAGCAAATATAAGTCAATGCGGCCAAAAATCAGTGCACCTAGGTACTGAATGAAGGGACACATTCATATAGAAACTTATAGCGGTCGCAGAAATTTTCTGTCTGACAAAGTGACCTTTATAGTGAACCGGGAACTCGAGAAGCATAAAGCCAAGCTAGCAAGCTCTCTGCTACAGGGAATCTGTACCATAATCATTACCAAACCTTGCGTTATTTTCTGGTCATCCGATTCTGTTAAATTCTTAGGTCTTTTATTTGGCAATCCATTCAAACCAATTTAAATTCTCTGACTTAGTAACACTCTACAGACATCACATCACTAGACCAAACAAAATTTTTGGGCAGAAATCAAAGCACAACTTTAAAATTCTTGTAGAATAGTAGACTTACCTTGACAGAAATCAATCAGCTTCTCACCGTCCGATTTCACGTTACCCATAAAGTTCCAGTTACATCTATGAAAACCAACGACAAAACATTGAAAATCTTCACAGCTACACTCTTTTAAAAATGATACATGAGTTAGAACATAGGGTGACAATAGCCACAAACCAAACTGGCAACACATCACAATAAGTTAATAAAGAATTCACCGATCTACATAATATTACAATTAAATAAAAGGAAGAAACAGAATTTTTCATAAGATATCAACCAACCTACAGTAAACAAAAGAATATGGAATATATACATTATAAGAACCAAGAAGACATAAACAGGACGAGTAACCTTCTGGCAGCTGATGAAACCGCTCTCTGGATCGATAGAGGATCGTTATAAACGACTTGATCGAGTCTGTACACGGCCTGCACCGTCCCATTCGATCCACTCGGCTTATTGTTGGCGTTCTTCTCAACGCTATCCTGCCTGTCGTTCGGCCTTCGATGAGAAGCAGGAGGAGGAGGAGGCGGAGCATGAGGCGGAGGATCAGAGCCCTTCTCGGTTGGACACTCTCGATCGTTCATCATGCCAGCGCCGCCATCCTGCAGCCGACCGGATGAATTGTTGGGTGGGTCGGCGCCGTGGTTACCGCGTCGTCGAGGTCCACGTCTCTGATTCGAGAAACTCTTCTTTGACTCCTGCCTGTCCGCGGTCGGCTGGATCTCGCGGTTCGTTGGCGGATCCTTCTTCTGGTGGATTCCACAGCTCAGGTTGTCGCTGCCTTCGGACGCTGTCTCCCACTCCTCGTTGTACTCGGCCGACGGAGCCTTCTTGCTCGACTGGTCCTTGTACGCACGGCTGCCGCCACCGCCTCCGCTGCTGACGGGATTGTTGATTCGGTTCTGGCCTCGGCCGCTGCTGCCTCGGTGTCGCCTGTCTCCGCCGTAGCCGTAAGGAGCGCCGTGTCTGCCGTCGTTGTTCGCAAATCGCGGAGGAGTTGGGCCGTTGTTGCGATCGTATCTCGGTTCTTCTCGGCTGAAATGAACAGAACGGTCTTGAGAACACGATCGCACTCGTCGCAACAGACAGTTTCCACGGTTCCCCAAAAAGGTTTCAGCTCTATCATTGCTCTTAGTGACCTGTGTGCTACCATTTGCACTGTACTTAGTATACTATCATGGCTTTCAGAGTATGGGCCTTTCATCATTTTTAACAGTTTCAGTTTCAATCAGTGGTCATAGTAAGATGCTTTACAAAATGCATCAGCATTTTCTATTGAGGCACATCAGTTTGGATTTTAGTGCACTGTGCATTAGGACGCACCACCATATAGACACCCTAAAAAATTGCTCAATATCAGTCCTTGGTCGATTATATCAGTTTGTGTTTGACACAATAACACCTTACATTCCGCATTAAAATCTGTGCTGCATCTGGTGAACAGAACTTTATGCTACATATTGAGCCTGGATTGCCCTGGAAAAGGAGTGTTTAAAAACCAGAATGGTTGGCAGAGTCATGGAAAGACCAGTCCTCCAGATCTAACCTAATCTAAAATAACATTTGTAAAGCGGTTCTCACAGCAGAGCTGCTCAGAAGCGCTCTCAGCGCGAAAGACCCATGAAAAGAGAGGTCTTCAAGCAGCGAAAAGATGCAGGCGAATTTCCTACCAGAATCATTATTATTATTGACTTTTTAATATACCGCACCTTCAAGGTAATCTACTTAGAAGCGCTCCCAGTCACAAAAACAGCTAAATAAGGCAGTTTTTAAGTGAGAAAGAAACATAGTGGTGTGACCTCTACCACACAAAGGCATTCCATGTTCATGAGTGTCAATAGCAACTTTCTAATGCAAGGTATGTTAGGTTGAGCATTGTCTTGTTAATATGGAAACTATGGCCTAATTCTGTTGTAAAGCAGTCATTTGCAAGGAGGTAAAGCAAGACCTTCGTGTATAATTACTTAGTGTCGTCGATTCACACTTCTTATCAAAAAGCCACCTCGTATAAATAAAGTGGTGTAGTGGTGACGTCGATGCCTTGAAGCCGGAGAGTTCGAGGTTCGAATCCACCTCAAGTCACCGCATAAGGACCTTGGGCAAGTCCTTCACTCGCAATTGCTCAGCGCTTTGGCGTGAAACTCCGATGCAGTGCCCACTCTGCAGTCGGGAACACTTCTGAGTAGGGAGCTTGAAGGGGTGCTATAACAAGTGCACATACAAACAAACAAATAATGCAAATAATATTATCGAAATGCATCAAATTTAAGTGTCTGTACTATTTAGTCAACAACAAACTGTGTAGCTCACAATATCACGAATTACATACAATACGAATAACATACAATTTACGAATTAGATACAATAAGAATAACATACAATACGAATAACAAACAATACGAATAACATACAATACGAATAACATACAATACGAATAACATACAATACGAATAACATACAATACGAATTACATACAATACGAATAACATACAATACGAATAACATACAATACGAATAACATACATTGGTCTGCTGTTGTTGGTGTAGTTCGGTCGGTTGACATCTGCATTTCTGCTGTCTGCATTTCCTCTTCCTTGCTGGTTCTCTGCCTTGGCAGCTTGTTGGCCCCCTCGACCAGAACGAGGCTGGTCAGGAAAGCCACCACCACCACCTCCTCCTCCACCACTTCCTCCTCCACCACCACCACCTCCTCGTCTTGGTTGGTTACGATTAGAACCTAGTCACAAGAAACAACGCTTTAATGTAAACGTAAAAAATTCTCCATAAATTTTTTATTTCCTTGAAAATCTAAAAGCCGCAAATGTTTAATTTATATACAAACTAGTATATTCATCCAAATGCCCTACACATCATCAGCAATTAACAGATTACAACAGAGCAGAACAAAGCTAGAGCAATCAACGTAAATCAGCATCAATAATATACACGTAATAAACGAACAGGTGAAGACAAGAGCAGAGACGTTGTCGAAGCCACGTACCTTCGCCCTGTCGTGTCGGCTCCTTCTTTGACGACAAATCGGAATCTTTAAGCCCGGAGCTCTTTGCATTCAGCTCCTGCTTCGCCACATCCTTCTCATGCTCCAAACCAACAGCCCCTCCTGGCTCCTTCTCATCAGAAGGTTTTCCTGGTTTGGACTTGATGTCCATGAGTTTCTCATGAACCTGAATGGGAGGCTCCTGGCCTGCTTTGTCGTCAGCAAAGCGTCCGCCGCCGCCGCCACTGCGCTGGCCACGTGGCTTATCCTTGCTCCTTGATCCAACACTCTCTTTCACGGAAGGTTTGTTCTGACTGTTGCGCCAACGTCCATCTGAATGAAACTGCTTGCCACCACCACCTCCACCTCCGAGTGGTTCATCGTAATCCAGGTTTTTCAGTTCATTATCAATGCCACCCATCTCAAACCTTTCCGCTTCAATGTCGTAGGGACCCTCGTAGCCTTGGTTATACGCGCCACCATGGTCACGTCCGCCTCCTCCTGCCCCGCTGCGCCCACGTCCGTATCCGAACGCCTTTCCTCGTCCTCCACGCACGAATTCCCTGCTTCCCTGTCCGGTCCTGCTTCTTTCCAGGTCCGGATGGTCCTCCTTTCGTCGTGGGTACGTTCGCTTGGATCCGTCTTTGAGTTTCTTGCTCGGTGGTCGGTCTCCTCCCTTCTCCGTCGTCTTTGCTAACTCAGTTTTCTCGTTTCCAGCTGGCGCTGGCATCTCCTGCTGGCTGGCGCCTTTTACGTCTCCTTTGTCCAACTTTAACTTGTCTTCCGTCAGCTGCTTTTCGCCAGCGGCGTTCGTCCTTTCCAGTCGCGTTGTCTCGACCTCCTTCACCTCTCGGATCATCGCAGGTGATGCATTGATCTTGATTTCCAGATCGGGACTGGACTTCAGAGATTCCTGGAAAAATTATAAATGCAACTCAGGACATTGTGCAGATTGAATAGTGTTGTAAAAACAATCCACATTGGAATTTGCTCCGCTATATTGCATTCGACTGCTAGTGTGCAGTATTATTCATTCATTCTGCTACCCACAAATCCAGACAATTTACAGAAAAGGCAGTCTCCATAAAAGACTTGGCAGAATAAGCATATGGTGAAAAGTTTCCGCGAAAATTGCAATTAGTAGTACATTTTTAAATTTATATATTGCAGTGCTTCAATTGATAGAAAATTTGCTATTAAAACTGCATAGATGGAGTTTCAATATGAAAGGAAACAGAAAAGGTGTATGCAATAGGGACAAAATTTAACTACTTTCAGGACAAAGACTAAGTAATGGACAAAAGTTCAAGGCAAAGAGCAGGAATACAGCCTTTAAGGCAATAGGAAAAGACTCAAAGGACACTGGATGGCCTCAGGGACAAGATACCAAGTGCTGGAACACAGAACTTAAAGACTGTGGAAAATGCGAGTCGAATCAAAGGCTACTGAACTGCGCATGCATTCAACAAGTCATTGAATGGTCAGTAGGGAAAAATATGCTCACCCGACTCACGCGAAAAATATGCTCACCCGACTCACGCTCTTCTGAGGTTCAGTCACAGTGCTGAACCTGGACGTTATACTTGGCGAATCCGTTTTCCTTTCGCTAGAATTCGCCGAGCTGTTGGATATGTTCGAGTGAGTGCGTTTCAAGGAGGTGTAACTGCTGCTTGGCAGTACATTCTGCTGTATTTGCTGAGCAGATATTGGTGGCGGACAGCTCGATCTGTGTTCATCTAGTATTAAAAGAAAAATTAAACACTTACAATAGGTTCACCTCTGACCATGTGCTCCGCATGCATACAACCAATCCTTCAATTCATCTGCATACATATAACCATGCACGTTACAGTGATGCCTGTTGAAAAATTTATTTCTTGCAGCCCGGGTTTTTCACTCAGAAAACACCCTTGGCTTACAATAAATTACCATTCATAAGCACAAATGCCAGTGACACCATCACACCATTGTCATCAATGATTTCTTTGGGTCAGTTTCTCTAAACAGAATAATTACTGCTCAGTGCTCTTCTACATCATTTACAGTTTGGACTCAGCAGGTCAAAGGAAACTGGCATTTCAACCAATCATCAAATATGAATTTATAGAAGTATTGCAAATAAATTCTGCAACATAAAATCAAATGACTTATCCTTGAGCAAAAAAGCATCTCAGAGGCGCTCCCGACTTCAGAGCGGACACTGCATCGGAGTTTCATGCCGAAGCGCTGAGCAATTGCGAGTGAAGGACTTGCCCAAGGTCCCTATGCGACGACTTGAGGTGGATTTGAACCTCGAACCTTCCGGCTTCAAGGCAACGACGCCACCACTACACCACCGCGTCCCAATAATTATCCAACGAAAACAATTAATTCCCTTACTCAGATGAGGATCACATGGAGAGCCAGATTTCTGACGATAGTCGCGCGAGTCTTTGTCGTGATAACGTCGAGAGCTGTTCTTGTGTCGATAGGAAGATTGTTCCGCCGCCGTCGTCTGCTTCTCGCTTTGCTTCTGTGATTCCTTCCTCTCAGAATTGCGCATCTGCTTCTCCTGTTTGCTCTTCCTGCCATCATCTGCTTTGCTTGTCTCTTCATTGTCCTCCTTGCTGCCTGTCTTTCTTAGCTCAACTTTCTCAACACTATTACAGCAAATACATACCGTAAATTACACAGTTATAATCAGCACCGTTAGCAGCATAACTATAACGCATGTCGGCTAGACTTCATGAACATCACCTTTACTTAATGATTATATGCAAACTTTTTATATTAATTAGAAAGTCTGACTTTCGGTTTATCAGTAATTTCTTCTATATCTCCAGTGCACTAACGTACAAGGCAATTTATTCATTTAGCTTCTGCAGAATGCATTTAGCCGTACAAGTTACCAGCAAAAACACACCTAAAAACTGAATAAATAAAATACTATAAAAATCACATATTATAGATAATAACTAAGAAATGACAATTAAATTCAATAATCTTTCACTGGAACCAGAGTAATCACATACACGATTTCCATACAGAAACTGGAGCACCTCTGAGTAGTTCACTTAAAGAGGTGCGACATAAATCCATAAATGAATGCATAAATATACCATGTAATTACTTTGTTGTCAATAGTTTTTTGATGTCGAATGTGAAGTTTTGCAACTGGTTATATTAAAGAATATACTTACTTACTAACTTATTTTTTCAATACTACAGAACGAGATGTACGGTACCTGTCCTGTTTGCTGGAAGTCTCCTTCGAGCGGCCAAACGATTTGTTTGTGGATTCTGGTTGAGTGGAGACGCGCTCTTCCAGCGGTGGCTCTCTGTGAACGGAAATTCCAGACCCACGATCGGAATTTTTGGAAGAAAACGACCCGTGCCTGTGGTGCGCTTCATCGTCATAGTCTTTCGAGCTGTTGGCTTCAGATGCGCACCGGCGGTAGCCACCACCACCACCTCCTCCTCCTCTGTGCTGAACTACAGCCAGCTCTCCATCTGATGAGCCAGCATCACCATCTCTTGGTTCTTTCTCTTCTCTAAACCCAAAGTTGCCGGCATACTGCATCATCTGGTTCCTTTCCCTACAAGCAAAAAATCAACAATTACACACGTTTCGTTTCCGTAAATATCCTGCCCAATCAAATCTAATTTTGAATCAATTGTAACACCACACAGCCAATATTCATGGCTTCTGTCGGCAGAAAAGAATTTTCGCGACTGCAACAGCAGGCAAAGTATTTGGTTGAGCTATTCAAAGTCTAGAAAATGAAAACTGATGCAACCTGATGAAATCCACTTCTTGGTGGAAACAACATCGTACAAATCTCACCAGGTAGAAAAGTAGATGAGCAAAAAGGAATCAAACTAAAAACTGTATAAGGAAATAGTGTAGAACACTAATTTCAACTGACCAGTGCAAATTTAGGCTACTGAAATCTGGTTAAATCTGATGTAATGACTTCTGTAAATTTTGATTTTTGGAATCGCAGGAGGCTGTCGAATCAACGAAACAGAAGCCATGAAAACAACCTTAAGAAAATGATTTTTTAACATGCCGTAAAGTCTTCTTGCATGTTCAATCATATGTATTGAACATGAACCTGCAGTAAATTTGCGACAGCATAAAAGTAGGTTACAAGGAAATCATAGATTAGATAGCAGGTAAGGAAAGCATAGTTCAAACCTCTTGTCCATGTGTTCCATATATCCTCTCTGGTCCATCTCCATCTGATATCCGTAGAAGGGAGGTGGCATGCCAGATCCCCTCATCATGTGCTCCTCACCACCTAAACCAAACACACAATTCATAAGTACCAATTCACAATTCATAAGTACAAATTCACCCTCTTGTCTGTTACTTCCAATTCCATAACTAGATCAGCCCTCGGGACAAGTCCACCAACCTCTTCATTCATCCTATTAATGCGAGAGACATTCAGGAGCCCATCATTAATGCAAGAACCAGTAACAACAAAACTAACAAACACGTAATTATAATTGTAATGCAACTCTCTCAGTAACCCAGCTAACAATATTGTGAAGAGGACAGGAAACCTGTGACGGGTAAACGCAGACAATTCATATCAGATGTATTTCATAGGAAATTGATCAAGAATCACCAGAGATACAAAGAATGCATCTGACAGAAGTGTCTAATAAATGCAAAAATTAGTTCCATGGTCTAGCTAAGTGTTCATTTATAGCAACAATTGGGACTACAGCCAAATCAAGAAATAAGCATTCTCCTTCTATCAAAAATTCATTCTGCACAGACAAATAAGTTTATACGCGACAGCAATCAGAAACTTGGGACAATATTCCCTTGAAGGACTGCAAGATATATCAGCACAAGTTGTTAATTTCACGTGATGAAATGGAAGTCCAACTCTCGAAAGCTTGGCAGTTGGTTCAGCGCATTAACACTCGTCCAAAAATCAAAATTTTGGTCCTCGAAGAACAGGGACCATCGTAATTATCTTCACATAATATAAAAATTCTAAAAAAGTTGATGAACTGCAAGTGATTCAGATCAAATCAAGTGAATGTACAATTACAAGCATCTATGAAAAATATGCTACAGCTCACAAATGTCAATGATAAAACAAAGAAGAATAAAAGCACATAGCACGAGGATTGAAAAATAAACGCAAACTGACTATAAACCGACATAACGACTGTTTCAAGTATAAACTGTGCCCTAATTGCAATTTACTGTCATTTTCCACTTTTATGTGAAAGCACTGTGCAAAGTATTACACAAAATGCCTCAACCTACCCAGTGATCTTTGCAACAGTGTAACACAGTCCAGTGCAATACATAATTTGCACAATATTTTATTGCCACATACTAAAACTGCGATGTTGCGAATTATATACAGTATATTGAGGGTAAAAATAAATATGCAAATCTTCAATTAGCAATATATAGGGTGTCTCGATAGGTCGTGAACGATTTTGAATGCAGACAAATATATGTTATACACAATATAATGTGGAAAGCTGTATACTGGCGGATAGGTTGTTCAAATGAGAATGTTACGCCAAAAAAATTAGATCACTATCGATGTCCATACCTTACGGAGCTGAAGTTTAGGCCTAAGGTGTTCAATGTCTGGGGTTCGGGATCGGCATAAACAAAAATATAAATGGATACATCTCACTGGGGGGATTGGCCGCCTAATTCGCCAGATATGTCACCAATAGAAAATGTTTGGAGTATTATGGTGGCAACTGTTTATGCCGATCCCGAACCCCAGACATTGAACACCTTAGGCCTAAACGTCAGCTCCATAAGGCATGGACATCGATACCTCTGAAAACTCTGAAAAATCTAATTGGCTCGACGCCTAATCGACTTGAGGCTGTAATAAAGGGTAAGGGAAACATTATTAAATACTAAATGATAATTTGTATTAATTAATTAATTATGTGTGTATTAACAATGATGGTCGTACAATACTGTTTTCGGCCTATATAACTGGACGTTTACTTGGCACGAATTTGATGACGTCACAAATATTGGCGCTAAAATTTGAATAAGTGAGCTAGTGATCTAATTTTTTGGCGTAACATTCTCATTTGAACAACCTATACGACCGATTGAAGCTGGGCAATATGATATGAGACAGACTTGACAGAGAGTGGCGTCGGACACCTACGGGCATTTAACCCAAGGATTTTGATGATGATGATGATGGCCCATAACCATCTGGATTTTAAGGGTAAGCATGTAACACTACATATATGCAGATTCGGTGAAAAGAGCAAATTAAACAGATATGCATGCGACCCATGTGCAAACAGCAGTCTTAAGTCAGATTTCTCATGTTTTTTTAGCAGAATACACAATTTTACAACGACACTAAAAACAAAATGCCAGTATACAGCTTTCCACATTATATTGTGTATAACATATATTTATCTGCATTCAAAATCGTTCACGACCTATTGAGACACCCTATAATTAAGGAACCTTCATCTTTATGTGGGGCTTGTCATGCTGCAAGCGATTCTGAATAGTTGCTGTGATAAACGCTTTACAAATATTCATGTATGATTAGATTATGCTGTTTGAAAAGCCCAAAAAACTTGTGAATTATAAAAATCACATCAAAACCATGCAAAAGCAATAATTTTTCAATTGATGGCAAATGAAGCACTCGAAAGAAACAAAACACTCAAAACTCATACAGCACCAACTGTCTAGCTAAAACTGAAATATGAAATCAATCTATCCGGCATTAACTATTCCGAAGCGACAAAAGCAGTGTTTAAACCCATAACCATCTGGATTTTAAGGGTAAGCATGTAACACTACATATATGCAGATTCGGTGAAAAGAGCAAATTAAACAGATATGCATGCGACCCATGTGCAAACAGCAGTCTTAAGTCAGATTTCTCATGTTTTTTTAGCAGAATACACAATTTTACAACGACACTAAAAACATCATTCATCTCACCCCTAACTGAATTTATGGGTAAAAACCCTACTTATACATTCGAAAACTATTTATTCAGCAAAAATGCATCTAAAATGGGGTTGCTATATACATTGTAAATCACAGCTTGTGTGAAATCATCTGAATATTACCTTTCCATGTAACTTTTCTAAAATGTCTTTTGCATTTATAATCTGTAATAAAAAAAAAATTGACCCATTGTTTAGAAATTTAATATTCCGACTTACGACTGGTTTGCGCAGATGGACCACAGCACCTTTTACGATCTCTCATATGAGCTCAGCAACTTTTACACCATTCATGCAATGACAACATATAACCAAAAAGAAACTTTATTTCAATAGGAAAGGTTGAAAACCCATTTCGCACTTAACTACCACCAGAACTAGACTGCAACAATTAGCTACCATAATAAATCAAATGCAATCTAATGGTCTGAAATTTCTCAAAAGCAATTTCAAGAAGATCTTCAACTATACACGTACAGTATAATAACTTAAAAGCAAAATTGAAACTATGCAGACACAATGAACCTCTTTGCATGCTGCTGTCTTTATTTTAACTCGAAACTTGGCTGGTTGTAGCATTGAATGCAGACAAACATCTATCTCCAGGGCCAGTGTGTTTAAGCACATACATTCATTTAGAGTTAGTTATTCGACAAGCAATTAGAGCCAGCTGCACCAAAATACAGCAAATTGAATTTGCTCACAAAAACAGATAAAAACAAAGCATTGTTTCATCATAGAAACAATAGTCAATAGTACAGTTATTTCAGGAACCCACTGCCAAAGTCTGTTAATTTTCAAAACGGCCGAAATGTGATGTATTGGTAGAAATTATAAATTTTTTTAGGTGCGTAAAATTTAAATTGGCTGAAATGTGATGTACCGGCAGAATTTATACATTTTTTATAGGTGCGTAAAATTTCCGAAGTGCAACAAACGTTAAAAACAAATATTCTTATAGAGTCATTCCGTGCCAAATCAACCAATGCCTCCCGCACTCCGACTTAGATTTTCCTGATTTTTTCACCAAAAATCAATTATCATCTGGCATGAAGAACTGGAAAGTTTCAAGTGTCTACTGCGAAAATTGACCAAGTTATGGGGTACTGAAGTTTGGGGGGTAGGTCGAAAAGTGAACGCGAATTTGCGTCTGCGAAATTTTTGTCATTTTCAGACGCCAATAACTTTGGATCTAGAACAGCTAAACACATTTGGTTTTCAGTTTTCAGTTCTGTGCATAGCATAGATTTGCAGGGTTAAGTAGCATTTGCTCTCTTTGATGTGAGGAATTAATAAGAATTTTTGAAAAGTGCTCAACCATATCTTGGCGAGCCACTTTTTGTCATGTTTGCAGACACACTACACTGGCAAGACATGCAGGAAAGGAATAATTTTTGTGTGGTTTTATTCATCTACTGGTGTAGTTGTAAATGTGCAATTTATTTGAGCTTTGGTCTTCAGGGACTGCTGTAGCAACTTGCCAAAAACCCTTCATCTTCGTGACAGTGGTCACTTTCAACTGACCAGATGGGCCTGTGTGACACCTGATAAACAAGTCAAACATGCATCATTGGAAAGCTGGAAGAAAAACCTTTTATTGATACTAATATCCTGATGGTAATCTTCATATAACTCATTAAATTATTTTTTTAAGATTCGTGATTTTTGAACGCGAATTTGCGCCTGCAAATATTTTGTCATTTTCAGACGCCAATAACTTTGGATCTAGAACAGCTAAACACATTTGGTTTTCAGTTTTCAGTTCTGTGCATAGCATAGATTTGCATGGTCAAGTAACATTTGCTCTCTTTGATGTGAGGAATTAATAAGAATTTTTGAAAAGTGCTCAACCATATCTTGGCGAGCCACTTTTTGTCATGTTTGCAGACACACTACACTGGCAAGACATGCAGGAAAGAAATAATTTTTGTGTGGTTTTATTCATCTACTGGTGTAGTTGTAAATGTGCAATTTATTTGAGCTTTGGTCTTCAGGGACTGCTGTAGCAACTTGCCAAAAACCCTTCATCTTCGTGACAGTGGTCACTTTCAACTGACCAGATGGGCCTGTGGGACACCTGATAAACAAGTCAAACATGCATCATTGGAAAGCTGGAAGAAAAACCTTTTATTGATACTAATATCCTGATGGTAATCTTCATATAACTCATTAAATGATTTTTTTAAGATTCGTGATTTTTGAACGCGAATTTGCGCCTGCAAATATTTTGTCATTTTCAGACATCAATAACTATTGATCAAGACCAGCTATACACATTTGGTTTTCTGTTTTAAATACTGGGTATCGCATAGATTTGCATGGTCAAGTAACATTTCCTCTCTTAGATGTGAGGAATTAATAAGAAATTTTGAAAAGTGCTCGACTATATCTTGCCAAGCCCATTTTTGTCATGTTTGCAGACACACTACACTGGCAAGACATGCAGGAAAGGAATAATTTGTGTGTGGTTTTATTCATCTACTGGTGTAGTTGTAAATGTGCAATTTATTTGTCCTTTGGTCTTCAGGGACTGCTGTAGCAACTTGCCAAAAAGCCTTAATCTCCGTGACATTTGTCACTGTCAAGGAGATTAAGGCTTTTTGGCAAGTTGCTACAGCAGTCCCTGAAGACCAAAGGACAAATAAATTGCACATTTACAACTACACCAGTAGATGAATAAAACCACACACAAATTATTCCTTTCCTGCATGTCTTGCCAGTGTAGTGTGTCTGCAAACATGACAAAAATGGGCTTGGCAAGATATAGTCGAGCACTTTTCAAAATTTCTTATTAATTCCTCACATCTAAGAGAGCAAATGTTACTTGACCATGCAAATCTATGCAATACCCAGTATTTAAAACAGAAAACCAAATGTGTATAGCTGGTCTTGATCAATAGTTATTGATGTCTGAAAATGACAAAATATTTGCAGGCGCAAATTCGCGTTCAAAAATCACGAATCTTAAAAAAATCATTTAATGAGTTATATGAAGATTACCATCAGGATATTAGTATCAATAAAAGGTTTTTCTTCCAGCTTTCCAATGATGCATGTTTGACTTGTTTATCAGGTGTCCCACAGGCCCATCTGGTCAGTTGAAAGTGACCACTGTCACGAAGATGAAGGGTTTTTGGCAAGTTGCTACAGCAGTCCCTGAAGACCAAAGCTCAAATAAATTGCACATTTACAACTACACCAGTAGATGAATAAAACCACACAAAAATTATTTCTTTCCTGCATGTCTTGCCAGTGTAGTGTGTCTGCAAACATGACAAAAAGTGGCTCGCCAAGATATGGTTGAGCACTTTTCAAAAATTCTTATTAATTCCTCACATCAAAGAGAGCAAATGTTACTTGACCATGCAAATCTATGCTATGCACAGAACTGAAAACTGAAAACCAAATGTGTTTAGCTGTTCTAGATCCAAAGTTATTGGCGTCTGAAAATGACAAAAATTTCGCAGACGCAAATTCGCGTTCAATTTTCGACCTACCCCCACAAACTTCAGTACCCCATAACTTGGTCAATTTTCGCAGTAGACACTTGAAACTTTCCAGTTCTTCATGCCAGATGATAATTGATTTTTGGTGAAAAAATCAAGAAAATCCGAGTCGGAGTGTGGGGAAAAGTTGAAAATTTGGTTGATTTGGCACGGAATGACCCTATACATTACAGTCAACACCATTTATAAATGAATAGCCAAGTGACTGTCTTTAACCTATTTCGCACTGCATTTTAACTGCCCAATGCACTTAAGAGAAGTTTGCATGTACTTTGTACAAGTGGCTAAAATGTACTGGTATTTAATAGCCGAGATCCATACTATAAAGTAAATCATATTTTTCAGACGTGCACAGCCATTTAACGAATTGTAACCACCTAAACGAGTGCCAAGTAAGCTACCCAAATAGTTTGAATGACAGATACTAAACAGAATGTTTATGCACACTCCAGATGGAATATTGATTGAACTGTATCAATATTACATTACCTGCTCACATGGACAACACTACAGCTGAGACAAACCATCTGCCGTCCACGAGCTAAGCCCCCAAAGCAGCCAGAATATTCTCAGCTTCCTATGCTACTTATCAAAACCCACAATATCACAAAAGCATTGCCTGCCTATGCAATCCTGAACGATGTCAAATTTAATTTATACCGCCAAATTTAATTTATATTGTCAAATTCAAAAGCAGTCCTTGCAGCTAGTTAATATCTGATTTGGTGTAACTGGCTCATAAATACAATACACAGCATAATGAATAATAAATGGAAAAAAATAGAAATCCTTTGTGCATGCAGTCAACCAAAACCAGCTAGGACGACGAAGGTACAATAAAACAGACACAACAAAAACGACATCGACCATTCGTTCAGTTACCTTGCATTGACAAAAAAGACCGTTGCTCAGACCACGCTCTTCTGTTATAATAGAACTCAGGACCCTTTTGTTCTGCCTCCGGACCTCCTTCATCCTTTTCTTTAATGGGCCATCTCATTGGCATGTGCATGGGCATGCCTCATGAACAAGAAAAAACTGTCCCTATCACGCAATGACTCATCTCGGATGTTAGCAAAGCAACACACAAATGTTCAAAGCAAAGGCATCAACTGACTCTAGCAGCTGAGAACTTAATCATCAAGTGATTAACCTAACGTTAATCATCAGCATTTGGCAAGACATTGGAATTTTTTAAATAAAGCAGCTGTAGTTACAAAACAATTCAGAAATTCATTTCACAGCACATGTAAAAAGAAGCTATACACAGTTAACCCTTTGAACCCGGAGCTCCTGTAACTCTATGGATAACGGGCCGGAAAACCGGCCCGTCGGGTACAAAGGGTTAAGCCACTAAGTGTCGTACCTTCAATAACTATTACCGGGTACATTCAAACTCCAAAAACTTATAAAATACAAATTAGAATGATCAAAACTCTTATAAGCAGCAGCATTAGTATCATGTACACATTCTACAGATTACTATCATCACTAAGCCATTGAAGGTAGAATAACGAATAAATCAGATTACAGGGTCAAGAAATACAGAAGATCACATTGTTTTAGCAACCTTGAGTATGCAATTAGCTTCATTTATTTGACATCAGAGAATGTACAAGGCATCTTTTAGCATACTATATTCATAAAGCAGACATCTACACTACACCCATGTATGACTATCAGAGATGACTATTTCAAATTCTGCATTTTGGAAAGTATACAGTAAAAAATGACTAGAATTTAAATTAAAATTTCCTATCATCATCAGTTCCATAACAACTTTGGAAACACTCAGTAATGAAAATACAAAACTTAAAAACTTTTTCTGTAACAGCAGTAAAGAAAAATGATTTGTTACAATGAAAAGGCGCAAGAATTCTACCCATAAATCGTCATGCTGCACATCACAGAAGACGGTGGAAACATTAAGAACAGTAAAGCTTATTTGATTCCATAAAAGTTTACAACTAGAACACAATTCAGATCTTAAGTTTCAGTAAACCCTCTTAGCAAAACTCAAAATAATGTACAAAACTGACTTAAATGTGAGGAACAGCTGAGGTAATCATTTACTTACCGGTTGCAGGGTCAAATGGGGGCCTTGGTCCCATGCGTGGATCCATCATGAACGAATGGGCCATTGGAGCCCATCTTGGGTCGTATGGCCAGTAGCCCATGCTGGGCATTCGTGGAACCCCATGCAACGGATGCTGCTGTTGCTGCTGCGAAGCTCCGTGCGGAGATCCTGGAAGGTTCGGCTTCTGAACCTGTGTGCTGCCACCTGGTGGACCGTGACCCTGAAGGGGCGACGATCGAAGAGTCTGCTGCGGTTGTTCCAGTGAGGAGCAGCTGGAGGACAGCTCAGGACCTGCTGGAGCGTCGTTGTCCTTCTCGGTTAGGGAACCAGGCTCATCACCAGAGTGGTATGAAGGAGATTTCTGGAAGCGCGGTGGCAGTCGAGTTGCTCCCTTGCCAGACCCTGTAGACTACAATGAAATAATTAGCACCAATTAGATTCATGACGAAAATTTACCGTTGTTTCATACAAATATCTAACAAGTTCAGAATGCATAATTAGTAAATAAATTACATGCTTCATTACATAGATATAATCTATTGTTGTGTGATCCAACAAAGACTGCAAGATCCTTTGATAGTCTGGCAACAAGAATTTCCTAATGACCAGCACACTTTTACAACAAACAGAGCTAATTAAACAATGTCTCTTGTTATTTCCAACATATTAACTGTTTGTGCAATGAGGCAATACTGATTTAAGCCTAAAACAAAACTTAAATGACAACTGATTTAAAACTTATTCAATTGAAAAACCTCCTCCAAGTTTTAACACACGTATGATCAAAAGTTTCTATTTTACACCATCAAAAGAAAAAACGTCTCCCAAGAACCTATTACTAATGATTACCATGAAGATGATGAGATATTTTAACATGCCAATTGCACAATGCATATGGCATACAAAATGAAACCCTACACAATTACAATTCACTCCTCGCTAGCAAATGAGCTTACAATCTTTGTCAAGACATCTTTCAATCAGAATACCAAACCTGAATTACTAAATACAGTGAGGCGCGATGATGTAAGGGTATGTTCATGACCTTGGAGCCGGAAGGATACGGGTTTGAATCACCTCAAGCCACCGTGTAGGGACCCTGAGCAAGTCCTTCACTCGCAATTGCTCAAGCGCTTCGGCGTGAAACTCCGATTCAGTGTCCGCGCTGTAGTCGGAGGTGCCTCAGTCTCTGAGTAGAAATTTGAAGAGGCGTTAAAACAAGTACTCACACACACAAACCACCACATACAAATGCTAACAGGTAAAAACGAGAGTGTTACTTACCGAAGAAGAAGCAGAAGCAGACGCGCCTTTTCCATCTGAAACCGTCCGGCTTCTGTCAGCATTTTCCTGACTGGCAGCAACTCCTGATCCCTCACTGGCATCAGTAGGTGGCTCACTGGGGGTCTCCGGTTTACTCTGGAACAAGAAATTCAAGCAAATCATGGCATGGCAGACAAATGAACTGGAGGCATATTGAAACACAAGCGGAAAAATCCCTAAGGCAAATTCATGAGTCCACTGTAGCAGCAAATACCCAAGAAGCAGCGATTAGAATGAAGCATTTATAAGCGATTTCGATTTCTTAGTATCAGAGACATCAATTTTTGGCGCAGAGAAGATCAATGGTTCCAATTCTTCTACAATATGCAATCTCCAGTGTACCAGATATCCATTTTATCCAATGCAGCAATTTTTAGTCATACTGCCATTCTGATGCAGAGTTCTAGTAAAACAAAAGTCTAAATTAGAAAATAGAGATGTCTTCTTCTCTAACTGCACACAGCCAAAATAGAGAAAGTCTTGTAGGGAAAATATGCAACATTCTGTAAACATATGGCAAGAGATGCGTCAAACAGAGAAACATGGCCCAAGAAAAATGATCAAAGTTGATAATAACATATCTTACACATAGGTGACGCAGGGGCTCGAAACCCGTCGTTTGTCGCTTCCTAGATATTGCGCTAGACGCCGAAATGGGCGAGAGGGGTAAAGAATGCCGTTTATTCTTCAATTCAGCGTATGACTGTGAATTCGCCCTAATTTGCGAAGTAGTGAACCGATTTTGATGCCGTTTGGGTTATCTGATTCAGCATATATGCCTCTAATGCCCAGAAATATTTCAGAGTAATAACGTAGTGGATTCAGTAGACTTTGATGACACGGATATTCAGTAACTTTTTATTTTATTTTTTCACTATAAACTAATGAAAGAATCAAACGAGCACAACTTTTGTTAGAAAAAAGATAATTTCATTGTGTTAAAAGCATTTTAGAGCATGGTCATTGTAGCATATGACTAAATCAAAAGGTCAAAATCCGACATGTGACGGGTTTTGAGCCCCTGTGTCACATATTACAGCACCTCATTAGTTAGGTATGAGGAACACAAAAGTGTGTTATGTACCAGTGAATACGATTGTGCCTTTAGAAACCGTTAAAACTGTACTTCCTGTCGAACTCTAACCCTGAATGCTGACGGTTGACAGCCTCCTAGAAGTAACTTGCTACCGACAATGCTATAAAAATCATCACAAATGCAATCAATACAACACACTGAATAAATGGTCTCATTGTGTGGAACAATAGACAAAGCATTCCTCGTTCCTTAAACACTAACAACAATACCTTGTCCTCTTTCTTAGCCAGCTTCTCATCGAGCTGTCGGAGTTTTTCCTTGGCTGCCGCCAGCTGCTCTTCCTTCATCCGTCTCTCCTCCTCCTGGCGCCGCTGTCGTGCTCGTTCAATTGCAGCAGCCATGTCGTCATTCTGCTGCTTCCGACGCTGTCTCCACACCTCGTCATCATCCGCGTCTATTCCACCTCCTCCTCCTCTCTGCCCACCAATGGCCATCTTCGAAGGATGGAAGCCCGGCCTCTGCAACAGTAATTTGTTTACATTTCTACGATGCACATTGCACAGAATGTGCAAAGTAACTTGTCACTTAGATTTTTGCGATCAACGAAGATATATATTTTACATTTAATTAGGGCCCCCAGAAATTTGCGATCTTGCGCCGCGCAACTTTCGCGCAATTTTTTTATAAACCCGCAAGTGCGCAAATTTTAGCAATGTCCGCGATTTTCGCGCAAATTTTAACAATGTCCGCGATTTGCGCGCAAATTTTGGGCTTTCAATGGCTAAATCGTCATTGTGATGCGCGGCAAATTCAACATCGCAACGACAGCATTAGTCTACGTTGCGTTAGACAACAACTGAAAAAATGGCGACCACGGAGTGGGACGATAGCATCGAAGTTATCGAGACTATCGAGGAATCTGTAGTTAAAGAAGATAATTCTGTAAATATTGCGCGTACTCAAACGGTAAATTCTTCTAGAACCGCGATGCGACAAAATACGTTAGACAATGCGTTCACAAAGGAGCCACGAAACCATGTGCGTGACCCGTCGCATAGCTCCAGTGTTTCTGCTCGTGATCGAGCGAAAGAATTTATAAACGTTACTCATGAAGATGGAGGTCTGCTGTTCTGCAGTATGTGCAATCTGGTAATTGATCACACAAGAAAATCGTCGGTTATCAGCCACCTTGAGACAGCTAAACACAGGAAACGATCGCAGACTGCAGTTCCATCGGGGGTGGTTGAGGAGAAGCAGAAAACTAGTTATTAATATGCGAAAATTTGTTGTTTTTTGGTGCGCGTTTTTTGCAATTTCTTGGCGCAATTTTTCACTTTTTCTGGCGCAAATTTTCCGCAAATTTTCACTTTTTCTGGCGCAAATTTCTGGGGGGCCTATTTAATGGTACATTACACAAAGTTTTATTTCATCAGCAACATTGCATTCATTTTCATTCATAAAATCAATACTCAACAGTTTAAAAGTAAGGAACATACCTTAAGTACCTAAGTAACGATTGAACACACTGCAGCCCAGAACGTACAGAGTAACTTGTAAAGTGAATTCCTAAACACTTTGAATGTTGACCTGGTACCAAGCCAGATCGGGTGCGATAATGCAGCACTGAATATATGCCGTTGATTTAGCTGACAGCCTGACACAGCTTTCTTGCTGCACTTCGGAACGGCGATATTTTATAATTACATGGTACATTACACTAACTATATCATCAACAACATTACATCAGTTTCATTCATAAAATCAATACTTAACAGCTCTAGGTTAAAGAGTAAGGAAAATAAGCATGTATCTAAATAAGTCTCTGGACATTTACATAGTACCAAATACAAGCCCCCCCCCCATAGGTATGGTCCTGATATTAGTCAAAATACTGGATTTCACATACAGAAACTACAGAGCAATTTTTAACAAAGATATTCCCTAAGAAAAGAAAATTCTAGTGTAAAATCTGAAAACTAACTCACACTGTCATGAAAACACCATGCTAGAATTAGTCAATGTTGCATTTTCTTTTAGCCTGCTTTGTGCAATTTTATATAATATATTGTCCTCACACTTCAATTATGCTCCTCCAATTAATTAACTGATCCGCCAATCAATTCTTTTTCAGCGCTCAATGAACAAACAATGCATTTCTTTTTAAAAGTAAATCCCACAAATTTTTATGTCTTCAGCCAAGAACGACCATAACTAACTAGTGAACATATTCTTTAAAGAAGCTCACTTGTGCAAAAGGAGCCATATGATGAAATGCCACGGGAGCCCCATGCTTGTCAAATGCCATTCCACCCTGAGGCCATGATCTCTGCTGTCAAGTCAAAGCAACATATTACATCTCAATACTCTACTGCAAGTGAAGCAGTTAGCCATTATAAAACATAACTGCAGATGCCTAAATGTATATGCTCTGGAATGTCATCAACAGAGTAGCGTGCATGAATGTGGGGCACGGTGGTGTAGTGGTGGCGTCGCTGCCTTGAAGCCGGAAGGTTCGAGGTTCGAATCCACCTCGCCGCATAGGGACCTTGGGCAAGTCCTTCACTCGCAATTGCTCAGCGCTTCGGCGTGAAACTCCGATGCAGTGTACGCGCTGTAGTCGGGAGCACCTCTGAGTAGCGGTTGAGGGCTGGAAGAGGTGCTATAACAAGTGCGCATACAAACAAACAAACAAAAACAATGAGACTGGATTATTAGTATAACACAGAACAAACCAAAGCAATCTTCATATGACAATCTGAAGTAAACAGAAGAAAGTCAATGAGTAAAACTTGACCAATTAGTTGAGGAAGCTATATGAGGAAACTTCTATAGCAATCTAGCATCCCAAAAACTTGACTTATAAGATTACCACTTAGGCAGAAAACTCTCTGAAGGTATCACACAATAAAGTCTTTAAAACTTTAGATTTACTTCCAATACAATATCAAGAATCAGGTCAGATGTGTAAAAAGCCTTCTTTTTCATTTTATCACACTGATCAAAATACGACAGAATACTTGCATCCATCGGCTGTGGGGATCTAATGTAAGGGGCGCCTGGCTGAGCCATCCACGCTTCCTTTGGAGGCATTGTTCCGGGGGATGCAGAGCCACGCATTTCTCCAGGCTAAAACACAGTGAAAAATTATAATGCAACGTCGCATCATACTCATTGGTTAGCTACACAATGAACTAATGGCGTCAACTCTTAATCTCACAAAGATGCGTAAAGCACTGAATAGGATCAACCAAAGAAGGTCAGTGTATCCTAATCGGGTGCGAGGCAAATGTGGGTGAACCATCGGTTTGACAGCTCATACATAAGACTATACATATGCTCATTTCTGTAGAAATTTGTTCTAAGTCAGGCTCAAACCTGCAACTGTTGAATCACACACCTAATGTGCTACAGAATATATCACTGTGCAGCACGAAATCAGTAATATAACAGAATGAACCTGTAGGTAATAAACCGGGGTGCGGTGGTGTAGTGGTAGCGTCGTTGCCTTGAAGCCGGAAGGTTCGAGGTTCGAATCCACCTCAAGTCGCCGCGTAGGGACCTTGGGCAAGTCCTTCACTTGTAATTGCTAAGCGCTTCGGCGCGCGAAACTCCGATGCAGTGTCCGCTCTGCAGTCGGGAGCGCCTCTGAGTAGAGAGCTTGAAAACAAAATAAAAAAATCAATAAAGCAGAGAAGTGACAAAAACAGAAGCACCAAGGAAATTGAAACCGCGGCAGTAACAGAGTTTTCTAGAAAAGGTAGACGAAGGTTGAACCTGCTGTAGCTGCTTCTCTTGACGTTCCCGCAGTGGTTCTGGGTAGGAGTCGCTGTCGTTTCTCATCCGATCTCGATCCTTGTCTCCTCTCGACATGATCACCCGCTGACGATTCTCATCGCGATCGGCTTCACTCGATCTCTTTCGTTCTCGTTCTCCCTCGCTCGTCGATCTCAGGAGCTTAGCACGATCGCTAGAAACATGCAGAAAGATCAAGTAAACTCACCCTCATCTCAATGCCTTTGTACAATCCAAAGTCACAGTAAAAGCATTTTTTATTCAACTCACTAAGCACCTTTTTGCCATGCTAGAGTCCGGAGTGCTTCTGAGTAGTCCCCTCGAAGAGGCACTACAGAAATTCTTGAACGAATATACGCCTGACCAATATAACAGATGATGAAGATAGCAATTTGGTTTCAATATCAAAATGATCGCCGATTGTTTGTTTGTATGTGCACTTGTTATAGCACCCGTTCAAGCACTCTACTCAGAGGCGCTCCGGACTGCAGAGCGGACACTGCATCGGAGTCTAACGCCGAAGCGCTGAGCAATTGCTAGTGAAGGACTTGCCCAAGGTCCCTACGCGGCGACTTGAGGTGGATTTGAACCTCGAACCTTCCGGTTTCAAGGCAACGATGCCCCACAATTGAACTGAGGCCGTGTGTTTGAATAGAACTCTCCTATTGATACCAGATATAAAAACAACATTGAAGCAAGTAGAAACCTTTTGGTGTTTGCTGTTCCATCTTCATCATCGCTGAAGACGAGTCGTTCGCTGTAGTCTACGTCGATGGCTGGTCGCGCCCACGCGCCATCAGACAACTCCAATCGGTCAAACTGCTCCAAGTCACGGTCCTTGACGACTGGAGGACGATCGTGACCCGACTCATCCCCCATATCGGGACGCATTGACGGTGGAACCACCTGATGGGGCGGAGGCATTCCTCGGAATCTTATCACAAAACAAAACCATGCAGCATGTAATAAAAGTTGCATCTCGGTGATATAGATAGACCTCGAGAAAATGAATATGGATGTGAGAGAGGCAGCGGAGAAAACCAGGAATAGGGAAACCTGGAGACGCCGAGTTGAGGACTCATCGTCGGCCACGGCCTGACGGAGAAGAAAAAAGAGAGAAATATATAATAGAGAAATTTATATAGACAGAAGGGACTGTCTTAATTTATATAGCCGCTGGACAAGTGACGTACAGCAAAAAAGACTACAAGGTAGAGGGAATTTTGCAGAGCTCTCAAAATATAAAAAAATTTATAAACAATCAGACACATATAACAGAATCCTAGTCCAACAACAGACTTCACAACACGTAGTCTAATCTTCATAGTTTGTCTAGAAGAGATTATAAAACATAGCTTTTATTGGAGACAATAAAAGACTCTTTGCTGAAAATATAAAACAATTTGAATGCATGCCTACCTGAAATCAGAACCCATAAATGGTCGCTGCATACCAGGATGCATGAAATTCTGTGGAAAGTGAGGTGGAAAGCCAGGACGGAATGCCTAGACAATGGAAACAAACAAACTTGATGAGTAGTTTTCATAAACTATATCATTGCAAAATTCAACTTATTTTACCTAAGATTAAATAAATAAATGAAAACTTATACTCATTAAAAACATTGCTGCTTAAAATTATGCTTGTCATGAGTGACTAAACAGGGAAAACTTATTTTCAGCTGTTCAGTCTTCAAGAATAAAAAAAAATTTAATTTAAAGAATATTCAACAATTTTTGAACAAAATACTCAAGCAAAACTGAAGCAAACTTTAAACAAAATAACTAACACAGGCAATTACTTGCTGGCTTGATGGTGCAATCAAAAAAATAGGTAAAGTTCTGTGAAAGTCTAAATAAAGCCTTTAAAGAAACACAACACAAAATAACATGAAACTTAAATATGTTAGGTAAAATAAAGATCACCTATAGCAACAATCAGTTTAGCAATCAAAGTAAGTTACAAAATTGACTTAAAAACATAAGGTCCATTGTAATTGAAAGCAGAAATAATGCAATGATTACACAAAGCTATGAATGCCAGTGGAGAACTTTGTTAACACTATGCAACAAAAATAAATAAAATAAATAAAGTGAGCAAAAGACCTATTAAGATTTAAAGACAAAAGATCTGTAAGTATGGTAATGTATAAGTAAGCTAAGCTTACAAATGGTGGCATCATCATTGTCCTGTAGGCATGTGGAGGCATCATGGGAACTTGACCCATGCGCGGAGGAGGGTGCATTCCAGCCATCGGAGGTCTCATGCCCGGCTGCATCATCATGTGGGCTGACACGGGCGGCTGCTTAACCCCGCTCTCATGGGCAGTCCCATCGGCAGTCGGCGGCTGCTGGCCAGGCTGCTGAGGCTGGGGCGGGACCAGGGGTCCCGGGGGTTGGGGGGAGGTCGGAGACTGCTGTGGTGCAGCAGCTCCACTGCATCCACCCTCCCTCCAGCTCGCCATGTCTACAATAAACATCATCATCATCATCATCATCATCATCATCATCATCATCATCATCATCATCATCATCATCATCATCATCATCACAATCGTCGTCGTTGTCGTCATCATCATCATCATAATCGTCGTCATCATCATCATCATCATAATCGTCGTCGTCGTCATCATCTTCATCATCATGCACTGAAGGTTTAGCCTTTATGTAGTGCAGCATTTCTTGCATGCTACCTATGCTATCAGCAACAACAAACAATAAAAAAAGTTAAATAGGAAATGCAAACCATCGTGTTCTGCCGCTCCGCCTAGGACTTCAGACGCTCACTACATACTTTCATTCATCTTGCCAGGAATGTCCCATTGAACACGCATCAATATAACATGAATTTTGATATGATATATTAATTAGGAACATGGATCCTCAATTCAAATCAGCCTTAGAACCGAACACTTTAAAGTAGCTATATCATTTTAAAACATATACCTGATCTGATTTTCCTATTAAATTGTAAGGATGTAAGAGAAATAGTTCCACAGACTTACTTTGGGGCCTTAGACTTGGCCCGGGCCCATACTGTAATTCTTTGCTTTCTTCCTCCTTCTTTGATGTTAGGGCCTTTTCTTCTCCACCAGCGGCTAACTGTGGAAACTCTTCGAGAAAATGTGGCGAGTTCTGATCGAGAAAACCTTCTGCACAGCCAACCAAAAACATTCCCAAATAAGTGCATGAAAAAACGAGAACTGCCAGCATTAATCGTATTTACACAATTCCACCTTTCTTGTTAACTGAACATTATCAAAGAGCACTGATACAGTTCTATCAGTATATTTTGCTCATGACAATTAAATTCTAATACGGCCTATGTCACATAAAAAAAATTCACCTGCCATAGAGAACACCATAGTTGTAAAAAACGTTTTCGCGCTTTTATTCTTGTCGAAAAAAGTCCTTTTTTCGTTTTTTTATTTCTCGGGTTGTTTTTCGTTTTGTCTGTGACCACATATATTGATTTACTGTCTGCAATTATTTTTCTGAATGTTATTTTCGTCTGATATCTCTTACGCTGTGTTTGTATTTTCAAGGATTCTGCTAATTCAGATTACTATTTGACCGTTTTACTTAGTGTAAGCTGCGTTATTTGCTTGCTGATTAAAATAAGTTGCATAAACAAGGTTTTCAATTTAAAACTGTAGTACAATGTAGATGTAAAAAAGTCTATTTATTTATTGCTTTCCGTTTTTTTCCCCGTTCCGCCCCCCCCCCCCGAATAAAACCATGCTTTTTCCGTTTTTTATTCTATTTCCATCGTTTTTTTACATATATGGAGAATACCTGCAGCTAAGACAGTAACAAAACAAATCACTTTTAACACTTAAATAACGAGCTGCATGTTCCCAGTCACTGTTAGTACACTCTTATTATTAAAGGCTAAACAATAGCACTTAGAAAGCATGCTACAAGAAAGAAAGATGGGCTCTTCAGAACTCAGAACAACTGTTAATCCGCTAATTTTCAAATTAAGGGCATAGCTGCCACATGGGAAAAGTATTTTGGGGTTCAGATTTGCTGTCTTGAAACAATTGGTGTCCACTATAAACTATGTCAAAATAGGCGTCCAAGTCAAGTCTAAACTTTGTACAAAGATAGACAGTTCAGTTCCACATTTCTAAGTTAACAATACACTTAATAACAATAACAGCACTATTCATTTATTACTTCACACCGACAAGTATGCAGTAAGAGTACATGACACAGTAGTAATAGACAATAGATAGCGAATTGAAGACGAGTCAAATTTAACTGTATGGCACCCATCCGTCCTGAGCTGCTCATTTCATAGTCACCCCTAACGAGTGAAATGCTGAGTCAATCTCATGGGAGACCACAGCGTATAGAACCTGATCTTCGTGACAAAGTACTACCATATCCCCTCCGTCCCAAATATGGCAATGTGGCGGTTACCTTGCTTTCTTGCGCCTGAAGTAATACTGCTCCACAACAGCCCTCCCGCGTTTGAGCCCACAGGTGTCTGCTGCGGCGTATGGGCGCCATCTGGTGGTGTCTGCAAAAGACAATCAAACAGTTCCACTATAACCTGCATCCACTGCCATTTTCAAACACAAATTCATGTCCATATCTTGCAAAGCCTTGTGAAGTTCTTGTGAAGCATGGTAGTCATTGGTTAAGGTGATCACCCTGTAGCGCAAAGAGTATGGGTTCAAGTTTCATCTGAGATAGCTACTGTGCAATGGACCTTGATCAAATTCTTCATTCGCAATTGTCTAGTGCCATTGATTGAAGAATGGTCATTAGATAGTGGTGCTCAAAACGTAAGCAATCATAACAAAATAATAATATAATACTCCAGAAGCTATGAGCTTCAATACTAAGCAAATATACACTGGAAAGCACACTGGATAATCTCTGTATGTCCTAACCTTTGCAAGATACAGAATTTATGTAAATAACCCTTATGCTCCCAACATGTTACAAACTTATACATGTGCGACGCTGTGCGTGTGCGCTTGCTTGATAATCCTCTACAACCATACATTTTCAAATAATATGGCATCTTAGCTTAGTCGCCGAATGCTTGCTTTCAATTGCGCATTGATTCTGATTCAAGAACTACATGAAGATGGCCAAGGTATAAGGATCAACCCCAGGGACATCCTTAACATACTGTTGTCTATGGCTATCATCAGACATCATTTAATAATAATCAGAAAATAATAATAATAAACAACAATAATAGCAATAATACAGCACACCTGTTTCAGCGTATTTCAACTTGCGCATAGAAGTTTAATGCTGCTGCATTTCGAAGCACGTTCCCGCATTGACCGCCATGATGACCATTGACTCCAGAATGACAAAGCATTTTGTATCGCTTCTTACAGCCTGAGGGATCATTTACCTTGGACGATACAACAACAAAATATTGGAAATGTGGATGTCTGGTCTTAGTATGGTATAAAAGTTCTTGGCTGATGCCTCATTGCAAAACCACTGGCTCCAACCTATTGTCTCATCAGTCACAGCCTTACAGTTTACCTGACGTCGTGCTGCTGGTTCCGGTGACTGTCCTGTGCCCGGCAACGGCTGCGACGATTTCGGGAGACTTCCACCACTTTCGACACTTTTCTCCTCTTTCCATCCTAAAACATACCAGGAATCAGTACACGATCGCAAGTAAGTAATACAGCGAAATCTTTATTACTCAATTAGGGAATGCACAATAGAACATCAAAATATAATGTCAACGACTTAAAAAGATCAAGCACAACCATACTTCAGAACAAACAACGTTAGAAAGACAGTCCTACGGTCAAATTCTGGCCTTAGCAAATTAAATTTAAAAAATGCCAAATCATAAAGCCAGGTCTAAAACCAAAACATCGTACCAAACCATTATGCTTTAAACATACAAAACAAAATTTAACACAAGGATTATAGTCCTTCATAAAGTCATTTTTCAAATGCAAAGACTGTGCAAAGAATCAGCAGCTCAGACTTGTTACAATGCATTCACCATATTGTTTGTATGTGCGCTTGTTATAGCGCCCCTTCAGGCACTCTACTCAGAGGCGCTCCCGACTGCAGAGCGGACACTGCATCGGAGTTTCACGCCGAAGCGCTGAGCAATTGTGAGTGAAGGACTTGCCCAATGTCTCCAGGCGGCGACTTGAGGTGGATTCGAACCTCGAACCCTCCGGCTTCAAGGCAACGACGCCACCATTACACCACTGCGCCCCACAAATCATACCATCATAAAATTAGCAGATCTACATTATGCCATACAGCAGTGTTTATTACCTGTGCTGTTTGCTGGTACTAAATTAATGAACGGGTCGTTTCCGCCGGCTTCACTCTTTAGACTCGGTAGATTGGCAGGTGGTGGCATGCGTCGAACGCTTGCCACTTTACCAAGGACTTGTAAACCATGTTGCTGATTTCTTACTGTAGAACGAAGATCAATTGAACCTTAGTCTCTGGAATATGTCGCAGTATCACACCAACTCGCATTGTTATATTGGAAATCCATTATATAATGCTTTTCCATGGCCATATCAAGAATAACCGTGAAACAATGTCATGTTGTAATGCTCAAGAAATACCTTAAACACGGTCATGTCACGCGGCTCATTTTGTGTGACGTGCCAAACACAATTTGTACAAAAAACTAGAATTATTGATATATTCTGTACTGATGCCTCGCTGTCAGACCAGCAACGTGTGGTTCAATCAACGCTGTATCAGGATGCATAGATCTGCCCATTTGCACCCAGTGCCAATAGCAAAACTCTAGATCTTCAATAAGCTTCCCTTAGCAGTTTCAATTTTTTAAAAACAAGGCAAATTCCAACAAAAATTAAGTTCAAATCCTAACTATAACAAGGAAAACATGATTTGAAAGAATTTAGACCTCTTCAAATCATTCCATGTATGTGATAAGATAACAAAACTATATAGCAATAGATATCTGACTAATGGGGCTTATGAAATGCAACATTTGGTAAGTATAAAATTGAACAAATCATCAATACTCATCTTGCTGAGCTCTCTAAACTAAACGCACAGATTAAACAGTGTCAACATATCCATGGCTTGCATCCAATATACATAAATTTTAAATTAGTTCAAACGTCCAACAGATCACCAGTGATCTCTGACTGACTCACCTGGTGCAGACTTTGGCTGGGTTACACTGGTTCCTTTGTATATATTATTTATGTCGATTCCTTTAAATTTGCCTTGGTTTTTCTCCCCCTTAGTTCCCAGCCCAGAGCGCTCTGACATGTTGGTGCTGTGCTCATTGACAAAATCTTGCGTACCCTATGAACGGTCCGTTCTATCTAGAAACAAAACAATTTAACCAACTGAAATTATTTCTGACTGAAATTGATGAAAAACACCATACTGCCACCAAGAACACCAAGAAAATAACACCAGTTAGAATTCCGCAATTTACAAATTACAATACTTGCTCTCCTAAGATAATAATAATAATCGTTTTTTACTAATTCAAACTTAAAATAATGCAGCAAGATAACGATACAGCAGCACCAGATTATAACAAGTTTAGTAGGAGTCAAATTTAACTTTATGGCAGCCTACAAGGTGGCCATCGGATCAGTGTGTATTTTACGTATCCTACAACAGTTGCCCGTTAGGGAATTCAAAGCTGAGTCAACATTATGAGGCAAGTGGGTATTGAACCTATGCCATTCTGATCTTCATGCTGCTGGCATGTTACAATTGAACCATCTACTGCTAAATTTGTCAAATGGTAAAAGCAATAAAGCATTTTAGACCTCAGTATAAATTTAAGGACAGGATAAGGCTAATTTAAGCAATGCTGCCCAGTTGCTTCAGCATCTCCAATGCACTGTTGGTCTATTCTTCACACATATGGACAGGTAGGTATCCAATAGATGTTGCCCAACAGGACTTGCTCATTGAGACAGAAGCATAGGACAATGTATTATATAAATCAAAACACTAAGAACCATAGTGTCTGCTCTAGATGAGGATTCATCAATGTGGACAATGTGCAATATTGTGCATCCTGCATATGCCACCTGCAAATGTAACACTGCAATTGTCATCTGCATTCAAGACACGTTGCAATATTACCATGGACTATGCATCGCCTGGTGCAGTAAAAGAAGCTTGAATTGTTTGCTTGACAGCCTTGACCCATGCCTCCATCCAACTCAGCTATGATATGTACACCAACCACAAAAATTACAACAGTGCATGAATGATACTTAGCTCTATTACACACTGATCAATCTGCTAAACTAAAAAATTAAAAACACTTCGGATAACCATGGACAGTAAGCTCGCATTACAACCACACAGTGGCACACATGTATATGAAACCTTTGAAAATCTTGGTTCTACCACATCAGTTGGCTCTGCATACGAAAATGTTGCATCCATAGTCTGGTCCCGCATTTGCTCTCACCTTGATAAACGCAAGTACAGTCTTTGTGAGTCTCACAGCCCTTGGCCTAAACAGCAACGCACCAAAATCCCTTAACTCAGTAGTGCTGCTTGTCCCAATGGAACACGTTCCTCGGTCTCACTCCATCAGTTGCATTACCGTTCTGTTGAATTCAGAATAAATTTAACTTTGCATATTTGACCTACAACGCTCATTGCACAACCACCACACCTTCCTACCTTCAATCACCACCAATTTCTGGCATCCCTCCGCAGTGAGTCCTCAATGACTGAGATCATCAAGTACTGTTGTTTTAGCCGAGTCCAATGCTGAAAATTTATAGGCTCAAGTGCATTCCATGCCTCTTCCCCAAGAAATGGAATTGACCGCCATTCCCTCTATGTAGCTCATATTCACCTCTTGCCTTCAAAGAGCATGTATCAAAACTCAGTATTTCTGCTTGGCTTTCAAGCACTTAGATCTATCCAACTGCATCTTGTCCTTGCGTCTGACTACCTGCATCCTAGATGCACATTTCAGTGGTCTGACTATGCAGACGTTACAAATGCAATTAATTAATAATAATTAGGTACCATCACCCCAAGAGACACTCATCAGGTGTGCTGCTGACCTGACAACACACAACTGAAATTGAAAAACGGTCTTCAAGTGCTTATCAATTAAAGGTAAGGGGAAAACCAAGGATTTCACATCATAGGTTGCTAGGTGACCTGCTCCAGAAATTCAACCAATCAAAGTCAGACTTCCATACTACACCGTGGAAGTCAGACAGGTGGGACAACCCGGTCATGATGCGCAGCAAAGCAATGGATCTGCAACTTATGGAATATCGGTAACACATATGCAACCGGTATGTTTTTATGCACTGGAACTTCGAACCAAAAATCAGGATTTTGCCAATGGTCTACAGATCAAACTCATTTGTTAACAACGAACTTGAAATCTCACAGCTTCCCCAAAATTTACACGATGCTGCAGCAGCTGCTGCATGCACAAAGTGATTCTGAAGAGGGATGGATCTGGGCAAAGAAGAATTCATTGGCTTTATTGTCAATCGAAAACTGCTGAACCCAACTGAAGTACAGCAGTTCAACAATGCACATCTAATTAACAGGCTAAAAATTAATATCTGCTCACAATACAATAGTCAATAGATATAACCTGCCAAAAAAGGGCAACTTTAGGCTACAATTAAGGACACATTTAAAATGTATAATTATACCAGTTGGCAATTTATGTGTATTTCTCACAATTTCTGCTCCTACATCCATGTGAGCAGTGCACATACTGATGCACTCTACACTTAAAACCCCTTGGTGACTACTTAAGGCCTCACCACTGTTAGTATCAGGCAGCCTGCATGGAAAAGTAAGTGATACAGATGTAAATGATGAAACACATTGAAGCAGACCAGCAGTGCGCATAATAAAGGACATTAAGCTGATATATTCCAGGAAACAATAAAAATCACATAAAGATAAAAAAGCTTACAGTTGATGGCCTTTAACACAAACATGAACTAAACTGTTTGTGAACCACTGCCGTTCATCGATAATTGGTTATTTCAACCATTTAACCCTTTAATTAGGCCCCCCAGAAATTTGCGCCAGAAAAAGTGAAAATTTGCGGAAAATTTGCGCCAGAAAAAGTGAAAAATTGCGCCAAGAAATTGCAAAAAACGCGCACCAAAAAACAACAAATTTTCGCATATTAATAACTAGTTTTCTGCTTCTCCTCAACCACCCCCGATGGAACTGCAGTCTGCGATCGTTTCCTGTGTTTAGCTGTCTCAAGGTAGCTGATAACCGACGATTTTCTTGTGTGATCAAATACCAGATTGCACATACTGCAGAACAGCAGACCTCCATCTTCATGAGTAACGTTTATAAATTCTTTCGCTCGATCACGAGCAGAAACACTGGAGCTATGCGACGGGTCACGCACGTGGTTTCGTGGCTCCTTTGTGAACGCATTGTCTAACGTATTTTGTCGCATCGCGGTTCTAGAAGAATTTACCGTTTGAGTACGCGCAATATTTACAGAATTATCTTCTTTAACTACAGATTCCTCGATAGTCTCGATAACTTCGATGCTATCGTCCCACTCCGTGGTCGCCATTTTTTCAGTTGTTGTCTAACGCAACGTAGACTAATGCTGTCGTTGCGATGTTGAATTTGCCGCGCATCACAATGACGATTTAGCCATTGAAAGCCCAAAATTTGCGCGCAAATCGCGGACATTGTTAAAATTTGCGCGAAAATCGCGGACATTGCTAAAATTTGCGCACTTGCGGGTTTATAAAAAAATTGCGCGAAAGTTGCGCGGCGCAAGATCGCAAATTTCTGGGGGCCCTATTTAATGCCGGAGGGTATAGGATTTCCCATACCATTTACTACCATCTCGGCATTAAAGGGTTAATAGCTTAAAAAATTTAACTCTGTGTCTCAAAGTCGTTATATTCATTTATTTTCAAAAGCAGCAGGCAAAACTCTGTAGGTGGACATTAACAAAATCAGTAGCATGGCTACATAGTACTTATGGTTAACTTTGATTGCAAGTATTACTACTATTTTTGGATTTATAAAGCGCCTCTCACAGTTCAACCCAATCAGAGGCACTCCCAGTGAGAAGAATCCTCTGAATAACTGCGTCCAAGAAGCATATTTATTTATTTATTAAGTATTAAACTATATATGCGAGACAATATTTTCGTTTATGGTTAAGGACATAATCACATTCAAGCATGGGCCTCAATAGTTGGTAAAACCTAGAATAGAAAATCTTGAACAATGAACATAGTCCCAGTGCAATGTGAGTATACAAAAGCAAATAAATGAATAATTTAGAGAAAGTTCTGCAGTAGTGACACAAAACCTTTTAGGCATATACAATAAATAAAATATACATGCACATCAAGTAAACTAAATGAAGCACAAAAAGGTATGCAATCCACAATCTGCATTTTCACATGAGCTTTGCAAAACCTAGAACCCAAATCTCTAAAAATAGAATTTCCGCCGAATCCCTAAGATCTACTTGCAAAGTTGCAAAGTTAAAACAAAGTTACTTTTGCAAATCTAAATCTTAGTGCTAATTTCAAACATGTTATTCAGGATACTGGCCGAACAGTCCATAATAGTCTTGAGGATAGTTTCGTCCTTACTTACTACATAGCAGCACCATCAAACTGCTGCATCGCTTGGCTCGAAACAATCACCCACATACCTCAGCACGAAACAAAATGCAATCAACACGTACACGTAGCCCTCGCAAAGGCCTTCCTGTAAATGTTAAGACACAAAAGACTTCATGCGCTATAAAAATCCAAACCCGATCGGAGATTTAATGCCTCGCTTGTGCGTCGTCCTGCAACTGACGAATTCAAACCAACGTCGTACAAGCTTTTAGCGGAAACTTACAGCGGTCCGTCCCAGTGGGTGATAAGTCGACAACTAAAATTTGAAAACAGTAATTAAAAATATAGCAGAAACGGCGTCCGACTACAGCTTCTCTTTATTGTCTCCCGAATTACAGACAACTTTGCACAAAATGGCGATCCGTTGCCTCATGAATATTCAAATTAGAATAAAAAGTGACGTCATTCAAATTACCCACAACGCTCCTTGGCTGCGGATACCGTTCAAGACTTCAAGTGTTAGATGAAGCGCAGCCGCTGCAACTGCAAATTAAAATTGCAATCTTACATTATTTTCATATAACGACCTATTTTCTCGGACCTACTCATCTTTATCATTCTAACATTCTATCGGAACAGGTGATGCGAATAGCATTGGAGGACTTTGGGAAGGCCTTAGAATCGGAGGGAGGATTATAATTTATAATTATAAACACCCTCAGATATGCTGATGATAATATTATTGTTCTGATTGCTACGTCTCCGGAAGAACTCCAGGAAATCGTGAACCGCGTAGTGAAGGCAGCGGAACAGTAGGGCCTACAACCTGAAGAATCAGTGAAGATAAATGTTGGAAAAGACCAATTAAGGTCATGATCGACAATCCTAATGAGATTTTGACAACAGAAGTGAGCGCAGGAAAGCTTGATCAAGTGGATTCATTTGTATATTTGGGATGCCGGGTTACAATTAAAGATCGACGCAAATTCACGGGAGATTAAGACTATAGCGATGGGAATGACGAGCCTAGTCAATCTGACGAAGATGTGGAAGAACAAAGCTAGCTGTCAGCAACAGAACAGAAATGAGTCTGCTGAAAGCATTAATTGGTGTGGCCATGGACATGCAGTGACGAGTGACGACATAGGCCTACGGTTGTGAGCAACGACTTGGATACCTTCCCGCGCGTTGTTCCCGACAGGAGCGGACCCTGGCCCCCGGCCATGCCCCCATTTAAAAAGTGCATGGGACGTGCATGGCCCCTCCATTTGGTTTCAACAAGCCATATTAAATCAATGCTGCGGGAGAGAAAATTAAGCAGGATAGGCCTACTAGAGAGGCCATTACTCTGACCAGATGACTGATGACTAAAAAAGGTCATTAGATTTTTCGGCGACCAAGACGAAATTTTACTCCTGTCCCAAGACCGAACATTTTGGATACGTCTTAAGCAAGACGTATAAATACTTTACAATCATTGTTACGGCGAAACTGCAGTATCGGGGACCGAAGCATACACAATTAATATCTTGGTATAGTATAGTACATAGGCCTATATAGTATCTAATGACGACACTGATCCTAACACTAATCCTAACCGGCCCTCACGACGCTTAACCTGATCCTAACCGACCCGGCCTCCCGCGCGTAACCAGACCCGAACCGACACACACGGTCCCCGATACTGCAGTTTTACTTAAACGCCAATTATGTGTATTATGCACGGGAAACGGTCGCTTAAACACCTTTTTTACGTTACGGCGTTCCGTATGTTATATATACGGAGCGACAAGTTGTAACAATTGACTCTGGCCCGCAGGCTCAGGATCGGCTGCATCTTCTCGTCTCATCTACGCACTGCTTGTACTCGCTATAGCTCCTTGCGCTTTCGGCGAGTGTAGCTATGGCGTGTGCGAGCAGTGTAGTAGATGATACGAGTAAAGATGCAGTGGCGATCCTGAGCACGGTGGGTTAGGGTTTTGCAGTTTCGTCATTAACATTAGATGAAAGGTGATTATCGATAGACCTAAAGTGTAGGGAAAATAAGTGCCTGGACGCCCCTTACCTCTCCAAAAGAAGTGCCTGAACGTCCCTTACCTTTCCAGCCTGTGCTCGCCAATAAGTGGCTGGAAGGCGTTCAGATTTTTAAATAAGTGCATGGACGCCGTCCATGACCATCCAGGCACACTTTAAGCCCTGGATAGACCATGTGCTAGGGCTCTAATAAACCTCTAAGAGCTGGCTTCTCAATGTGCACTAACTTCTTCAGAAATATTGTGTATACAACAAGAGATGAGTAACCCTAGCCAAGTGATGGAGCGATCAAATACAACAGGACCTGAAAATGCTAAAGCTGAAGGAGGACACTGGCGACAGGAACAAGTGGAAGAGGAGGATCCAAGTGGCTGACCCCTCCCCAGAGAGGGATTAATCCGAGCCTGAAGGAGAGAGAGAGAGCCAAGTGATAATTGCTGAGGACTTGGGATTTCAATCACCCAGTCTTCCTTGGGATCTCATAGTTAAATCTTCATTGCACACCCAAACCATACGTACTGGATGATTATCGACTAGAGTGGGTTGGCTGGATATAATAGTGACGAGTGTTAAAGGGAGTTTAGGTCATAGAGACTGTCTTACGGTCTTACCTTTACATTTGATCAGTGCTTAACTAAAGTGTGGAAAAATACGTGCCTGGACGCCTCTTACCTTTCCAAAAGAAGTGCCTGGACGCCCATATCTTTTCAGGCTGAGCTAGCCATTAAGTGGCAGGATGGCGTTCATATTCTAAAATAAGTGCATGGACGCCGTTCCGGACCGTCCAGACTTTGAGCTCTATCTTTGATGCCTCTGCCAGTAATTTTGGTGTTGCTTTTGATTCACATCTCTCCTCTCTAATTACATCTCCAAAATCTTGCACACCTGCTTTATGCACATTCATGACCTCCATCCCCATCTGACTCAACTTAAAACTGCCTCCACCATTGCTATTACCTCCAGTGTCCACTTGTTGAATGACTACTGCAATTCCCTTCTTCCCCAACTTTTGAATCCACACCACAACTTCCTCCCCTATTCATCACTCCTCAGGCTTTCCATTTGAACTCGAAGACATACCTCTTCAAGAACTCTTAGCCCAACTCACTTGGTCCTCTGTCTTCCAACTCTGGACCTAAACGACGCCCACCTGAACAGCTACTCTACCATCTCAGATCCATTGCTAACCACTCTCTGGATAACCCCTCTGACTAGATACAGCGCTTGCAAATAAGCTGGTGCCCTGCACTTGGCTTTCGAATGGTGTTTCATAAATCTGGATAGAACAATGACGAGTGTCTGTTCCCACACGACATTCATGTGTTTGAGCCAAGCCTCCAGTGGCGGCGCTAGGATTTCAGTTTTGGGGGGATGAAACCTCCGGAGGAAATTTCCCATTTTCATCGGCCAAAATTTCTGACGACCTTTTTTTAGTCATCCGGTCGAAAATCGTGTGGAACTGTTTAAATCTAGCATGTAAAAAACTGGATGGCCTTTTAGGGGCTTAGACTCTGATAGGTGGGGCTAGTATAGGGGGGCCCAGTCCCCCCCCTAGCGCCGCCACTGCAAGCCTCATGGAAAGGCTCAACCTGGGAACACAAACACAAGCCGTGCCATATGGAAGCTGGCCGTTGTGATGGGGCTTGAAAAGTTTTCCGTGACCACGTTTGCATCAAACCATCCACTAAACATAATTATCTGCTAAAGTGAACATCGTGGGACATATTCATTATACATTGCCAGCAGCGGCAAAATCTGCATCACATGCAAATATCCTTAAATAAAGAACATCACACCAACCATTTCATGTTATAATCCTCCTAAAAGATATGCAAATGTGTCAGTAGACATGAACATGTAACACACACACACAAACACACACACATGAACATTTAATACAGATTACATACATATATTGTCCGTACACAGAAACAAACCAGCGCTGGTCAGAAAAGAATCACTGCTATATAATCAATTCCAAATCGGGTAAACCCAGTGTTCACGTGAACATTCAAATACCATTTCAGTGAAGATTTCTCAAAGTTTTGATGCAAATCTTGCAAGTTCGTACAAATGTATAATACATAATACAACTGCAACTAGATTTACACTCGAAGACTCATGTGTTTAATTTGAGCTTAAAACTACTGGCTTTAAAAATCAACGTTTATCAATAATTATAAACACATGGTTTCTATCTAACATATTTCTTTGGCAACCAGTAGCAACATTTCACTAATAATGTTACACGAATAACTTATATAATAGAATCGGAGCTGGCTATCCTAGCAGAAACGAATATACAGACATGCTTCAAGTCGTCAGAAAAAAGGTCAAGACACGGAGGACGCACGTACACACGCACAGAAGACACTTTAGCGCACAGACGAGACACGTGACCACCGAATACACAAAAGCGAACATGCAAATTCACTATTCACAAGTCCCAACACTTATGGGAAAAGTATGGAAAAGCTTGCGTCGACTCCGTTTAAACAACTCAACTCTGAACAGCATTGCATCATCCTAAGAAGTTGATGTGAAAGCTGCAGTTAAGTGGATACCTATTCGACTCCGATACACTCCTCAAAAACATGGATACTATAGCACGTCGTTTGTACCCGCATACCAAGCTTGCACAGCGATTAGACAAGACTACACAACATGATGACATCACTACACATTTCAACATTTCGATGGTTGTATACAAGACTTGCACATCATTGAAAACTATACATGTTTCATAATATGTAAAAGTTGCAATTAGGTCAGTATTTTATTATTGAGAGCGAATGGACAGAATAGCTAGATAATGCGAATCAACAGATATTTTCTAAACATGCACCTATTACAGATGTCCAAGAAGAATAAGTAAGCAATAAGAGTAAGTAAGCAAAGTCGTGCCATATGCACCTCTGATTAGTCCCCTAGAAGAGGAGCTATACAAATGCACTTAATGAATGAACGAATGAAATATTCGAAGCCACCTATCTGCTGGTACCAAATGAAGGACACTTTGCGATGGGGAAGGGGTCTGGGTGGATGTCAACGCTCCGGCAAAATGAGGAGCAGCAGGTCACCTCACATACCTTCCCAAAGGTAGACTCACCCTTTTATCTGCTAGGTGGCATTGGCAAAACGAGAGTTGCAGTATGTGATGACACCTTGCAAGGCTGCCATACAGTTAAATCCATGTGAATAAGTTGCAATCAACCATTCGTACTATGTCTGATAGTCATGCTGCGGTGTGTCGGTTTAATAGAGATGAATGTTTGCAGTGCTTTTGAGGAATGTTTCAAAAGATGCATGCAGACAACAGCATTGCATTTAGCTTTTCCACCACCACGTCAATCATTTGAGTGTCGACGCGGTGACGTTACCACATTTCGGTGTTATGAATTACGATGCACTGCACACTCAACCGTTGACTTTTTCAATGCATTTACCTACAACTACACTTTCACCTGCAGTCAAAAAATTCAGATTATCGAATACAGTATATCATGCATGAGACAGCAAAAGCCTTGTCTAAATAAAGTATATCTGGAGAAAGTTGAGTGTTTAACTGATCAAAATGCAACTTTCTATGCAGCCTGCAGGATGGCCTCTGATTCCCCTTGTTGCTTCAACGAACATATGGCATGTCACCAGCAATTGCATCACTTATTTATTTGCCAGAGAATCAAACAATTCTCTCGCTAGACACTACTGTTTGGACTGGTTCAATTAAATATCTTGCAGGATATTGTTATTAAATTAAGTTTAAAATACATGCTATGCCCAGTGGCTAAAGTTGTTTGGGTGAGCAGTGGGAATGCCGAATGGGTGAGCAGTGGTGAGTTTTGTTGGAGCACATAAGTTCCAGGGCACAGTGGGTACCCTGCAATGGTGAGAAGTGGGAACGCAAGCAAAGATTTTCGAGAGCAGTGGGAACGACGTTCCCCCTATTTTAAACTCTGGCTAAAGCCAGTTTCTGATATTGGGCTGTCTGTCTATTCTGCATGTTTGCTAAGGGTTAAGCATAGGTGATGTAAGTGTGGACAAAGTGGAGTTGGAGTATGAAGTGCCAAATGTGGACAACAGGAGAAAAGGGTTAAAACTAGGTCATCATCTGCAAAATCCTCCTCTAGTCTACAGAATCTGACAGTGGTACAAATAAAATAAATTAAAGATCAAATTTGGAAAGACAAAGAATTTACTACAACTGACGAGAAGCTGCAAAAATTTCACGAATCCTACAGAAGCTAGAAAACTCGAACCGAGCATCTCGGCTCAAATACGTGCGCACGAAAAACACGACAAGATACTAAAACATCAGGATGTGATTGTGCGTTGACAATTGCAAACCTAGAGACACGTACAAGAAGAAAAAGCTAAACGCCACAGACAAGAAGAAGTCGACACACACAGAGAGAGACACACACAGACACAGAGACACACACACAGACAGACATGGATGACAGTCAGATCAAGTGTAGCAGTTGCCATCGATACGTCAATTACGAATGTACAGAACCACGTTTGTTCGACCACGCGCCACTGCATGCGGCACACAACTTCAACTTTTAAGTCAGCAGTTCACATCTCAGAGACTTGTTTAAAAAAGTCGATCACAACTCGATTCACTCCAGAATACCATCACGAGCTGAACGATTAATCCAGCCTATGACTACGCAATCCCTCACTGCGGTCTGGTTTACTTCGAAACAGAAGGAACGGGGGAGTCGTAGATATAAAAACAAATAAATTAAGGCAATAATGGATAACATATCATTCAATCGCTTGCAGCATCTCTCAGAGGCAAACCTCCAATAATGGCAGAGTTACTTTGTATTCACTCAGCACACATTTACAGCCAGTGTTGTTTAGATTTATTATTAAGTCCAATTCTGCTGAAAATGAGACAAAATGCCAATTAAAACCTATAATCACATTTGCCGTCCAGTAATTATCTGCTTCCGGATTAATTTACACATTAAAATTGTAATAATAATAATAATTATAATAATTGCAAGCAACAACAGATAGCCAACAGAAAAACTTGACATCAATAATATTGATGAAGCCAGTGCACAGTAGACCTGCGACATTTAGACTGGTCGCAACACCAGCAAACAACTGGTAATCTGGTAGCAAAGTTTATAACACAAAAATAGCAAAATTAATTCTGCTGCTAACGATAAACAAAAATAACAATTGTTTAGCCAAATAAAACAACATCACATGATACAGTCCACCTCAGATTTTGGAGTGACAGAATATTTCTATAAACTGTGGCACACTTACGCAATCAAAATCCAATTCATGTCAGGGCATCATTGCGAGCAACATGGGCCTACAATAATTTACAAGTCAAAACAGTGGACTTCAGCATGGAGACTTTCTGTAAAGCATTGTGTAGTAATACTGAACCTCTGACTTTGGTTTATTTACTTTTGTAATGTATTGTATCTTTAAATTCATATAGCACCCGTCACAGAATGACTATTCAGAGGCGCTCCTCAGCACGAAAAACGGGCAAAAGGAAATGCCTTTTAAAGAGAGTTGAGGAAAAACGAGTCATAAGTCATAGTGTGGGAGGAAAGTCATTCCATATGGAAAGGACTAACCACAGCAAACGCCCGATGTTGTTGGGCAAAAGCAGTCATAGTCCTGGGAACAAAAAGAAAAAGACAATCAGCAGAACGTATACGCAAAACTATGCATACAATTAAACAACTGCAAGGACAGACAACACGAGTTTCTGCTGCTGTACAAGCACATTAACTGCGACCAATACGCCACAAAGCACATGAGAACCTTTTAAGTTGTGTGATGAACAAAAAGCTACCAAGGACCGGAAGATGCAGGACACAGAAAATTTATAATAAACAGGATAAGGATTCAAATTAATTTAAACACTACACGAAAAAGATCGAAGACAACAAAGTGTCGAACGAAATCATGGGAATGGCCTCGTTTGAAACTGCAAACGCAACTAGACATTTAAAAAGGCGTACTCGGAATGAGCGTTTAAAATATCAACATTCAGAAACATCCTCTTCAGCTTGCTTGTTCCCAACTCCATACTTTCTAAAAAATCCCTATCAAGTTACTTAGTCTGTAGTTTCATTGATACGAAAACGTAATTATAAAGCATCTCTCTCTCTGTCAGATATCTGCTGTTGGCCACCAAACACCCAATCTACAGCCTCAGTGTGAGAGAGGAGAAGAACATTCTAGTAGCCGCATCTACAATCCACAGGCAGAGATCAAGAGGTCAAGCAGAGCCAAACCACACATAATATTTATGGCACCTACAACTGAAGGGTAGGTACATGACAGTGATGCATTGACTGAAGGGGTTTTGGAGTCCAACCAAGTCAAAGTGGGGAAAATCCATCAAACCAAGCTGACATGCCCAGGCCTACTTAACAGGCAAATACTGAATGTGCTGAGGGAAAGACAGCCAATGAAAGACATCATGCATATATAAAATGAGACACAAAATAAAATTTCCAAAATCCAGCAAGTCTTACAGCTGCCCACGTGTCATTCCATAGAAATTTAGTGTTGTATTGAAATGGAGAATTCATTCCCTGTTACTCAAATGGTAAGAAAATAAAACTTGGCTGTTCAGTTACTTTCATCGTTTCCACTTCATAACATTTCACGTCAAACATTTTAAAACCGACAAATGATGTTCACAAGATGTTTATTTTGCAGAAGTAAGAACAAATTTCTTCCACATGAAAGTAACTTAAAACCTCTTAGAGAAACCAACTTTTATTACTTAATTTAAAGGGTACTACTGCCAACAAGTAAACAAAGCAATTCCAAAAAAGCACTTGCTAAAACTGGTTTTAAAGAGCAAAAATCGCTGCACTTATGATCAATTTTAACGTCTCCGTTCCCCAAACCCCAAGCAATGGAATAAAAATAATTGAGTCCACTCACTCAGGCTTGAAACACAATTGCCTTTCAGCTAATTAATAAATAAACCTCAATTTACACAGATCTACAAACTGTCAACTTTGACATCTATTTACACCTAGCGACATCTATTCATCACAACCATGATTTTTTTCTCGTAAGAGCCATCCGAAAGTCATCTTGCTTTCTAGCAATTCAACCAAAAATGTGTCCCCCCCCCATATCCAGCATTCCTTCAAAACACGAATAAGAACTTCTTTCTTGAGCTGGACTGAAGGATAGCAGTTTTTACTTAATATGACAACAACTTATGTTCACAAAAGCAGTGAGTTAAGCTAAATTGCAAACTTCTCTTATAAACATGCAAAAACAATTGTTTCGAAATTTAGAAAGATTTTAAAAGGGAACACAACGCAAACGACAAAGGTGGCCAGAACAATGCAACAATAACTCAAACATACAAATCGACAGCATAATAAAACACATACCAAACACACACTGTACAGCGGAAAGATGCAGTTTCAGACATGAAGTCAACATTCTCGACGTCAGTACCATTAAAGACAGACTCATAACTGCCCAAGCCTAAAGCGTGCACTGCTGCTCCAGTTTGCCGAATACATTGGTCTTTCCAGGGGAAAATGTAGTCTATATCTTCACATGCAGACCATTTTGTGATATGTAAATAGGACACTGCAGCAAATACAGCAGACGAAAAAACCATCGAAATCCAAACACCAGTCCTGACAATGATTTGATAATTGAACAAAAGGAGGGCATTTGAAAAGAACCTGATTTCAATTGTCATGACGATCCGGTTAGGAAAACGGTTAGTAGTCAACGAATCCTAAGGTTTTCTTAGAACAAATGCCCCGGTGAAATGCTTCCGTCACACGCCTTCTAAAACACTGATGCCACCGCCCACTTCACAGAAACATTGAAGCCACTGTTCTACCGTGCTTGCGATCAAAAAACAGAAGACGAGACAGCAACAGCGATTTTGAAGAAAGCTATCTTGACACAAGCGTTCATGCGTACGTCCGACCCAATCAAAACACCTCGTGTCGCACAATCATCGTTTCAGCGCTCCTTCAATTCCCCGTAGGCAGTTCTGCAGTGTGACTAGCAGTCGGTCGTATTCCTTCGCGCCGCTGCCTCCGGACCCCGTCTTCAGGCCCTCGGCGACTGTCTCCAACAGCGACAGGATCTCCCGGAACTGGAACTTTCCGTGCGGCGGAAGCGACTCGACGTAGGTGGAGCAGGTCCGGTGCAGCGTCGTCACCTCGTCGGAGAGGTGCATCAGGACCGACGACGAATGCCGCGTTTCAGACGAGTTCAGCAAATCGAGGCTGAGTGAAAGACTCTGGGTCATCTTGCCAACCGTCTCCTTGGTAACGGGTTCGGAGTCGGCCGCCTCACCCTTCTCCTTCTCCGGGCTGACGTGATGCAGCGATGCTCGTGTCGCCAGCTGCTGAGGGGCGACCAAGGGCGCCGGTTGCGTCGGCTTGAAACCTGGCAGGACTGGTTTTACGCCAGGAGGAACTGGCTTCTGACCGTCAGACGGTGGTGCACCACCGTCTTTAAATACTTTCGACGAAAACAATTTCGGGGACTTGGGGCATTCCTGAGTGGCGGCAGCCTCGTTCTCAAGCGATCGCTGTCTGATGTGATCCAACTTCTTCATGTCTCCCTTCTTGAGGGACGACAGACCCAACACCGTGTCCGCCCGGTCCACGTTCTTACCCACCGGGTCGATGCTCTTTCTCGGCTTCGCTCGTGGCTTGAAGTCGACGCCGGCAGCCGGATCCATAGGTCGACTAAACCCCTCGGCAGAGCTGCTGTGCGGATTGTCCTTAGAGCCCTGAGTAGGATGCAGTTTGCGTACTCCGTCGTTAGGACCGGCAGACGGGAGGCAGGGGACTCCACCGGCAACTGGACCTCCTGACGGAGCCCGCTCCAACCAGGTGGACGGTCTGCTGGACGTTGGCAGATGGTGGTTGCTATCTACTGGCGTCGGCGGTTGGATGGCTGGTGAGCAGGGAACCTTGGAGTCATGGTCGTCAGGCAACGACGGCTTCCTCTTCGACCATTTCCATTTCGGTTTGTCGGACTGCGGAGGCATTCTGTCGGGCTTCGAACTCTCGGTCGTGTCCGGCCGACTTGCGTCGTGACCTCGACTGAACCGGTGGATGGGCAGCGCCGCTGGAGCATTGTCGGAAACCGCTGTCGCAACTGGAGAAGCCATTTTCTGCATTCCAGGCTTCACCATGTAATTGGCGATGCACAGCTGTGGAACCGGAGCAGCGGACGAGTCGAACCTTCGCTGCGACGAGCGCAACCTCTCCGGCCGAAACGTCTGTCCGTCGTCCGCGTTCACGTCCCGGCTGACCGACGGACTCTCCAGCTCGCCGAGACTGCGCTCGACGCCCGCCTGCCACTCTTCCACCTTCCGCCGCACCTCCGGAGTCGGCATCTGCAACACCATGTCCGTCAGATTCGAGCAGCTCTCCGAGAGTCGATTCTCCGACGACGTCACCTTTCCAAAGCCAAGCGACCGGTTGTTGTCGGAGGTTCGGCGGACAAGCGCTTGGACAAGTTCGTCCTGCTGCGTCTGCCGGCTTCCGGATTCCCTCGGAAGAGTTCGATAGCCGGTCACCGCCTCCCTCGTCGACGCGTTCAGTCCCCCGCACGGAGACGAGTGCCCGGAATCGACGTTGTCGTCGCGCTTCTGCTTCGATTTCTTCGTCGTCGTCGTTTTCTTCAGGCTCTGACGAAGTTGGCTGAGCAGCTGTTGATCGGCAATCGCACACGCTGGAATCGCGCGTGCGATCCTCGGCGTGTCCGGACTGAAGTCCTCGAGAAGGGCGGCCGGGGGAGGCGGCAGCGACATGTCCGATATGTCCGTTTCGGGCGTCTTCTGCTCGTTGCTCTGCGCCGGACTGTTCGGACCGTACGACTGGTCGTGGGAGGCAGAGCGTGGCGAGTTCGCCGGCGATTTGCAGTGCTCGAGAATGCGCTCGAGACTACCGTTTCGCGACTGACTAGCGGGGGTCGAGAGAAGGTCGTCGCTGCTGCTCTGCGACCGGTGGTGGTCGCTGAGCGACTCGCTCGTGATGTTCGACATGTCAACGGAGTCCGTCATGCTCGTGATCAGGCACCACTCGTCGCCCGCGGCCGTCAGCTGAGACCTTGAGGCGTCCCTGAAGTGACCGGGTGGCGGCTGCATCTGGTCCTTGAAGGAGCTTGTCCGTTTTGGAGGCAGCGGTGCCTTCTTCTGACTTGCCTTCAGCGCGAGGCATTTGGCGGCCTGGCTCAGAGTCAGATCGGTGTCCATTGCGGCCGATAAGGTGTGCCTTGTGGATGGTGGCGTTACATTTGACGCTGTTACAAAAAAGCACAAGTATGTAAGCATATGAGCATGCAACATCGAAAAAAGCAAAGAAAAGACATTCATATAAACAAACAGCAGTTCACTACGTTGCTTGTACACAATGTGGTTAAAAATTAGCCTATAAAAGGATATTCTTACTCACATTAACATCAATATGACTAGTTCTTCTTTCTTTCTCCTCCGTCAAGTGTTCACCGACGATGAGGCTCTAACAAAACTTCTCCATTTCGGCCGGTCTCTTGCGAGTTCTATTGCCTTTCTTAGCTACAATCCTCTGTCTTCTATGTCCTCCAGTACGTTATCTATCCATTTCTTCTTTGGCCGTCCTCTGCTCCTCGTTCCTTCCACTTCTCCGTGCAGCGCCTTTGCCGGCATTCTTCCGCTCTCCATCCTGATCACATGTCCATACCATGTTAGTCTTCTTTTCTTTATTCTTTCCACTACTGTTTCCTTCTGTCCTAGTTCTTCTCGTGTTACCTCATTCTGTATCTTTTCTCTTCGTGATCTATTCAGTAGACCTCGTAGCCATCCCATCTCCGCCACCAGCAGTCTTCTCTCGTCCTCCTTTTTCACGCACCAAGACTCTGCTCCATACATGAGGACCGGTAACACCAGTGTTTCATATAGCTTGGTTTTTGTTCTTGTCGAGATGTTGACTGATCTCCATAGTTTCCTCAGCTTCCCAAACATTGCTGACGCCAGCCCAATTCTTTTCCTTATGTCCCTTGTCGACTCTGCATCTTCCGTAATTACACCCCCCAGGTACACGAATTCCGTCACCTGCTCCAGCTCCTCTCCTTCCAAGTTGATGGTTATCTTCTCTTTTTTCTTACCAATTGTCATTGTTTTGGTCTTCTCTCCATTGATCCTAAGCCCGAATCTTTTACTACTTTCGTGTACCCTGGTCGTTAGCTCCTGCAGTTGGCTTTCGCTTTCCGCCATCAGATCAATATCGTCTGCGAATCTTAGGTTGTTGACTATTTCTCCATTTATTCTCACCCCTATTTCTGTATCTGCCAGCGCTATGTCCATCATTGCCTCCAGTATCAGGTTGAATAGGTATGGGGATAGACCGCAGCCTTGTCTAACTCCAACATGTACTCTGAACCATTCCGTTAGTTCCCCGTCTACTCTCACTGCACTTATCGTCTTACTATACAGGTCCTCCAGTAGTTCCACTAGCTCCTCCGGTATTCCGTAGTTCCTCATCACTCTCCATAGCCCCTGCTGCCAAACGCTGTCGAAAGCCTGTCTGAAGTCTATAAAGTTGTTATATATCACCTTGTTCTTTTCATAGTATTTCTCCGCTAGTTGCCTGATTGTGAATATTTGGTCCACTGTTCCCCTTCCTCTTCTGAAACCCGCTTGTTCCTCCCCTACTATTTCCTCCACATACTTCCGTAGTCGTTGTTGCAGGACTCTGGTGTACACCTTCCCAGGCACGCTTAGAAGGCTGATTCCTCTGTAGTTGCTGCAGATGGTTTTGCCCTTTTTCTTGTGTATGGGGACTATGATCGCCTTTCCCCAGTCCTCCGGGCATTTCTTTTCTTGGTATATCCTGTTGCACAGGGTGTGCATCATTTCCACTGAGCACTCATCTCCTTCCCTTATAATTTCTGATGTGATGTTGTCTTCCCCCGGTGCCTTCCTCTTTTTTTGGTTTTTGATCGCTTCTTCAATTTCTCCTCTGAGTATGTGACCTAGTTTATCCTGGTTGCTATTCTGTGGCATTTCTTCCAAGACCGTGACGTCCGTTGGATTCTCTTCGTTATACAGTTCCTCGAAGTGTTCCCTCCATCTTCCTCTGATCTCTTCCTTGTCCTCTATCTTTTCCCCATATGAATAGTACTTCTATTTAATCAAGATGAATAGTACTTCTATTTAATCAAGATGAATAGTACTTCTATTTAATCAAGATGAATAGTACTTCTATTTAATCAAGATGAATAGTACTTCTATTTAATCAAATATTTAGAGTTCTGTTTCTATACTTAGCACAACGAAACATTGCACACACAGAAAATATTAATCAATTAAGCTTCTCCAGTCGATTAATAATGCAGTAAATGCAACATACAGTGCAGCCTTTACGATGAAACAAAATGTGTTTTGCCAAAATGTAAAGACAGACCATACAAAAAGAACAGGTTAACAATAAAAAAACACAGTGACTAGTGAAATGCAGACAAATCCCTCAAATATATCAAACAAAGAATTATCACACACAGCCACGGCAATATGTTTAGCGATTAATACGACACAGTTCTGAGACGAATAATAATTCGTAAATATCAACTGCCCCTTACTCGTTGCCTTTCCAGAAGGCACCCGATCGATCTTTTCAGGACCAGATGTTGTCTTTCGAGAGAACGATCCTTGCTCAGCATCCCCATTCCTCTCCAGTTCTCTTTCAACTTCTGTAACGTAATACATTCATGATTATTCAACCGTTTAATCACGTGAAAAACAACAAAGATGCAGACGGGTTGATTAAAAATGCAAATAAATCATTTCACAGATACATGTGAACAATGTTCAATGATAATTTTTTTGCATTAACTTCAGACACAGCCACCCCACCCTCTGCAAATGCATGGCTCAAAAATTCCTTTTAACCTTTATACAGTACTGGAGGTGAAAAGATTCAGATGTTGTGTCGAAGTTTGGAAATCTAGCACATTTCTGCATGGTTCACTTAACTCTTTCGCGGTCGCTTTGCCTTTGATAATATGACCAATATTAGTTGATACGCATGAAAACACTTAAAATCTTTCAAAGTATAAACATGCTACATATCATTTCATTCATATTTTGCTCCTTGACTATAACCTGTGATGAAATACTTTTGGCAAGTATCTGAGGTATCTACTAAGGTGGCGTATGAACAGAAAGAAAACATTACAAGCATGACAAATATAACAAACTCTCGAAATGCCAACCTTCGTTGATATCCGAGTTTGGGAACATGTTATCTAAGGCGTTATGTATGTCGCGAAATGACGGTCGATCCTGTGGCTCCCACTGCCAACCTACAAACAACACAGAACCCACTGATCAAGCAATATCCTAACAATGCCTACTTCTCTGCTCTTATTATGCTGTTATTTCACACTTTCGGTCCTCTGTTTTGTACTTGCTACTGAAATCACAACTGCTATAAGTATTACTAGCTGTGTTACCCGGCGTTGCCCGGGAAATTCTATTGTTTTTCGCCCCACACCACTCCATTCTCGCCCCAGGCTTTCGTCGATATAGGCCTTCCCCGCTCAACCAAACCTGATTGCCCCTGCGGGGTGGGGCGCACGTGCTGACTGTGTGCGTGATGGACCTGATCAAACTCTATATCTAGCTTCAAGATTTAAGGTGTAGGCCTAAAGCTCTGAAACTGCTGGAATGTATGAAAAATAGAGAAGGGGGAGCAAACAAGTCAGTTTTTTTACCACAGAACAAAAAGAAGAGCAGTACTCTCATAAGTAACACACATCGATAATTACCATACAGTGGCTGGCACAAGAAACCGATGATAAAAGGCGATGCATAGTAACCACAATCAAATTTCATGAATCTTCTATTGTATCTACAACTAGATGTGTTACCCGGCGTTGCCCGGGAAATTTAGGGTTTTAAACACTACTCCACTGTGGTACCCAACGTTGACCGCTAAATTTCGGTTTTTCGTCAACCCTCCACACCACCCCCACTTCCCCAAAAGGCCAAACGTGACCCACCCCGCTACGGAAATTATTACTGGGCAAGTATGACGTCATGCGTACTGTAGACTCTTTACTAAAAAGTTAGCGTGCTGCGTGACCGATTATTGATAAAATCTGTCTTAAAACGCTAATAACTCTGGTTTTGAAGTGAACCAAAAGCTGAAAATAGTTGCGTTGACCGTATAATTTGGGTAAGAATCAATTGCAAAAATTTTGGTAGGCCTAAGCCGACGCTGTTTCATTTCCGAGCCTATTTTGTCAAAATTCGTACAAACAAACATATGGAATTTCGGATTTATAATATAAGACTAAAACAATGACAGTAACAGAAATCATCAGTTTGTTTATATTATTAATATTATATGCATTGGCAACTGAAAGTGACAAGTTTCAATCCCCTCCTCCATTTCTCGACCTCCATTCTGCACGTATGCCATAGTTTCTTCCTTCTTCCTTCTTCTTCACGCATCTGCTGCATCATTTATCACCTGGTGTCTGATCCACGGCCCTGTTAAAATCCAGCGAGCACTCACACTGCCTCATAAGCTGATAGACGTTGTCTGGACAGCCATCAGGGCACTCCATCCGGTAGCCTTTCTCCAGGAGATGATACACTTCTGTCAGGTCGAGTAATGGATACGGAGACAGGCCGTAAGTGGCCAATTCCCACAGCAGGACTCCAAAAGCTGTGAACAGAACAACAACAGATATTCACAATCTATGCAGACGGTGTAAAGTCCACAGCCGACAAATGCACACCTTCTCAGGGCTGACGTGTCTGTTATGCGTGAGCAACGCTGCAACCATAAGCAAACATATACATCGTTGAGAAGAATGGTTCATGAATATAAGAACGGTTCATAAATATAAGAACAGTTCATAAATAAAAGAATGGTTCATAAATATAAGAACGGTTTATAAATATAAGAACGGTTTATAAATATAAGAACGGTTTATAAATATAAGAATGGTTCATAAATATAAGAACGGTTCATAAATATAAGAACGGTTCATAAATATAAGAACGGTCTATAAATATAGGTGATTGGAAAGAGTGCAACCATATACAGGGCATGAAATCTGAGTGAAGGTTAAGCATCCTGAGAAATCTACAGTTTGTACGACTGAATAAACATACCTCACGAAATTTCCTTTACAACTCATTATTATTGAGTTCAATCAAACACATTTGCATGTAGTTTGCTGCTGAATTGGTATTAATGGGAAAGGGAGAACCAAACAATTTTGAATCTAGTTCTCGAGCAGAAATATTAGTAAACCGGGACTGGAATTCAACATTCAAGACAATTATCTGCACTTCTTGAAGTTTGTATTTGAATGAGCCAAACAGTTTACAGAATGAGTCAAACATGGCATTGTTACTTTTTGGTATTTTATTTTCTCAGATTAGGCCTAGCAATTTTGCTACAAAAGTTGACATTTGGCTTCTAAAGTAGTGAATCAGCCCACTCTGTACTAGCTTTTAGCTTAGTCTCATGCACAGAATAGATTACAATGATGATTCAGAAGTAAACTAGTGGACAAGACAAGAGGCTGGATTTGTAACAAATAAACCGATATTTTAATGTATAGAAAACCAGACATTTGTGCTGGGCTGGATAAAAGGTTCCTGGACGAAAGGTTCCCAAGTGACAGGCACAATGCTAATGCAACAGATATGTCAAAGGCCAGTTCACATATCCGGCACACAATATATTGCCCACTCATGTTACAGTGGCTACAAGTTGCCATAGTAACCTTTTACAATAATTGCATTGTGATGTCATAAAAGCTTTAAATTGCTTTATTAACCTTTTACAACAATTGCATTGTGATTTCATAGAAGCAATACATTATCATATCAACCAATCATAACAATTGCATTGTTATGTCATAGAGGTTTTAAATTGTCATAGTGACCTATTACAATAATTGCATTGTGATTTCATAGAAACCATACATTGCTACAGAAATCTTATGATAATTGAATTGTGAATTCATAGAAGATATTAGTTGCCATAGTAACCTATTATAACAATTGCATTGTGATGTCATAAAGCTTTAAATTGTCATATTAACCAATCATTACAATTGCGTTGTGATGTCATAGAGGCTTTAAATTGTCATAGTGGCCAAATACAATAATTGCATTGTGATTTCATAGAAACCATACATTGCCACAGAAATCTCTCATGATAATTGAATTGTGATTTCATAGAAGATATTAGTTGCCATAGTAACCTATTATACCAATTGCATAATATTTTGATGTGATGTCACAGAGGCTTCAAATTGTCATAGTAACCTCTTATGATAAATTGCATTGTCATCTCACAGAGACTATTATAATTGACATAGTAACCTCCTATAAAAATTGCATTGTAATTTCAAGAAGGCTTAAACTGCCATGGAAGCCTCTAATAAAAATTGCATTGTGACTTCATAGTAATCAATTACTATTGCATTGTGACTTCATAGAAGCTTTCAATTGTCATAGTGACCTATTATAATAACTGCATTGGGACTTCATACATAGATGCTTTCAATTGTCATAGGAACCCCTTATAATATTTTGCATCATGTCTTCATAGAGGCGACAAATCACTAGTACAGCGGTATTTTAGTGGTGGGCAATGCCGGGTTGTTGCTAAGTGGTACGCAAAATATTCAAAACATCAACATTTTCTACGAGTTATTTATGCCCATCTTTCTTTGTTTAGCTATTCAATGCCAACCATATGTTTATTTAACTTCAATTTTTCATGTGTTTAACTTTATGATGCTTATTTATCTTTAATTTCTCAAGTGTTTAACATTATGCCCAACTTTACTTGATAGATGCTAATTTATGTGCAACATGCTCTTCTTCTTTATATTTTTCTATGAGTTCATGCCCGTCTCATTAATTAGCCAACATGATTTTTTCACTTATTGGCACAATAACAATCATCATCATCATCATCATTGCGGTCTATGGGCTCAGTGCCCGTTGGTGTCAATCGCATTTTTCACAATTCGTCTCCATTTGTCTCTCTCCAGCGCCATTCTGCTAAGTTTGTAGATTTCCAGTTCGCACCAGTCCATGACGTCATCCAGCCACTCTCTGCACGGTCTTCCTCTAACCCCCCTTCCATCCATCATTCCGAAGATGACCTGTTTGATAAGTCGGTCGTTTCCCATTCTGCACACATGTCCAAAGAAGTTTAGTTTCCTCTCCATTATCATTTGTTTTATGTTTTTTGTATTTCCCACTCTTGCGCGCACTTCCACATTTGTTATCTTTTGCTCCCATCTGATGTGCAGTATCCGTCTGTAGCATCTCATTTCAAATGCCAATAGTTTGTTTGTTTCCCTCTTGCCTCTCTTTTCCATGTCTCACATGCATACAGCAGTATACTGAATATGCATGTTTTTATGATTTCCACAATAACAATAAAGTATGAAAACCGTCGTTACACTAGTTCAACATTTCAAAACTTTACAAACTAGTCACACGAAGGTTAAACATCCTGATGATATATACATTCATGTCACTCACATCAACTTTTGAAATTAACTAACAATTTGACATGAATCATGAATAATTACAGCCAGAAGATCAACTGAATCAGAATGACGGTGAAAAAAGAAACCATAATGACTACCATTGGTAAAACTTTCAAACCCTACATGCAAACGGTTCAGACACAATATTATTATTACAAACCCCAGACATCTGACTTTGTAGAGAATCGGTTGTAGGCAAGTCCCTCGGGTGCTGTCCACTTTATGGGGAACTTGGCCCCCGCATGGGCCGTGTACGTCTCGTCCTTCATCAGACGGGCAAGACCGAAATCCGCCACCTTCACCAAATGGTTCTCACCGACCAAACAGTTTCGTGCTGCTAGGTCCCTGGTAATAAACAGACCAATTTACATGGGCTATGTGGTTGCCAGACTTTAACATGAGCTCAGAACCCTCTTAGAACTACACCTTTGTGGGCTAGAACCTTCATTCATTAATTCAAGTACTTCCTTCATTCATTAATTCAAGTACTTATATAGCGCCTCTTCAAGGAAACTACTCAGAGGCGCTCCCGACTGGCGCTTCAGCATGGCCAAACAGAACAGTTTTTAAGTGCTTATAGAATGTGTCAGAGAGTGATCTAGGAACAGGCGCAGAACAATTACTACAGCAAACAAAGAGTTGCGTCTTCCAAAAACAGAGTTTAATTTGGGATAATAATAATAATATCTACGACAATTTGTATGGTGCCGTAACACTGCCACGCTGTTACAAGGGTGCTTTACAACGCAGCTCTGCGACGGGATACGCCCTAGAGAACAAGCGCTAAATAGATACTGCAACAGAATGCACAGTGTATGTTAAAAGAATGTTCCAGTTTACAATCAGGCATTCCGTAATAATAACCATAATAAATAACAATTCATACAACAGCATTGTCTATTATGTCATTGCATAAATGGCATTAGACATCTCGTATTCATGGCTCAGATTCAGAAGAGTGAACATTAAAGGAACAAAAACAACCTCACATCTGTATAACCTGCTTTATTTGCTACACCTGTACAACCTGCTTTAAATATGAGAAATAGTGAACAAACACAGTATAGTTTCAGTACATTGAAATATTTCCAACAACTTCTCAATCAATCATTCATTCAATATAAACTTATATAGCACTCACAAAGAAGCACTGCTGGTCAAGCCATGGCTTGTTACATGTATTTGTATGTGCACTTGTTATAGCGCCCCTTCAATCTCTCTCTGCTCAGAGGCGCTCCCGAATGCAGAGCAGACACTGCATCGGAGTTTCACGCTGAAGCGCTGAGATGTTTAACGACACTGCCATAAAAAGATGATTAGTGTCGCTCTCCTCCTTTATCCAGGTTTGGGACTCGCACTGGCAGAATGCGACCAGTAGCGAAGTTCGGTCAAGCCATGGCAGGAAATAATGATTTTTAAAGATAACCCAGACAGCCCAGCTGAGCTGGAGGGTAAATATGACAAAACGCAACAACATGCTACTCCAGCGACCCTAGAACTAGACAATTTATCACATAACAGCTGAATCAGGCGTTTGCCATACCATCTTTTTAAACCACACTCTCCAGCATATAGACTGGCCATGCTTTTGATTCAGTGTCTTGAGATGACAATGGGCAATCAAGTGCATTCACTCAAGCGTTTGACTTACCTATGTATGAAGTTTTTTGCTTCCAGGTAAGCCATGGCAGATGCAATCTGAGTGGCCATGTAGAAGAGTACTGTAGGTCCCAGTTCCTCCTCTGAAGTACTGCTTCTCAGGTAATCCAGAAGGTTTCCTTGGCTCATAAACTCAGTTATTATGTAAAATGGTGGTTCTCGAGTACAAACACCTAAAAGCAGACACACACAAAAAACAAGCATCTATAGGATCAAGAAACAGGTGTAGCTATTGACCAAAGTCAATAACACATCAGCAGTTCAGCACCATTAATAATCATGCGTGTTATAGAACATAACATACTTAATAAATAATAATGCTGGTGATGAACAGTAATTAATAATTATGTGTTAACATGCATTCCATGCCTCTGTGTCATGGAATCTCTTTGTCATAAAATTCGCTTCCTTCCTTCTAAAAGCAGCTCAAAACTCACCATTTCTCCCTTTCTTTCAAGCACTTGGATGACAAACTGCATCAAGACCTGGCAGCTGACTATCCGAACCCCAGATTCACATTTCGGTGCAACTGAGCAGCATGCAAATGCTAAAAATTTTATTAATATGAACAAAAATAACAAAAATTTAAAAAAATTATGCAAAGGTCTAACATCTACATCCTAATATCTTCAATGGATGCTGTGTGGTTGCTCTGCACACATTTCGCAACCTGAAAGACAGCTAGGATTGCATAATTTTTCCATTCGTGATGCTTTCTCATGCATTTGCATACTTACCAAGAAGTTGGACTAGATTTGGGTGCTTCATTTCCTTCATGATCGATGCCTCTTCGAGAAAATCCTTTAGGTCCATAGTGTCTTCCTGTTCGCACAGAAAACATTTCCAAATAAAATTGTCTCAACCAGTATAAACTGTACCAATCTTTAAAAAGTTAAACTCCAACAATTCAATTACCAAACATGTATTAACAGTGATTGGGATTCCAGTGCAGCTCACCGACAAAGTGTTAAAATGAACGCAGGAAGTGTAAAACCGCAGATTGACAAATAACCAGTCTACAGAGAAAGATGATTCTAGACTAGGTCGTGTAAATATCATAAAGTTCTACCAAGATGCCATACCAGAATCTCAGCAATGCAATGACTGCTAATTGTGGCCGCAAATGTAGATTGACTTTTTTTGCTGTACGTTGGCAGCCACATTTATTATATAAAGTGCTCTTTTCAAGTACAGCTCTCTTGCATAATTTCATTTTCACTATTTTGTTTAGCTCATAAACAAAAGACTACTTACTGTGTGGAATTGCCTAGAAGCAATGATCACTGGAATCCTCTAGAAGTTCTTGGAAAACAACATTGGATGAGTTACATTAATCACATATAATTTCAGCTTAATTTACATATATAAATACATTCCTTATGGTAATGCAGGCAAAGATGATCAGATCAAAGTACCAAAATAATCATACCTACCTTAAGCGTTTTAACAGCAACAGTTTTGTTGTGTGACAACCAAACTCCTTCGTAGACATCACCGTACTGACCACTGCCTATGACATTTTTAACACCGCATAATAAAATTATTTAAAAAACCAATACAAATGCAAATCATGGAAAACATCACAGATCCTTTACCTACTAAACAGCAAATAAATAACTTACAAATATGCAAGACTCAGATTAAGTCCAAATATACTTCAGATCACTAAAAGGCTTCTATCTATTAATTGATACCATCATTACATGCTTCAAATTTCACCAAACGCAGATATTTCGATGATGTCTTAAGCTTCAGAGGCAGAATGAAAATCAACATCAAAAGTAATGAAATATCAACACCAGTTACTTATGTCAGCATACGCACCCAAGTACATACGTAATGCATATTCGAACATTCCATAAGTTCAACAGGTGAACAAGGAACGTAATAACAGCAACCTAAGTCACAAACTGCGTGCCTCCACAGTGTGCTATCATCCAATCCAGTCAGCTGTCAATAACAGCGCAAAAGAAAAATCTCAGCAACATATATCAGATATCAAAGCAATTCTGAAAATCCGACAATGATACCTAGCTGGTGTTTCATCTGTATCTCCGTTCGTTCGATCTCCCACTTGTCTGGCTCTGGGCTGAGGCCAAACACCGTCGGCTTGTTTTTCTTTGGTACTGGGTACTGAAGGTTAGTGACGAGACCAGCCGCCTGCTTGGAATGGTAGTGGACGAGTTCTGCCAGCGTGTTGAACCGATGCTCGGCCGTTACGTACAGCTACCAAAGTACAGTGAAAATACAGATAGCGTGAGCGACGTTTAGCGAGTTTCTAGATGCTCCTCATCCGTCGTTTTTGTTGCAGCATGTGTTCACCATTTAAGCAGAAATGGTGAATACGTATGTATGTATAAGTGATTAAGTTCATGTATAACATTGCATATATGTGTGTGTGTGTGTGTGTGTGTGCACTGTGCAGGTAAGTATGTACCAAGACACTAAATATCTTTTAAGTTGCTCACTAAAATGTTCTCTGAAGCAAGTATGCTGGTACAATGGTACATGTATTTCAATATACAAGCTAGTACAATGTACAATCATTGAACCACTCTCTTTACACTCTGGAGTGTCCTGTCTTCTCTTTTTGGTTCATTCATTCATTTCAGAAATGGACTATATAGGAAAAGCAGAAACATAGAAGCTCAAAGCATTTTAAATGTAGCCATGGAAAAGACTGACCAAGATCAGCTGGAGGGACAATAAAACAAGAGTGAAGGTGACGCACAACACAATAAAGAGGAGAGAAATGAATGGGATTGTCCACACATCACATGGATATTTTCAATCCTGAGGATAGTGTTTGAAAGAACAATTGAAGGGAAGCAGCAACGAAGAAGACCCTGCAATTTATATGAAGCTGGACTGGATGATCGATATAGGAAACAGTTGAAGATACAAAGAAAGAAAAGTAATTGAAAAGACAGAAGCAGAAACGAATGGCGTCGTTACCTTCTGGAACCGCCTAAGGGAAGAACACTGAAGAATAATGTCATAATCACAATAGCCTGACAACGAAGGTACAGTGCAAGGTTCTCAGCACAGTTGAGCGATATGAAAACCAGTTTTAGACCATTCAAAATTAAACACATCTTTCTTGAACTACAATTAAACAGCATAAGCAAAAGTGTGAATACAGTTAAATTTAAGAAAATTAAACAAGACAGCAATTGACAGCAATTTCCCCTAAACCATACCATGCTGTCGGAATCTTCGTTTATCCTGTAGTGGTAAACTCGACCTTCGTAACGTACAGAAATCGACCTTTGGCCTGGACTGCTCTCACTTTCTCGTACAAGAAAACTGCCATTGATGCCGCTGCTCAGCAGATACTCGGCTGCGTTCCTCGAAACCGGGCCGTGATACCACGAGAACTTGTCAAGGCTGTTGACAGGGGCGATGTAGTTACTTGGAACCCAGCCAATGAACTTGGTCTTATTCTCCACGTTGGCCCATTCTCCAGTCTTGTTGTAATCCAAAATTCGCACCTGGTCACCTGAAAGCAAACGCAAAGCCGAGATCAAGTGTCAAAAACACAGAAGCTCGATATATTCGCTCATTTTTTATTTGGTTTTTATAAATAAGAACAGTGTTTTGGTAAGCATAAATGCACACAAAAATAGTCCTACGTTGGATTTTTTACTTTAATATAGTAATATATAATTTTTAATTTGTAAACAGAAACCCATCCTCTTTTTACAGCATCGCCTACATTATCAGTTTTTCTCAATCCAAGCCTGAATTTATAGATAAAAATACTACTTGTATGGGGGAATGTATGCGTTGAAACTACACACAGACAAAAATGCATCCTAGTTGGTCTACCATAGTACAAGTTGTAAATCATAAAGTTCTGTTACAAAATCACCCCAAATAACAGTTTCAACTTATGTTTTACCAAAATTTCTTGAATTTTTGTATAAAATACACATATATAAATTCTAATCTGAAATAATCTAACAATTGAAAAAATTTCAGTGCGATTGAGTTCTGGTTCATTTTCTTAAAAACTGAATCTTTCAACTTACAACTGGTTTTGTGCAGATCAATGAATAGAAGAAGACTGTTAGTTTACTTTAGTTTAATCAGCGTTTGATGTAGCATCATTTTCTAAGTCAGCTACTCCCTGCAGTACTGCTGTTTCTACGTCTGACAGTGGTTCAATTCTGGGGAGCTCTTCTCCAGGTTGTGCGCAACTGAAGAGTTGACTGAATTCATGTAAACCGTTCTTAGCCAAGTGTGGAAAGGGTGCTCAGCAGGTCTTTCCAACATTTTTTTTACAATTACTTGCGAGGCAATGTAATATCTCCGATGAAATGTGGTCGATGAGTCTTCGTAAGGATGTCATTTAGAATTTGCAGCCATGTAAAGTAGGCAAAGTTATTGTGGAGTTGACTGGTTGCTAAATGTTCTTTTCTCAACTAAAACTCTTTGGGAACAAATTCATAAAATATAGTCATTCGTAATTTCGTATGGACCCACTAAACAGTCGGTTACATTCAATGAAGCACTTAAACAAAGCAAGAAGCCATCCATCTAAAACTGTATGGGTACATAAAGAGGAAAACCAAGGTGCATATATGCTTAAATATTATAGTTCTATATATGCAAGCATAGCAAACAAAGGAAGGCGAACCCTTGAACATAAGCTGCCTATCAGTGGACTTGTTCAAATGAGCCACTGAATAGCTAGCTATCAGATAGGTGCTATCTGCAGGGGAGGTGTAGCTTGTTTGTCATGAACAATGGTGATCTTCTTATTAAAACACGATAATTATTAATCCTTGATTGTTTCTGCACAGACTGTTCAATAAGATTCGAACAGGGTGTGTCAAGCGTACAAATGCAGGTGAGAAAGAGCAAAAACGTACGCGTGCGTACAGAAGAGACCAATTTTCCCGCATTTAAGCATGCGTACTAACTGGCTGGACCCCTAACTAGAATAACTCAAACAGCTGAGCACGTACCTTTGATGAGACTGAGTTGATTATCTCCGCCGGACTGGAAGTCGTAGAGAGCAACGAACAGATTTGGATCGTCCGTGTCATTGCCGCTGCTCAGCAGGTTCTCTTTTGACGTCCACCTCTGACCGAGAATGTCAAACGACTCGAGACGACCCTGCTGCTGCAATTCTAGACCAGCGTAAACACAGACTTCTCACGTTAACTTATATATGCACACTTCACACCACAGTTCGCTGTTGTCTAAAACACTTTCAACAGGTGTCAATCAGCTGCAGTTTGCATTTAGTTGCAAGGTATTTAAAAACTACAGAAAGTAGATGTCTAGTTTGTCTACGTAAATACACGTAAACACACTTCTACCAAAAAAAACTGCTGCCTTGCTTATATCAATAATTAAAATTGCCAGTAAAAATTAATGAATAATAAAATATCCAGATGGCTCGTACATAGTCAGTCTTTATACAAGCACCTACCGAACAGATAATCTTGAGTAAACAACTCTTAACAGTTCATCAACTTTTATGTGTGCCCTTCAAATTTAATCAAATATTCCAAACGCCATTACAATGAAATATGGACCGTAGCATGAGAAAGGAGTTTTAGTTGACCAGAAGTGCAAGTGCAGCAGAAACCTCAGTTCTATGGCAATTGATTTGAACTCTCAACATCTCAGCTGACGACAATCTAACTGTTAGACTGTCAGGCAGCAGAGGCTTCACAAGCAACCAGTATTGAAATGAAATTGTTGTACGTACCTTCCTCTTCTGACAACCTGAAACTTTCCTTCAGCTTCCGATTCAGGAATTCAGTAATATCATCTGAAACACAGAAAACACAAAAGAATTAATCAAATGCTGCTTAATCCTTTACGCGTTTGCCCCGAGAATATCTGCTGAAAACGGGCTTAAAATAAAAAAAATGAATGGGTAAAGGGTTAACAACAAGCCACCAGCAAAATTAGCCGTTGGTAAAATGTAACCAGGGAGCAACTGTTCTGACGACCGAAATGTAAACATAAGACCACAGCAACACAACAGTCCAGGATTACACAACCCAGTTGCATACAACAAGGCAGACAAAAGAATTAATCAAGTGCTGCTTAACAACAAGCCACCAGCAAAATTAGCCGTTGGTAAAGCGCAACAGGGATCAACTGTTCTGACGACTGAAATGTAATCATCAGACCAACACCGATCAAACAACTCTGCAAACTTTCTTTGTAATTTCTACAGTACATGTATAAGCACTCCATGTCCATTACATGGCTTAGCAACATTTCTGTATTCGCATTATAACGTTAAACCCCCCCAGAGGGAACAAGAGCTCAACCAACTGAATAGAGTACACACACACACACACCAAGAAAGTTTTCCTCAAAATGACATCCATACAAAACAAAAGCTGCTTCAGACTCACAGTCACAGTGCCAGCCTTCGGCAAAAGACAAAGCAGGCATTTGCCTGAGGCGTCAGTAAACGATGTTCAGTTTTGATTTTCACTTTTGAGCCAATATTATTCAATAACAAATGATTAGTTTTATTCGAATAAAAAACCTTCAATTATGAAACAAATTAAAGTAATTATTGACTACGCTGCAGTTTTTCAAATTGGTTGGATTGAGAAGTGAAGGGCAGCAAATGAATGTTAGCCAATCCTAATCAGGATCATGCATTAATATCCAGTTTATGTCTGAACAATGTAATAATGATGGATTCTATGCACAAAGGCAGGTATATTGGTTTTTATGCCACCTGGGATATGAGTCAGGTGATTACTCAATGCCTTCTTCACAGACAGAACTTTGTGGGTGAGCAACTTGTCCAGAGTCACAACGCAATGGGTTGAGGTGGATTAGAACCTGCGACCATTCGGTTTAATACAAGGCACTGAACATACCACTATACCACTGCATTCCATGCACCACTGAGACAGTCGAAAATTCACACTAACAACTTGTCCATTGCTGATACACAACGGTTTCTCCTTATGCTCAAATCTCACCTTCGCACCAAAAAGTCTCAAACGAACATCTAAACCAACCATACATCTTAATTGGTATGGAATTTAGGGTAATGGTAACACTCTGGCACAAAAAGATCTATACGCAGATCTCTTCCCATTACCCACTCAAAGGTCAACTCAGGTATTCATACGCCAGTAAGCTTTAGTCAAATGAGCATTACGAATGGACACATTGCATGGCTGCCAGTTAAATTCGACGCGTGTAATAACTTCTCATCGCTCATTCGAGCTACGATTTGTAATCACAAGCATAGCAGTTTGATAGAAATAAATGATCATCATCATCATCATCATCATCATCATCATCATCATCATCATCATCACCATCACCACCACCACCACCACCACCACCATCATCATCATCGACAACTAACTAAACGTTGAGGTTCGCACCCACAACACATTCTCTACTTTGTGAACACAACACGTATTTGTTGATTAGAAAAAGTTGCACCTGTACCATAGCACAGAAAAGTCCGATCTGTTTATTCCTCTTAACACTGCCAGTGCAATAGAAAGAAAAAGAAGAATGCCTGAGAGGTCCATACGACGATGACTTACGTAGTACGATCGGTATTTACGGCCAATTCAATTAAACTGCGAAGACAACACAAATCAACGTGAATAGACCTGATCGCTGATTGGTTTAAGCGTTCGCCTTCTAAAACAGACGATGCGCATTAAAGCTTCCCGTGAGGTGATTGCCGCGTGGGACCTTGAACAAGTCCTTCACTCACAATTGCTCAGTACTCAACATTGACCGACGCATGGTAATTAGAACCTGGTGCTTTGCAAATTAGAAATACAAATTCTACTCTACGTAAGAGACTAGCCATATATCATGTACACAAAATCTCATTTTAGACCCCTCCCTCCCTGTTGCAACTGGTTCAGTTTGCGGAACTTCCTCTCCCCCACCCATGTGTACATACAAATAAGCTTCTCTACCCTCCTTACAAAGTTAATTAGCTATATAAAGTCATCTATAAAACAATTATTTTACCATATAGTCTAGCGTTTATTTTTTGTTAAACATCGTATTTGATAGCGAAAACGTGTTGCATGTTATGGTTTTACTGTCTACATATGAACAGAATCTAATTATAATGCAATCAAATGCCATCAGACATGCATACGAAAATACCAAGTTATAAACAGGTTAACGTGGACATCATAATTAGACACTTATTTTAATTAGACATTTATTTTGCGTCATACATACAGGGTGGCTCAAAAAAAAACGTACCACCGGGGAAAATGCGATATCTTCGCAGCCGATTGGGGTTTTTCTGCGAAAATTTCACAATTTGAAGGGGAATGAATATACAACAATCCCTGAAAGTTTCATTTGAAACTTTTCATGTTTGCAAAAGTTACAGCTGTTCAAACTTAAAATTTCGTTTTTTCAATTATCCGGAGAATCATGCTCCAATACAAGTGATTTCATTAGGATGTTTGGCAAATTACAACACACACACATTGATGATGATGTCATACGACCTCACTATGAGCTGTAAAGAAGCTGTTTATGAAGCAATCTGCTGGTATTTGGTGATATTTTATAGATTAAGGTCTCAATTGGTGAACCCAAACAATGAACGTCATGGGCAAAGTTTCTGCAAAAGATAAAATGGGAACTCGGACTTTGCATGAACAGAGACTGAGACATCGCGTGATCATAGCAAAATACCCAGTGAAAAGTGGAGCCTGAGCACATTGAAGACTATCTGCAAACATGTTTATGTAACGAAGATCAGATGTCGGAAGAGAGGCAGGAAGTGGTCGCTTGATCTGACGGAAAAAGCGCGATTTTCACGAAATTCGCTTGGTAATCGAAAGGTCAAGTTTGCAAAGCAAATCGTGGTTTCGGCATCAGATATGCCGGCGTGTGTTGCGGCTGCAAGAAAAGACTGCAATTAATCCCATTCAGTAGGTTAGATGTCAAACTCATCATTGAACTCGCTTACCCAGACTCATTGAAGACCAGGTATGCTCTAACATCTGGTTTTATTATGCAGCAGGACAGTGCGCCTGCTTGCTCGCACGGCAAGGTTGATTATGATGGCGCTACCTTATTGACATCAACTGAAGTAAATGCATTGGCAAAGATGATTTACAAACTCGCCAGACCTTAACCCTCTTGTTTATCACGTCTGGGGAGCTATGCTGGAACGCTGCAAGACATTTAATCCCAAGTTGGAGAACATTGGCCAGCTGAAGCAAGTCTTGCTGCTAATGTGGGGTCAGTTGCCGCAGGACCCGACCAACAAGGCCATACTGAGCTTCACAAAAAGAATTTGAGCTTGTGTTAAGGCAGAGAGTGGACACTCTCATTATACCTTACAATAAACTGCAAAACCGAATGCTGAGGTCGTAGGGAAAAGTGATATCATATGACATGGAAATCTACAAGTGACGTAAATTTTACGCGGATATTTGAAAAAACGAAATTTTAAGTTTGAACAGCTGTAACTTTTGCAAACATGAAAAGTTTCAAATGAAACTTTCAGGGATTGTTGGAAATTCATTCTCCTACAAATTGGGATATTTTCGCAGAAAAAGTTCAATCGGCGGCGAAGATATCGCATTTTCCCCGGTGGTACGTTTTTTTTTGAGCCACCCTGTATATTTTGTCGTGACCCCCCGTCATACGCACCCGTATGCCAAATCACCCAAATCCGGTGACCCCTTCATGCATAATATATGGACAATGGACATCCCCCAACACCATCAACACAGATCTTATGATGGAGTGATTTCATGCGGAGTCATATCGAAAGCCAAAGTGAAAGCGAAAGGCCGCATAAGCAAAGTCAAACTAAACAAAAGCCTAGTCCTCTGAGCAGACGGATTCTACGTAATGAATGCACTATCGACCATGTGATCCTGAGCAAAGGATTAACCATGAAACAAAGACTTAGTAGTACTAGCAGTCTAGCACATAGTCATCCAAAAACATACACACTCTGCCGATCTATACATTCAGCTGTTCAACGAGGAAGATCAGAAAAACTTGGCCGATGATTAGCCTGTCAACTCATTCATCTGTTATATAGAACCGCCATGTACTCGACTACTCATTCATACCTAACCGATGGAGAAGTGTTAGATAATCATCAAAATTGAATCACCGTAAAATAGTAGTTCTAATAATAACATATGCAGGAATGGCGTTAGGATATCAAATGTCGTGGAATATCGTCAGTGTAGCAAAATTTCCAAGGAAAGAATTACCATGAAAATATGTATGTATCCAACAATTCATATAGCACCTTTTAGTACCTCCTAAAAAAATAAAAAAAATACTACATGACTGACTTATCTAAACAAGCATGTTTTAAGACAGTTTGAAACTATTTCCTGTACAAAACCAAACACAACAGCCCAAGATTGCAACTGAAGACTGTTCAAGGAAGATGGTCCAATGCACCAGAAGGCATGGCAGGCTCTTGACGCTGGGTATTTGGAGCTTTCCATATAACCATCTTGTTTTTCTATAAGACTACTATCATACAGCCCTCACACCCCAAGTTAAGCAGTAAAAGAAACCAGATGGCCAACTCATCAATCTACGGTAGTTCATGCTGATAACCAGGATATTGCACGTAATTGTAGATATTATTATTCGTGCATACACATAGATATCCATTGTTGCAAAACACTTTGTTTACATTATAAGTTAGCTAGCCAAGCACTCAATAGCTTTCAGAAGGTACTTGAAAGATATCATATAAATGTTTTTTACATTACATTTTTTATTGTTTATTGTGCATATTCAATTCTGTTGTTACAATCATGAACAACCAAATACAGTGCAGCAGGAGCCAGCAAAAGCTAATAGCTTACACTATCCTGACCCCACTTCCCTTTAGAATTATTATTCATGAATGCTTTCATAGCATTCATTCAAGAATCTATATAAAGCGCTTCTTCAAGGGGACTACTCAGAAGTGCTCCCGACTGTATTATGGCAAAAAGGACAGTTCTGAGTTTAGTGAAAAATATTTCATACTTAATATTTAACTAGAACTTAATCAGCAATGCAACAGTGATAAACATAATAATTAATTATAGTAATTAATTATATACACCAATAGATCATTCATGTTAAGATCCAATATATATGTTAGCAAATGTACCACCCCTGTTCATAAGCACCTATAATACTCCAAGAACCATGAACCTGCTCAAGAGCAAAGTATCTGTTGACCCAGGTGCAGATGTAATCAAGCAGGAATGCAGCCTTTCGCCAGACAGCTCAAGAAACAACCTATCTTAAATCGAACCATGTGTTCCAATCTGTTAGGTAACTCTGTGCTTTAGTTCCTTTGCTGGATTGCGGAATGGAATTCTGTAACCAGCCAGTTACCTACACAGCTATTGATGTACAAGAATCTGATCCTTGGGCAGATCTGCTTAAACCCCACAACTGGCACTGGTGCACATACATCAACTCCTAAGAGATGAAAGTTTGACCTGCTACCAGATAACTTGGAATTCTACTGATGGTCACTCATTCAATTAAATTACCAACTGGGCTGGCATTGCTTAATCACACTGTGTGTCCAACCACACTACATTTGTACAGCTATTTCTATTTGTAAACTTGAACAGGGTTTCAGCTGCTAGGTGGTCCCTGGTTGTAACCCCAGATTAAAACTTAGGTAATTGACAGCAGAAAATTCAAAAAACTTGATGCGCAGAAATGAAAACAGGAACACATTAGCAAATGAATGTAAGTAAGTAAATGTTCAATTTAAAGGTATTTAAATACAGACAAGCTTTCTTCTGAAAGGTTAATTGCACACACAATGGTTGTGTGTATGTGTGTACCTGTGTTAGCACTGTGTAATGAAACAACAGCATACACATGATTATTACCTAATGACTGCAATACAAACAACGGATATAATTAGCTATAATTAGCAGGGCCACTGCAGACTTTTACTTTTCAGACTTCCAGATCAATAATGAGGCCATGCTGCAGCTTGACCCAATTAAGCATTACACATTGTACCTTTAAGAAGATGCACATAGACTACAGATTAACAAAGTGATAATAAGAGATCGTCTACAGATAAAAAAAACCTTGTAGCAAGAAATGTACTGTAGAGGCAGTTTGTGCTTAACCTTTTCCCACACGTGACATGCCTAAATTTATAATCAAATTTTGGCCACACACCAAGTAAATGACTACCATAGGCCCTGGTCTATGTCAGTATGGTGCATTGCTTAGAATTGAAATATGTCAAAGTTAGACTGGCTTATTTATTTTAAATTGCAACACACCATTAAGAACCTCTGCGATAAAGTGCATATCAGCTGCAACTACCAGTAGTAATTACCTTGACCATCTTAATTGGGAGATGCCGGCTGATATCATCACAGAAACAGGTCTTCTTTAATTGAATGTCAGAAGGAAAATGCCTACCACTCCACTCCAGTGCTGGTTAAGTCAAATTTTTGCCAAAGCAATAATTCCACCGAAAATAAAACTCGAGTTATCTAATAAGTAATATTCTTCAATGTTTTTTTTACGTAGCCAAGGATCAAGTGCATCCACTATACAATTCAGCACGTGTACCAGTGAGCTCTTTAGGTAAATAAGAAATCATGATCGGGACTTTAAACATGCAAGATATTTTTCAACCTCTAGTTCAGATTTGATAACCCAAACCCTAGCATGCTGTGTGAATTATAATAGTGCCATAGACTCATTAGATTAGAATTAGATTACATGGTAATACGCGTACCATCACGCCACGGTAAACAGTCACAGACGGAGTAAAGTACGACCTCTTTCTCAGGCAATATACTGTTGTATAACATGAAAGCTCTTCGCGGAGTAGAACACTTCAGACTCTGGCTCACACCAACACAGTTCCCCAGCTCTACCACCAACACTTGTGTGATAATCAGTGTGCAAAAAATACAAGATTGCCTTTCAAGCTAAAGTGTAACCACAACACACCAGGGAAGCAGCAGCAGCAGTGTTAACTGTACATCTAGCACTCACTACCGGTATACTCTTTCTCTCTGTCTGTCTGTCTGTCTCTCTCTCTTGCTGTTCTCTTCTCTGTACAGCTTTCAACCCATCCTCTGATTGCTCTTGCTCTCGTCCTTTAGATAAGACAAAATACTGTGCATAGACTCCCTCATGAAAGTATAAAATCGCTATCAGGTGACAACCAGGATGCTTACTACCAGTTGCTGATGTACTCAGATCAAAGTTACCTATTTTCAGAGGCAAGTTATTAACACAAGAGCTCCCAGTTAAAAGTGTCACTGTCTCAACACAATGCAGAAACATTTACACATGGTTACTGAGAGCCAAAGTCACCATGATTATATATATATATGTTGTTTATGGACCAATGGATAAGAGGGCAATTCATAATACAGTTTAAATGCATGACAAAGGAAGTCCTAGAGTAGCTAGCACACACACAAGGATGCCTGATAAGAACTTGCTCCAATGCCAATTGTCATCCGACAAATAAGCTTGTCCAACTAATACGTTAAGAGCCAATTTGCCCTCTGGCTATGCACAATTTAAGTGATATAGTACCAGACAATTTATATCCCTGACCACAGTAATATTTTAATACTCTATTCGTGAAATTTCATAACGTGATAGTGCATGCCTGGATTGAACCGTCATGACTAAGGTTAACCAGCCGAGGTCACCGTTGCTGATAGTGGCCACAGAACCCAAGTATACTACAATTTATCTCAGTTACAGACGCTATTACTTACGTGGAATGAAAATATTTGCCGCACTACGTCATATGAAACATTAAGTTCTGGAACTGTACTGCCTTCTGCTTGACTTAAGACAACTGCAGCAGCACAGCTGTTCAATGCTGAAACAGATTGCAGCATAGCTTATTCATCCTGCCTCATAGTTAATTAGCTATCCTTAGGAGCCAAGAGTTAGGCCTCTGTACATGCACCTGTTATGGCGCCCCTTCAAGATTTCTACTCGGAAGCGCTCCCGACTATAGCACAAACACTGAATCAGAGTTTCACGCCAAAGCGCCTGAGCAATTGTGAGTAAAGGACTTGCTTCAAGGTCCCTACGTGACGTGACGGCTTGAGGTGGATTCGAACCTGCAACGAACATACTTACTACACCACCGCAACCCACACTGATGGACCACACTCAGCAGGTTCATTTCCATGGTCGGATATCTTCCATCCTCTGCCTGGTGACTGCAAAGTGGCACAGTGTCTGTCTTAGACCCACTGTCTTTCCAGATGTACAAAGCTGAATTCGGATTGACTACACATTCATATGCTGATGACACTCATCTGTATCTCAGTGTCCTGACTGTGAAGGCTTCAACTGCGGCTGGAAGATTTACGGACTGTGTTGCCCGTGCTCGGATCTGGAGGGACCTGAAACTGGAGAAGACTCAGCTCATCTGGATTGACACTAAATATCAACTGAACTAACCAAGATCACCGATGATGAGCTCCAGCTTTAGCCAACATCAATCTCATTCCGCAGCACAGATGCTAACCAGAGTGTCACCAATATTGCTGGGCTTACGTTGAACAATCCACACCACTCATGCCATATCAAAGCTGAAACTCCACGATAAAATGAGCTTGGCACAGACCTTCATAAACGGTCATCCAAACTGCAGCAACTCTTTAGTGTGCAGGGGGCTCTTGAAGGAACCTCAAAGTGAGCGGCATGCCATGCTCAGCCTGGTACAAGTATATTTAATCACACTACTCCTGTGCTAGCAAGTCTGCACCCGCTACCAATACACAAGAGGTTTTAAGTTGACAATGCTAGCACACAAGTGTCTGCAAGGACTAGCACCTACTTACCAGGCAGATGATTGCATGCTGGTATAATCTGTTTGGGGACAGCTTCATCCCTATTCCCCACAAGTTACAATCTAGCACAGAGAGTGAAAGCCAGCAGGTTTGGAGAAAGGACATAATTTGCCGCATCTGGCCCAATAGTACGGAACACTAGAGCTGCCTGCTGCGCTTCGGGATCCTGAAATATCGATGAGGACTTTTATTTGCGTCATTTTATTAGCAGCTGCCTAAGTGCATTTGCAGTGCACTGGTAACCTTATATTGCATGGCAAAAATTGACTTATAATAATAAATAACAACAGTAACGAGCAAACATTCGTTACACAGATTGGCACATGTATATAAAAGTAAAGTATCAGCTCTCTCTTGTATGCAACAGTGGCAAGTCAATTTTTTTTCTCAAACAGCAACCAGAAAACTAAAAATTTGTCTCATTGCAAAATCCACGGATCCAAAATTTGGCCAGATTCTGCCCACTTACGAAACATTCTGCACATCAGCATGCTGTTGACATTCATCTCTGCCATATTCTGGAGGATTTTATATATAAACGCAGAACCTGTTCAATAAATCCTGCAAATTTGGAGCGTCACTGTTGTCAAATCTGTGTGTTGGAATTAATTCTCGCTTCACCGTGGATTTACTGCGTTCTGGATGGTTTTCATTGCACGTTTCGTAGCCTTTCCGTGACTGGAATTGTCCATCTGCAACTCGATAGGGACAGCTTTCATCTGACAGTGGGTGAAGCCATAAACCTACTGATCAGAATATACTGTCTATGTTTAAATGGACTTTGGGCCGAACGGAGAAAGGGCCGAACGATTCTTCAAAGCGACACCATTCACCGAATATCTACACTGTTGAATTAATAATTAAATATCATTATTATCATTTCAGATATTTGGGTATCATTGCATCACCTATTCCTGGCGGCAGGTGGTTACTCCGATCAGCAGCACTTGGGATCCTTCTGGTCTCACGGGTGTCTCTGCAGTCCATTGGTAACTTTATATTGCATGGCAAAAATTGACTTATAATAATTGATAACAGTTCTCCGCTATGGTCAGTCCATTTTTCTGGAATAAGTTTGTTTGTATGTGCACTTGTTATAGCGCCCCTTCAAGCTCTCTACTCAGAGGCGCTCCCGACTGCAGAGCGGACACTGCATCAGAGTTTCACGCCGAAGCACTGAGCAATTGCGAGTGAAGGACTTGCCCAAGGTCCCTACGCGGCGACTTGAACTGGATTCGAACCTTCCGGCTTCAAGGCAACAATGCCACCACTACACCACCGTGGCCCACGAGTTACATATCCACCATCCACCACATAGCTTTGGCACTGTTGGTCTTGTGTCCTGGAATATAGTCTTCAGTTTAAAATCAGAAATGGGCTAATCAGTCTGTCACCTTCCTTGTTCCACATGTGCCTGAAGTCCATTTTGTTTGATCTAAGGACCTCCCGGAACAGTTAGGTTTAACTCTTGAAATTTATGTCTAAAATCACCTGTTCACTTATGTTATGCTAAGACAATATGTATACTATTTGTTCGTCTAGCCCAGGGGTCTCAAACTCAAGTCAGCATGTGGGCCGCATTGGAAATTTGTAATGACTCGCGGGCCGCAACATAAAAATATAATTGTGCATGTGAAACTATAGAATTAGTTATGTGTCATTGCAGCATACAATACTGCAATGATGATATAATCCTGTAAAATTCACATAATATTAGGCCTATATTTTATGTGTAACTCTAATGGTATTGAAAACAAAATTGAAAAACCATTCTATCCCAATTATCGAAAAATGCATGGGCGCTATAATTGAAGAAATTATATGCTGTAATCAAAATTTAAAATGACTCTATTTTTAGGTATCCTAAGCAATGTTCAGAGTAATTCAACTCGGATTTAGTTAAGCCAAGAGACTCTGAGTGTTCTTAAGTGTTCTAAATCTTCTAAGTCCTCTAAACCAAAGTCACCAAAATTACAGGAATAAACATATGGCCTATGGCCTACCGGTTAGTGTCATTGTTCAAAACCAAGCGAATGGAAGTTAATTAATTTTGCAAAAATAAACACACGCGGAAGTGACATTTTTTTCAAATTCTCATCATTTGAAGAGATACAATTATTACGGAGATACTCCATTTTGCGACACCGGCATCAAACTTCGATGTAGCATAGGCTACTTCTGGTTCGGCGTTGCATCGCACTGAAGGTCCACTAAATCCATCTACAATTCTACATAATATGCCTATAATATTTGCTGTTGTGGACTCAATGTCCACAGCCAAAAAGTAGAAAGCAGTTTAAACCTAGGTTCAAATCGTAAAAGAACTGCAAAATTCTTTTAAACCGATTTCTAATTTAAAAAAATCAAAAACCAAGAGGCTGTTGGCGGGCCGCATTAATCGGGTTCGCGGGCCGCATGCGGCCCGCGGGCCGCGTGTTTGAGACCCCTGGTCTAGCCCATGTTGTCTGTTTCCTGAAAAATTAAATTCCACAAGAAAACAGTATGAAATAGCAATATTAATTTTTGTAAATCCTTATGAAATTTTATTTTGACACATGATAAACATATTTGGTCAAATTGTTTAAAAACAGTAACTTAGGCAAAACAGTGAAAAGGCAACTTTAGACACCACTACATCTGTTTAGATACATGTTACTTATAGATGCTTCTCAGACACATGAGGCTAACAACAACCCTAGCAAATTTAATAATGGGGGGGGTGGACAATGAACTCCATAATTAAAAAAATTTAGACTGCTGCTCTTTGATAGTTTGTGTCACCTACCGTATTCAAAGTGAGGACTCTCAGCAGACAGCCAAAATATTATCTCATCTGTTATTCATGGGGAAAAGCAATTACCAAAGTCGCAGGTATAAATATATATATGGAAGCACGGTAAATTTTTTCAACCTCTTTCCAAAAACCCTTAAAACATGACACACAGCAAGTCATGGTCACTCATACTTATGCCACAGTTTTGTGAGATCCCTGACTGAATTCCCATATTCCTACTGAGTTTGTTAGTTGCCAGAGATGGAAGAAAAGAACCCTGCTTTAGAGGCAACTTGCTTATTCATTAACTCATCAACAGCCACATGGGGCTCAAAGTTAATGCCTATGCTTGCATTTATAAACAGTCACTGAGTCAATGATGGTCACTGTACACAATATGCTCTGAACAACCCTCATTTTGATGCAACAGTTTAGTAGTTAAACAATATACACAAAACATCACACCCTGCCATGCAAAGTCTGCATATATGCATTCGTCGTCGTCGTGACCATCCTCATTGCTGAGGATCGGGGATCAGAGTCGACGACGCCGTCTTCCTCCATTGCTCTCTGTTCCTCGCAGTCCTCACACAGTCCGCCATCACCATCCCCGTCCATTCCTCCACGTCATCCATCCATCTTCTCCATCTTCCATATATGCATTACAGCAATTTATTTAGATAAACACACAGCCCATTAAACCACATGTTTGACTTTAAAAGCATTGTCATGATTGACAAATCAAATTGGTATGGGACACATTTAAGTCCAGTTAATTGATCTCTCCATAACATGCTGGCATAACATGCTGGTATATACACACACCTATGCATCATATGTGGGCCTGTCCTGGTTTCCTTTTCCAAAAATGACATATAGGTCCTAGTGGTCTACATATGTCCTTGTCCTAGTTGTAACACATATAAGAAGTATGTGTTGTGTGCACACACGTGCACACTCACACAAAGCCTCACACACACCCGCACATACACACGCCAATCAGTACATGTCCCCTATGCATAAAAGTCCTTAAGCAGCTAAAAGGTCAATGTAACACAATTGTTTACATGCCTCTCCAGAAACCTCTCAGAAACATGGTCCTGAGTTTCAATGATAATTCAGATGAGGTGCAATCACGGTCAAAGCAATCCAACCAGAGGACAGACCTTGCATTGACACTTATTTTAGGGTTCCACTAACAGGGGATGGATGGCCAAGTGGTTGTCACGTGGCATACTTTGGGGGTGTTGAATTGCCACAGCATAGCAACATGTCTATACCAATCCATAGACGAATAGAATAGTTTTAAAGATATTCACTAAGAGACGAATAACCGGTGCAAATGGGATGCGATCGACCTAAACATCCAACTTGCATTGCAACGTCAATTCTCGAAATGGATCTAATTGAGCTAAAAATGAGAGAATACTTGGCTGACCTTTGGGGCTTCAAAGAGGATGTTAGAGGCATCTCTCTGACAGTGTCTGTCTGCTTAGGGGTCATTGCATAATTACGTAACGCTCGAGGGTGGGTGGGGTTATTGAAAACGTTACGAAGCATTACGAGGGTGGGGGAGCTGAGCATTACATAATGCCATGAAAAAAATTTATTAATGAATATTAAATTACGATTGATAGATTCGAATGACACTTCAGACATGATGTGGTCGAAATTTAAACTTCGTGACATTGATTTAAAACTTAACCAAAGTAGGTCTATATATCTGAATAAGATCCGGCAGCAGACACCAGTTACATGCCAGGTCAGTTCTGGTGCAAACCGGAAACCGCTGTTCGAATTGTTTGGATCTGTGATAGTTTTACCAACGGAACAACGTGGTAGGTCTAATTGCCCTTGGAAGTTGGATTCCTGACATCCAAGAACCACATTGAAGCATGTTTTACTTAGTGGACACGATCTGCAACATTTAAAATTAATGCTCAACAAAACTCAGCAATATTTCTATTAATAATTATCAAAGTGCCCAGGTTAAGCAAATAATTAGTTCATCTTAATTTTGATTATTGTTAATGAGCCATTTAGTCCGTGAAACTTTTTAGCAGTGTAAAATTTTATTATTGTGGTATAATTTAAAAAAATTACAGTTCACTCATGACTGTCGTTTATATGAATAAAACATTGTGCATATTTTAAGCCTAGTCCACTGTCAAATTAGCCTATAATTCACATGGGCCTACTAGGCTATATCAAATTCACTATGAAAATATGAATTATAATCACGCGCACATATAAGCCAATAATAGACTTAACTCTCAACTGATATTTTGTAACAATCGTTACGTAACGCTGGGGAGGGTGGGTCAAGGGAAACATTATGAAGCGTTACAAGGTGGCTCGAAAACGGTCATTTTCGGTGTTACGTAATTATGCAATGACCCCTTATCTCTGTCTGTTTCTCTATCTGTCTGCCTCTCTCTTATTTATTCATTTATTTCTCGCATTTGCCATAGCCCCCTTCAAGCCTCAAGCACCCTACATGCAGGCGCTCCCAACTACAACACGGACACTGCATCGGAGTTTCACACTGAAGCGCATGAGCAAAATTTTGCAAGTGAAGGACTTTCTCCAAGGTCCCTATGCAGCGGCTTGAGGTGGATTCAATGCACCAAACCAAAAACTACACCAGCACACCTCTCTCTATCTGTGTCTGTCTGTTTGTCTGTATATCTGTCTGTCCTCTCACTCACACAACTCGCAACTCACCGGAGTCCATTCACTGATACCTGATACCCTCTCAGAGTTGCTGGTTCCACTGAAAAATGGACAACTGAGATGTGATTGTGACTCTTTTGTGCATCTGTCTGCTGCATTCCGTATATCACATGTAAGAAGGAAAATTCAATGCCAAGGATTTGGACGGATTATACCCATGACAGCCGGGAATCAATAGTCTCTTTAAACAAGTGAAACAAGTCTACAGTCATCATCCGTGGGATATAAGTGGAGTCTAAAACGCAAAGGTTCATGTCGGCTTTCAAATTCTGTGCAGTCGTTACCAAGATAATGACAACGTTCTTTTCGGTTATGAAGTCTAACAAAACACTGTCCAGGATCAGACTGAATGGGGAGACATAGCAAGCAGCATTCAGCTTGAATTGCATGAAAACATTTGACAGATATGTGCAGCCAAGCACTGAAGACCTGTTGGGAGGTTACAAAAGCAGCCAGATTATATAGTGATTTAATGGCCAGACTGAACATCTGTAATTGATATAATCGCTTCTTGATGGCAAGATCAATTTAATGATGAGAAATAATTAATAATAAATAAATTAAGAAGTCCCATTTCTTGCTCATTTTCAGCTTCAATAAAGCTTTTAAGTATATAAAATTAATTAATTAAATAAGGCACTCGAACCAACATCGAAACCCACTGCATAGCCGTAGGGCTCACTTGAGTCAGCGACTCTGTTTTAGATCTAAGAATGCTCCATACTCAAATGCAGGACAAAGTATGATACATTCTAAGTCATACTGCGCTGGTTCCTTAAGAAAAGTCCCCATTAATCAATTCCCACGCACAGCCATAGTACGACTGGCATGCAGCGGGTGCAGCTCCGTCTGATACATCCTAGGAAGAACCACGAGATATCAGAACTTTCCCCACATAATATGCAGCCGGAATGAGACAATCACGTGCAGGAGAGAAGCTGTGTTTAGCCAGACCCCCATATCTGGTGGAGTGTGGGACCAGCAGCCATGTCTGCCTACGCGGGGGGGGGGGGCAATGACAGGTCATGTATCATAATCAGATTGCGAACTGTATAATACACCATCATCATGTGCAGCAGAGATTGCCACCAGTCATCAGAAAGTACCATGATACTATAATTGAATGGTTTTGACCATGATACTATAATTGAATGGTTTTGATGGTGCCAATAATCACTACTGCACTGCGAGGTATTCACCGAAGGCTTGCCTGCCCATTCAGGCACCACTCTATCTATAGATACGATTCCTTGAGATATCGCAGCAATACACAGGGCGCAGTACAGTAGTCGTTCTTATCTTTCTCTCGTCTCAAATCAACTGCTTTTTCTCTCGGGGTTGATCGCACTGGGAGTGCTTCTGAAAGACTTTTGCTGGGAGAATTTGTGCTTCATAAATGGTCATATGTACAATACAATACAGCTGATCCACAAGCTTCAGTAGATTGTGACACAACATTGGCATTTTATCCACAATACCTATCGACAATATGTATCCTACTATCACATGCCTCAAGTCATCACTCACTCATAGCATACAACAAACCAACCTGTACATGGATTGACATTGTATCAATTGGGCAAGCATTACATTGTATGGTAAGCTCAACTATACTACCTCACAAAATTCTAAATGACGTGCACAACATAGTTTCATGCTTAACTAAATCTCGCCATGCAGTCAAACCTCATGCAACATCATTTTGCAGCATAGTTACGTCAAAGCTTCGCAGGAGACTAAACTGCAAGACAACAACCTAAAGTCTCCAACACAGACAGATAAAAATCTGGGCAAAAATTCTACAAGCAAAAATATAACACATGTTGTATGGCTACTGACAATTGACAGATATTTTTGTTGAGAAAATGAGCAGACAAAAGCTCATTCGCTTAAGCCGACCACAAGGGACAGTAATTGGCTAGAAATTTGGTGGCTTTCGTCCTTTCGCTTCTATACGACAACCATGACTGACATTTAAATAGCTAATCATCTCCCTTGAAACTTGCCAATGACAGAACATTTGCTCAGGATCTGTGTTCACTAATGGGTGCTAATAGAACAAAAATGCTGATGTATCTTTTGTCTGAGTAAGGATTTGAACGTACAATCTATGGGTTGACATTGCAGCACGTACTGCGCAGTGCACACACCACCTGAAGAGAGAACGAAATTGAAAAATGAAAGCACTTCGACTCCTCTAAGTATACCTGGCTCAGGTAAGCCTCCTCCTATCAGCTGGCTTAATAGAATTGAGCAATTTCAAGCAACACACATACTTGACCTCATAACCTGCTCAATGAAGAATATATATTATATAAATTAATAATGTAGATGTATATATATATATATATATATATATATATATATATATATATATATACATACACATCTACATTATAAGGCGGAAAGTTTGTCCTTCTGTTTGCATGTCCGGATGTATTTTTGAAATTTTGTCACAAGAAAGGCTCTGAAACTACAAAGTTTCGGCTTAGGAAAATTTCTGCAATTCATTCTTACCCAAATTTGTAGATCAACGCAACTATTTTCAGCTTTAAAACCCGAGATATGAGCATTTTAAATTTTGATGTTGTAGTCAGCGCCTTAACAAATTTAAGCAGCGATTTTCACGTTGCACATTAATAACCAAAGCGTCGCCATTGCCGAGCAGACGACACCATCCTTGCTTCTCGCATATAAATTAACTAAGTTGTTACACACCGCACATGTCCAAAACACCGCACGTGACCAACACCCAAGAACAAACATAGGGGTTCACGATCCAAAAATCTGACCTTTCCCGAGTTTGAAACATTTAATTTTCTATCCGAAAGCTAATGCTGTATGTAAAACGTTATTTTTTTTCAAATATCTATTTTCAACGGGCGCATACATTAATGATGTCATCACTACTTCACCTCATTTTTTGATGGTGGCCAATCTTATAGCACGTGGTTCGCAAATAATAATAAAAGCACCGATAATGAACGGCTAATTAATGACAATGACAATAGATACCGGTAATTAATACCGGTAATTAATATCCTAACGTGTCGTTGTATGTAGGCTATCTCCTATCTGGACATTACCGGTATTTATGGCGGGATGGGTTTAGGCAAAAACAAAATTCACCGGCAAACGCCGGCTGCCCCGGAGGGATGGGGAACATGCCCCGCATGGGTTCGCGGGAGATGGGTTGGAAATGCCAACCACCCCGAAGGGGCGGCGAACCCGCCCTGTGGGACATGGGTTGGGACGGAAATCTGAGGTGCAAACCCGCCCCGTGGGGCGGTTGGGAGCTGGGCTGGGGATGAGGAACCGAAATTTCCCGGGCAACACCGGGTAATTCAGCTAGTATATTCTACATACTGTTTATATAATTACATATGCATAATATATACATATATATATATATGCAGTACATATATATACACACAACCAGCTCAGCAATCAGTCAGCAGAAGCATTCTCCTTTATGTCCTCTAGGTATACATCCTTCTTTGGCTTTGAAAGGTCAATGATATGATAATAATATGGTTCATGAATATGCAGAACTTCCTGTCATCCATAAAACAACAATAACACAGGTCAAACAAATTTATTACCTTTAGCATTGGTCAAAAGGCTGTCTTTATACTGAATTTGGGCTGCTGAGTTTAAATGTGGTCATTAACATTCTTATTTCAACTCAGAATCCCAAATTTAGTAGAAAGACAATGCTAATTTTCTTCAAAGTGAGTAAGTTCGGACCAACAAAGATACCTTCTTTGAGCAAAGTGTCACTTAGATTCGCGGGATATTGTCCCATTTCAAACAAAGCCCATCACTGCTTTGTCTATAGTCACGTCGAAATTCTTCATACGATCAAATTTTGAATGTAACAGCAGAAGCAGAACAATAGAAAGGTCAACAATAGGTTACACTTCATGCAACTCTTGCCAGGAATAAAGTTCTCTCTCTCTCTCGCTCTCTCTCTCTCGGGGTCAGTCACATGCTTTGCAGTGTTTATCTATAGCCTGCATACACATGACAACTTGACAATAAGCTCATTTTACTTTATCAGACGAGGTCCACTGACATTTTCAATACTGTTTGCATGGGTCTGAAACTTCGCTCATTTTGCTGTATCAGATGCTTCAAGTGTAATTCAGCTTCTTCCTCTGATGCAGATGAAGCTATACATATAATCTTCCCAGCAACTTGGAGGCTTAATTTTACACGAAGACCTTCTCCATACATGTGGAAATGGTCTTAGAACTGACAGTACAGGGAGTGCCTCTGGTGCGCACTGTGAGAGGAGTTCTATAAATTTAAAGATACAATACATTACAATACATTTGGTGCTCAATATTATTCAGTTTTCTTTTTTTGGAAAAGCATTCAGTTTGTCACTCATCTACTGTTTATCACTCATCTACTGTTTGTCACTCATCCATTGTTTGTCACTCATCCATTGTTTGTCACTCATCCATTGTTTGTCACTCATCTACTGTTTGTCACTCATCTACTGTTTGTCACTCATCTACTGTTTGTCACTCATCTACTGTTTGTCACTCATCTTCTGGGAGTGACTGGATGGTTCACACAAAGCGATGGGAACGGCAAACAACATGGACATCTTTATGCCTTTCATGCATTCAGTATAAAGGCATAGCATGACATGCAGCTCACGTGAGGAGCCCAGATCTTGACCCGATCACCAACTTGACAGCTGAATACAAGCGAACTGTGAGATTCATAATATAATGTTCAGTGTTCACACGCACATGTAGCAAAACTTATCTCGCCAATTAATACACCCGCATTGCCGTTCCTTTCCCTTTTAGAACCGAATTTTGTCGTTAAGCTAACAGCACATGCATTCACATGTTCAGTACAATTAACAGCATTTAGGTTTAGTCACTTTTCTCACTTCCCGTCAGGATTAAGTAAGAAGTGTTGGCTGACATTGGCAAACAAAACAATTAAGGAATGCCTACAAAAATGACATTTATGTGAATAAAAATGATCCATGTTGAACAAAAAATGTGAGATGATGGCCTTTTGAAATTTGAAAACCAGATCTGAAATCATCCTCCACAAAATAATAATCTAGATCAATTTATAAAAACCTATAGCTGACTTGCAACTTTTATAAGCGTTATATTCTTGTTTTTAATTAGTTCCAGCTGACAAGCATGCAGTGCAGTAAGATTAAACGACATGTTACCAACAGATGATACAAATGAATTTAACTGTACGGTAAACGTCAAGGTGCCGTCTGTCCTACTGTTAATCTTACCACCTAGTGAATGGAAGGCTGAGGTAACCTTATAAGGCTAGTGGGTATCTAACCCACATATGATCTTTGTGCCAGCATGCAACCATTCAGCCATCTCCCAGCCTGTAGATCAGGCAGGCAGCCAGGCAAAGCCTTGCCATCGAATCTAGAGCAGAATGCTGTATGATGAGGCAATTAATCTTTTGCAGGACTGTGGACATGCCAGCGCTGGAGCAGACTGCAGGAAACACAGCAACACAATCATGAACAGCATTTACACGACGACGACGACGCAACTAATTAACCGGTGGGCTCTGGAGAAAAAAAACCGGGCCATTCATGACCGGACTGTGAAGCAGTCAATAGAATGTCCATCAAAACACCGTCTGTCTGCTCATGTTTCCTTTATGCTATCTCGTGTCAAAATGCATATGGCAGATCATTATATGGACAGAATAAACAGAACATTATCTACACATCTAATATACCACATATTGTACAGTTTATTCGGTCACAAGTTGCAGATAAAAATCATATTGTTGCCTGTTCTATAATTATTATTACAAAATGAAAGCAACAAAATCCCCAAAATCCGTTGAAACAATTAAAAACTATCTAAATCTAAAAACGACATGTGATGTTCATAAAAGGCAGTGTACCTATATATAGCCAAAAACAAACACAGCGATATATATATATATATATATATATATATATATATATATATAACATAATAAGCTTACCGTACTTATGATGTAAAGTTAACATATAAACATAAATACACAAATCTTGCTATCAAGAAAATCAAGAATAGTAATAAAGAAACATTACTTTGACATCTAACACAAAGCCCTGGTTTACTGCATCTCGCGCATTACTTGCACTATAATGCTCGTTTAATATTCTTTCAATTCATCACAATCATATTAACCCGACCATGTTTCTCGTTTCCTGTCCTTAAGCCGATTATACGATGGATCAAGTTCCAATGATGAGTTTTCATGATGTAGTGCTTCATAAATGTCAGATTGCAATTACAATTAAAAATAGATGTTTAGACTACTGAAGCTGAACATGTGTGCCCACTATGAATAAACATACCAAAGCTAAAGACCACTACCTAAGCAGAAACTAAATTATACCACAGGTTACCTCAGTGATCATATACACAATAGACCACTGTATAGTGAGTTTAAAGTCTATGCATTTCTTAAGCATTACAGAAACCCATTAAGAACTGCCAATCCAGATTGGATTACCAAAGACCTCGGTTGCAAATGTACCATACCAATATTTCTTATGTCTCAGTGCGACAAAAAATTGTTGTGTAGAAAAGTTTATGTGCCTGCACTTGCCAGGAAACAGTTTAAGGCACTGACAGTTCTGAGTCAGTTGGAGAATTGTCACTGAACAGTTACAAGATTTTTCAGTGGATAGTTTGGGCAAAACTCGTTTGTACAGTCAGAAAACAATATGAATATTACAGAATTGTCAAAAGGCCGGTCAGAGCATAGAAACAAGGAGCTAGGCTCTAAAGACAATTTATCAGAAGACAACTGTTATGGTGCCATCAGGACACTAACATCTCAGCCATAAAACGTCAATTTCAGCCACAGTTTGGTCTGGGACACTCCTTTTAAGGGAAGTAACCTTGAAGGGATGCTATAAATTTCCACAATGAATGAACCAATGAATGAAATAATGAATGAATGAACTCCGAACACTATAAAATAGCAGAACTATTTTATTCTGCTGTGAGTCAGGATTAATAAGAAGGATCCGAGTGGCTGACCCTTCGCCAGAGGGAATAATTCTAGCCTGAAGGGAAAGAGGATTAATAATATTATACTAAAGTAGTCAAATCAGTCAGCTTACTGGACAGCTAATCTAATCTAATAAAGCATTTGTAAAGCGCTTCTCACAGCAGAGCTATTCAGAAGCGCTCTCAGCTGCTCCATATGTTCAGGAGGTTTTAGAAGTTCCTCTTTTCGTTTTAACACCTTGTTGACTCACTTAACAGGCACTAACACTCAAAACATCGACGATAACTGGATGCTCTGCATATTATGTTTAAATTTTACTCAGCATATTTATGAGATAATTGAACCCATCACAAAATTGATTTCTGGTCAGCATTTGATGGCAATTTATTGATTCACAGTACAGACGTGAAAATCTGACAGCAGGATCTGTCTGCTAAGTAAACAACCTCCTCACAACAATTCACCACAAATAGTCGCAAGTCTAAAAATGGAACAAAGGGCAATGACACCTTAAACAAGGTCAAAAACCCTTTGCTCCTATGAATCTGAAGCTGTGCTGACACATTCTATCCACAACAAACATTTCCTCATGGATTGGACCTCACCAATGGATAATCAGACCTCACCAATGGATAATCGGACCTCACCAATAGATAATCGGACCTCACCAATGGATAATCGGACCTCACCAATAGATAATCGGACCTCACCAATGGATAATCGGACCTCACCATTCACCAATGGATAATCGGTTGAAAAGTATGCGTTAATTATCTGAGTCAACAAGGTTTAGCAAAAGAGGAACCTCTATTTAAAGCATTCTGTTGACAGATAGCAAACTCTAAACCTATATAGAACAAATTATGACAAGTAAGCTAAAGCTAACTAATTTCACTGCTGTACTACAGTATTACTCTACAGGGTGCGCAAAAAAAAGACCCCCCCCCTAGGTTTTTTGCCAATATTTTTGCCAAAAGTAAGAATTTCCAAATGAAATTTTACAGGCTTATAGACAATTCATATTTACACATCATGACCAGATTTCATCAAAATATTTCAAACGGAACAAAAGTTACGTCACTTTTAGGGAGGCCACCCACCGTTTTTTGACGATTCAAAAACGTAACGCAACAAAAAGTAGGTTTTTGCCAATATTTTGGCCAAAAGTAAGAATTTCAAAATGAAATTTTTACACGCTGATAGACAATTCATATTTACACATGATGACCAGATTTCATCAAAATATTTCAAACGGAACAAAAGTTACGTCCCTTTTAGGGAGGCCACCCACCTTTTTTGACGATTCAAAAACGTAACGCAACAAAAAGTAGGTTTTTGCCAATATTTTTGCCAAAAGTAAGAATTTCAAAATGAAATTTTTACACGCTGATAGACAATTCATATTTACACATGATGACCGAAATTTCATCAAAATATTTAAAACAGAACAAAAGTTATATCACTTTTAGTGAGGACACCCACCTTTTTTGACGTTTTTTGAATCATCCAAAAAACCGAGGGTGGTCTCACTAAAAGTGATATAACTTTTGTTCTGTTTTAAATATTTTGATGAAATTTCGGTCATCATAGATTGAGTATTCGTGACTTTCGGATTTAATATTCGTAAATATTCGTGAATATTAAGATTTTTTAATATTCGTAAATATTCGTAAATATTCGTTAACGGATTAAAGTGAACCATCGAAACCGCAATGTTACTCGGTATTAAGCAGTATAAGTTTCTGTATGTCTCCATGACATCCACTCACATTCAGGGCAAGGCTGGATTAAAATAGGCCTATGCAAGGCGCTTATTTTGCTGAGATCGTGATAATTTTTGCTTGCAATCTGGCACTATTATTTCCTTCGTTGGCAATTATATTTATTCATCCTGCTACACTGATATAAAACTACTTTATCAATTTACAGTTACTATTATAGGCAGTTAAAGTTTATTTTTAATTTAGCCTACTATTGCTGCTACTTGCCAACTACCATCGGTGCATGACTCTGTCTCTTTTCTGCCCGGGAGGATGGTCGGAAGTCAGACAAAGTGACCAACATTAACTGAGTATGGAATGTGATATGAATGCCGCATGGCCACATTGGCCAGACCCTGCAGAGACCTTGAAGTTTTTAATAATAAATCTATTAAAGTTATATTCATTTACTGATATAGGCCTATGCGTAGGCCTAGGCTGACTCAATTTTGTACAATTCATTCAGTGAAAGTTAAACATTTTCACAAATAGCAAAATAGGAATTAAGAATAGAGATTTTCTTGAAAGAAGAAGAATAAAGAATTTCTTGAAATAACATAATATTTTACGAATATAATATTCTTTGGCAGTTTTAATATTCGTTAATATTCGTGAATATTTGAAAATCTTAATATTCGTAATATGCGAATACTCAATCTATGTCGGTCATCATGTGTAAATATGAATTGTCTATCAGCGTGTAAAAATTTCATTTTGAAATTCTTACTTTTGGCCAAAATATTGGCAAAAACCTACTTTTTGTTGCGTTACGTTTTTGAATCGTCAAAAAACGGTGGGTGGCCTCCCTAAAAGTGACGTAACTTTTGTTCCGTTTGAAATATTTTGATGAAATCTGGTCATAATGTGTAAATATACATTGTCTATAAGCCTGTAAAATTTCATTTGGAAATTCTTACTTTTGGTAAAAATATTGGCAAAAAGCCTAGGGGGGGTCTTTTTTTGGCGCACCCTGTAGATACGCTCACACCTAAACAGGGCATTTTTTAGCGTGCAGTTGCCCACAAAATGTGCAGTTCTGAATGGATTTGTGCAGTTGTAGAAGCAGTTCTGTGCAGTTAAAAATAGTTGAAAACAGTTCATTGTCCTCCGATTGGAAGCAATTTACCACGGAGGATGGGAAATAAAAGAAGTGGTTGTGCAGCTCTAAAAATTCCTTAAAACAGCCCTGCACCGAAAAATCATTAAATGGTTCTGTCAATGATGCACACTAGGAAAGTGACTTGGGCCATTGACTGGCATCTTAAGCAAAATTAGAGTTTAAAAAATCACAACCCACTGGAGAGAGCAAAGGTCAGCATCACTGGAGAGAGCAAAGGTTGGTGTCCAACTGAACAGAGAAACGAGAAGCCAGACCATGCATGGTGAGCATATGTCTCAACAGTTTTTCTATTCTTTCACAACATTTTCCGTCTGCTTTATAAGTGGAAGCCTCATAAACACTTCAATTTCAATAAGGCTTTCACATATTTGTATATATACTTATGATCACAAGAAGACTGAAAAAAGTGCTTGGTAGTCAACATCTTAAAGCCATATTAAAGGGAGGCAGGCTCTGACACAAATCAATTTTCTCAGACTTACAGGCAGAGGACAGGTACCACAGCTAAACCCAGCATCTGCCCAGTATAATTTACAATAACACTACAATACTAGAGCAACATTGTTGCTTGTAAACCAGTAGCATAGAAAATAACCAAAAATTGATCATGGTAATTTATACTAACCATACCACATTATACAGGATATCGTTAAATAGCAATCAATAAACGAATACATAGGTTTCTACCATGGCAGAACTTTGCCTAATTATAGGTACTTACCAAGCAATGTTTGTCCAGACAATTAAAAACATGGTTAAAAGCACAGTAAAGCCGAAGATTATCTAACATCCAAATGAACTGCTTCGCCAAATTACATAAAATCACAACCATTGTGCAGTTACATTTCTCTTACCTGTCCCTACCTGCAAAAAACACAATCAGTAACCTGTTATGTGTTCCCACTAGAAGTTTTCATTAGCACATAGCATGAAGCCTTCTCTTACTGAATTATTTTCTGTATGTAAAGTGAAATCATGGTGCTTTGCTTTCAGAGTTTTCCTGACATTTCAAAGTATACAGGTGACCATGAAATTTCACATATAAACATAATAAACCTCTAGCTATAAATGTTCACGAAAGACATGGCAGTGATTAATTTATCTTATATTAAAAATATTTTATATCAAACACCATTAAAGTCATATTTTCATCATGACTCTGGGCAAAATTGCAATTTAATTCCAACCGCCTCTAAGCAATACTTAGCAATTAGAACTTACCATTTTGGTTGCTAAATATGTCAGTTGTCAGTATACGAGAGTCCTTGACGGATCTGCTTTTTTCGGTCTTTGGTTTTCCAGAACCTTTGCTGGCATCCTTGCCTTGTTGAGCACCCATCAATACAATCCAGACTTTGGTAGCAGCTCTAGACTAGAAAAATACGTCTCCTGTTGAATGTCACATGCCACTTTCAATCTGGTCAGTTGAATTGGTATCCGAACTTTCCAGAACAGAACAGCGGGACTGTGAGATGAGCAAACGAAATACTTCAAAATTTCTGCATTTTGAAAGGAGCTCTAGAATGTGTCAATAAACATTCGGACAGAGGAGTGACTAGCCTTCAGTTACAAACTGATTAAGTGCAGTTTCGTGGCTGTAGGAAAGGTTGCAGATTGTCACAGGTCACATGCAAGTCGTTCGAAAGAATGCTGAAAATTAGACCCGGCTTGCTTAGAAAATGTAAGAGCAACAATGACTTAACTAGACAAAACGATGCCTAATTGCAACAGCATAATGACTTCATTTGTTATTCGCTTGTTCTTAATCCCACAGTTTTCTTGTTTAAACGAGCCCTCAGAACACCGTAGTTAATCAGCTTTCCACCGCATGACATTTCGAAAGTGTGCGTATGTCGCAACCCGGTTGCAATGTTCAGACAATCCGCAAAACGAAGTCTGAAAGAATTGCCTACATCATATCACAGCATCCGAGTGAACTAATCGCCATCTTTGCACAGGTCTCGCGAACAAAACGAGAACGCAGGCGCTCACACGAGCTAAGTGAGTAAGTGAGTGAGTCAATCAGGCCTTGCTGAATCAACCCATTTAGTAATTTGTAATTGTAATTGTAATTGTAATCGTACATTTATATAGCGCCACTTCAAGAGAACTCCTCAGAGGCGCAGTAATAAGTAAAATAATTAGTAAGTAGGCAAACTTTGGTAAGTAGGCTCTAAGTCTCGTGAAACTCACGCATTTCACGTTTATTAATCCATGAAGAATAATTCTTACCCTTTAAACAGCTATAGCCGACTTGCATTTATTGCAGGACCTCCTGTACAATGGCCACTTCAATCATTCTCTTCAAGCTCGACTACGTAGCCTGCTGTAATTCCTTCTGTTGTAACATCAATTATTTTATTTATTTTTTCACTTAACCAAACAAGCATAGGCCTAATACAATTAGGCCTATGGCAATGATTCTAATCTTCTCAAATAAAATGCCTACAAAAGTCCAGAACGCACTCGCCTGCGCAGTCACCAAAATTCCCAAGCATCACTACAGTGTAAATAATTAATTACAAAACCTGTTTTCAAGTCACTTCATTGACTATATATGGATTACATTTTGTGGTCATGATTTCTCTCTGAGCAATAGATGGCGCTCCACTTAAAATTCCGTTTCTATCGCCTAAGGATGATGTTTTTTAATCTCCAAAGATATTTGCTTATTTTGCAAACATAATTAGTCGTCAATCTGTTTTCATATATGTAATAATTGAATGCTTTTATTTTGTAAATAAAATTTGAGATTTTCCGGAACTCCTATTATCGCCCAAAAACGTACAAGGCGGCTAAAGAAGAAGAAACCAGTCATCTGTATAGAGTCCTTGGATATATAGAGTTGCAACTCTTAGGCTACCAACGATCTCAATTCTCAAATATCTAAAAATGTTTACATTCTTCAACAATTTACGATCCAACCGCCCATGGCTATAGTCGCTCATTAGCATCTACCTCGGCTAATCGGTTATCAGTCATATCATATCTTTAATTCTGCAACTGCTCCGTTTAGCCTACTAGCGTGTATACATACCGGTAGGCCTAAGCCTGTATGCTGCGGAAAATTTGAGTATTTGGAACAGACTCCAAACATAGGCCTACTTATATTTGCTTATCCTCCTATCCATTCCCCCTAATCTAACCTCCCTTCTGGTTGCACTCTGCTGCTTTCCACTCACAACTGAATTGAAACCGAACTCTGCAAGCTATCTTATCCCGATTCTACTCAGGTTCCACCACACACGACCACCATCACTCCAAACGATAACCCCGAAGCGCCTGCGCCACGCTATCTCCTCGGCTTGGCCTCCCGGATTTTGGCCTGTCAATGGAATGAACAAAATTAAGGCAGTTTGACTATTGCGCGGACTTGATAAATTATGTGATAGGCCTATAGACTGACGCTGGTAAAGTAAGTTTACATGAATTTTGCGAGTGTTGAAAATTTCTCGGCAATTTACATTGCATCATACAGAGGCCTATAGCCTATATAGCCTATGCTATAGGCAGGGCCGTGTTTAACATAGGTCCATTCGGTGCGGTGCACCGAATGCCCCTGAGCCGAGAGTTTTGTTGCCATTGGCAAAATGTCTTTTGCGAGTCTCAGTGTCACTTAAACCATTTGTAAAATCAATAAATGTAAGAAAACATTAATTTCACTAAGTTCACAGACGTAGAGTGCTTGCTTACTGACCCGCCACAGCCGACAAACTACATAGGCTAGTCTATTCAACAGCGGATTTTTTTGTAAATTACTAATCTTGTAAGACTGCCGAACTGCACTTTGCCCTTGCTGTAACGCTTTGCACCGACACTCGAAGAACCTTAAACACGGCCCTGGCTATAGGCCTACGTATGCATATACTTATAGTAATATAACTAATAATAATAGTAGCCTACACGTACTGTGAATGTAAGTTCGAAAATAAACTGTAGCCCTGCGTTTGGTTTTCGAGCGGCGCTTTAGGAGCTTGGATCGAGAGTATAGGCCGGCGACAGTTGGGCGACTGCGATCATGAACTTTGTCATGATGACTATAATTATAATTATATGGGTCTACTCTCTGTATCTCTTGCTAAATAGCTGCTTCCAGTCACTAATCGAGTCACCTTAACTCAACTCGATATTGATATGTTGATCCGGCGCTATATAACTCGACGAATGACGCGCACATGAAGTAGAAGTCTCGAGATTACTATTACGATATTACGATTACATAGCTATGCGTCGTCACGGTCGTCTGTTTGCTTCTCTTGAAATTCTTCCATCCGCTTTAAACAATCGCAATCGTAATTAGCTTTGTGTTCTTTTCTTTCTTTGTCATTTAATTCCTTCTATTCGTCCAGCTCTTTAATCTTCCTTCCTTTCTTCGTTTTAAAATTTTTTCTTGGTTACTATAGCCTGCGTAGGTCGATAGGCCGCCACCCTTGCTTTCCTTTAGGCTACTTTCTTTTCCCGTCCCTATGTTAAATAGGCCTATAGCATATAATAGGCCCAATTCTTTATTCTTTCACACCTTAATTAAGTCCGTCCTTAATTCCTTCTTTCCTCAGCATATTATTTTATCCTATCATCACTGTTAGGCTATTTAGCTCTAAATAGCCTAATAGGCCTATGCAGCAATAGGCCTATTGACAGATGACTGAAATGAGCTCTGTAAGGCGTCTGCATAATATATCTTGGAAAAATTATTTAAACTTACAAAAAGTTCTAGGTCTCACAACAAGAGCAAGCCTAGCTGGGGCCACCATAGGCCTGGTGCATGGTTAAAGCGAAAAGCGCTAGGCTTACTGTAACGTAGTTCCAATCAAGCGACACACTGAGTTCAGTGCATGGGAAGGTTTCAGCATTTGCCTACACAGTCAGGCAGAGCAGCACGCGTGTGAAAGCCAATCTATAGACAATTTAAGTGCGGTGTAGTTGCAAATACCTTGTACTTGCGATGCAAGAGACAATGGCTTCATAAAAATTCGCTCTGTCTGCCCGAGGACATGAAATTAACCTAATGTTAGTATTCATTTGGTAACATGTTACTACACTTGGCATTTCTAGACATTTCTTATACGGCCTTGTCCATTGCTCACGGATATACAAGAGGAATAATAATATACTGGCAGTGCACATACTGTATAATACATTGCATATAATTATAATAGTACATGTGTAAGGTTTACTATCATTTGGTCGAAAGTCATTTGGTCGAAATCATTTGGTCGAAATCATTTGGTCGACGATCAAAAAGTCGAACGATCAAAAAGTCGAATGATCATTTGGTCGACAATCAAAAAGTCGAACGATCAAAAGATCGACAATCAAAAGATCGACAATCAAAAGGTCGAAAATCAAAAGATCGACATTGAAAATGAAGCATGTTTAAGAGAATCCCAACGATGATCTACAAGTGCGCACACTCAAACTTACATACACACACTCCGACACACACTCACATAGGCTACACACTTGAACCCCGATCAGTCTGTGAGAGAGGGAGGTTGTGATCTACAGTAAGTGAAATGTAAAGAAAATTAATTAGCCAATAGGCCTAAATCAAGGAGAGTGTATAGGCCTAACGGACTGTAAGACGAGAGGTGCGAAATTTTTCAATGCATCGGACGATGAAAAGGTCGATGTCAATAGACCGAAACTGAACAGGTCAAAAGGAATGTGTGAGGAAGGTGCGAAATTTTACAAAGCGTCGAAAAACATTTCCAACGGCCCTAATCCCAGGGGGAAATGCAAACAAGGCAGGCTTACAGGTATAAAAGTCAGTTTCTCAGTTGTTGAACGCATTTTAAAGTGAAGTCTTGTCTAAGCATTATATTGGTTTCATAAAATAAAGATAATAATGACTTTAGAATTCGTCAAAAGCAACCGTGGTGCGGATATGTTGGTTCAGGACGGTTACTCGTTTAACAAAGAGAAAAGTGCAAATAACAAAATTTATTGGAAATGTTCCGAATATCGCGATACGAAATGCTTGGCTCGTTGCATTACAGAAGACGACGTCGTAAGAAAGTCGCCATATATGTGAGCATAACCATGTACCAAGTTCAGCCGAGATCGGTGCAATCGTAATCGTAATCGTAATCTCGAAACTTCTACAGCGCCCACAAAAGCCAAGTCGCGGGAACCAGCTTATTCACAGGCGCTCAATCAAAACAAAATCGATAGGCAGCGGGTCAAGTCCGGAGAGTCAGGCAGGCAGATAGATGGACGGCTAAGGTGGGTGATGTTTAGAGTTGAAGTGGCGGGGGATGTAAGGAGAAGAAGAATCAGGATAGGATTTTTGAAAGAGCAATGTTTTCAGTTTTGAGTGAAAGACCTGTGGGGAGATAGCGAGAGGTGGAGTTTTGGTGAGTTCGTATGATGGGTCGGAAGTTTGCCGAAGTGCTGGCGGAAGTTTGTTCCAGAGAGGTGGAACGGCAATGGCTACATTTCCATTTGCAAGAAGAGTTGTAGGTGATATGACGCTATAGATGTATAAAATTAGCCTTAGCATTGAATTAGCGTAGAAATGATAAAACTTGTAGCAAAATAGTCAGAATTCTATTAAACATGCTTCATTTTGAATGTCGATCTTTTGATTTTCGATCTTTTGATCGTTCGACCTTTTGATTGTCGATCTTTTGATCGTTCGACTTTTTGATTGTCGACCAAATGATCATTCGACTTTTTGATCGTTCGACTTTTTGATCGTCGACCAAATGATTTCGACCAAATGATTTCGACCAAATGATTTTCGACCAAATGATAGGATACCCATGTGTAATATTGTCTATACAGTCAGCCTACCATAGAGGTGTAACAATGCCATAAGACTGACAAGGCCTAATTGGTATTTAGTATTGGCGTACAACATAGGGTAGGCCTATATAATTTATATAGGCCTAATGTGCGCTCATTTTCATTCGATATTCGAATTATACACATGGGCCTGTACGCGCGAAAACACATAGGTCTAATTTACACACAGAATACACACACACACACACACACACACACACACACACACACACAAAGGCAGTATATAGGCCTATGCTGTATAAGTAAGACGCAGGCCTAACCACCTAACCATAGCACACATGGTGATTGAAAATATCATGTTTATATAGCAAAGGATAAAAACGACACATATGGATGGATATCTTATGAAGCCATATAACGTTGGCTCTATTATTTTCTATTTTGCATGCGTACGTGTTCTTATACAATCGATATCTTCAGTCGATTGCTCGGCCGTAGCTGGTTAAAACACTTGCCAGCTGTGACCGGTACACTCTGAAGTCAGCCAGCCGTGGCGAATGAGACAGTTGCAAGGGAAGCGACCTTATTCTCTCAAGCGGAGCGGGACAGATAGGAGGACGATCGCGCACACGAGGAGGGATCAAAACCAGGTCGTGTTCCAACTTATTTCGTAAATATTTCTGCTCTACAGATTAGAGAAAAGACTTTCGCTTTAATCGAAGTTCGCGATTTACGTTTAACGTGGCACTAAACGCACGCACGAAAAAAGAGGGAGAGCATCTAGGTGGTATAAAGGAAAAGGATGTCAACCAACAGAACTACGAGCTACGAGTATCACAGCACATCTTCGTCGACAAAATCTCCCGTCACAACCAGCTACAGCGCCCAGACGCATCAACAGAATTCACCGCAACAGAATCACCTGCTGACGTCTCAGGACGATCTTTACGTCCGTCCAGTCATGGCTCAGCGAACCATCGTGGTGAACCGGCAGTCGGGGGTTGTGGGTTCGACCCCGTACGGTCGGATGTACAACGCGCAGATGAAGATGGTTCCGGTGAGTCTGCCCGTCGGGTCCTACGCGAATATCACGACGACCGGAGTGACGGCCGTGAAGGAGAGTCGCGAGAGGGAGAAGAAGGACATGCAGGACCTGAACGAACGGTTCGCCAACTACCTGGAGAAGGTGCGCTTCCTCGAGGCTCAGAACAAGACCCTGGCCGACGAGCTGGCCAAGCTGAAGGCACGCTGGGGCAAGGAGACGTCGCAGATCAAGAGCATGTTCACGGCGGAACTCGACGAAGCGAGGAGGCTTCTCGACGATGCCGTCAAGGACAAGGCCAGACTGGAGATCAAAGTGGCTACACTCGAAGACGAAGTAGCCAATCTCAAACGAAGGTAAAAAAGCTTTGCAGTCAGACTGCAGTAGCCTACTGCTACTAAACATCAACAATTATAGCGTAATCGTAATCGTAATCGTAATCGTAATAGCGCACTCAAACAGATGACCTTGGCGCTTTGGAAGTTAATAAATTGCTCGCTGTCTACTATTATACTATAGGTCCTATACTAGGGCTAGGCCTACTATATTCGAAGCAATTTCTTTATTGCAGAGACTCGATCATTGACACAAGCGCGATAAGGTGCAAAATTTTCAGTTTGGAGTATAAGTATACAATGAAGGATAATCATTAATTATGAGTGAATCAAAGTTTAGGCCTATAGGGTCTGTATATATAAATATATACCTAAACTTTGTTTCACTTTGATTTGAATATATATATATATATATATATATATGTATGTATGTAATTAATATGTATATATATAATTACTATATATAAAATGATTGTTCAGCCAAGGACACTGGCAACACCCAATATACCTTGGTATATGAAATTTTGATGGTTCTTGGCCGGTAAGATGAAATCATGGAGTCGGGGTTGCAGATGATTCTAATGTAGAATAATTGTAGTCCTTCTGTCCGTTTGTCTGTCTCTCTCTCCGCTCTAACAATCTCTCTGTCTCTATCTCTGTCTCTGTCTCTGACGCCATCTGTCTTTCTCTTATGATTGTACATGTGCTCTTCTGAAGCGCTGTGTTCATCATTATTCATTACCATACCTATAGGGCATAATATATACGTAGATATGATATTTTTGCCAAGAGAACTGCATGTTATTATGCGAAAAATGGTAAACTCGGAACTTCTAAAGCGCCCACAAAAGCCAAGTCGCGGGAACCATGCAGCTCATATTCACAGACGCTCAATCAAAACATAGTCGATAGACAGAGGCAAGATCCGGAGAGTCAGGCGAGGAGTTAAACAGACGGCTATGTTTGATGAGGTTTAGAATTGGAACGGCGTGAAGTGGATGGATCAGGATGGGATCTGTGAAAAGGCAATGCTTTCAGTTTGGAGTGAAATACCTGCAGGGATATTATAGCGAGAGGTGGAGTTTTTGTGAGTTCGTATACGATGTGCCAGATGTTTATCGTAGTGCGGTCGGAAGTTTATTCCAAAGAGGCGGAACAGCAATGGCTATGGAACGATCTGCAACTTTTAGCGTAATGAGGTGATGAAAGGCCCATGAAAGGCGAAGCAGTGTTATCGAGGATGGAGATCGGGTTGAACGAAGTGGCTGGATGGTGAATAACCGACGAAGTATATAGAACGGCTGGAATGCATGGTTGAGGTGTATTGTAGGTGAGTGATAGGACTTTGTGCTCTAAGCGTTCGGGTATTTTGAGCCTATAGACAGTGTAGTGACTGACCAGGACAGGATAGATGCGGTCATTAGATTGTTGCCATGCATCATGTGACCTTTTTTAAGGTATACTGTGCGTTTGCCTGTCGTCTGATAGAGAGCATTCATAATTCATATACTTACTTACTTCATTCAGTCCAACGAGATCTATTTAATTCTTCCCTCTGTATTCTTGCCTGCGACTCTTCTTTCTTCCTTCGATGATTATTCTTAGAAATGAGACTCATCTCAGCATAAGCTACGATTAATCCATTTCCTCTGACGTAGGCTATTCCTCTCATGAATAGTCAACTGAGATTTAATTTTTTTAGCACTTCATTGCTTCTGCTTTTGTTCCCTACAACTCAGTTTCTCCAGTCTTCACCAAATCTCTGCGTCGCTTTAACCTATTATATATATATATATATATATATATATATATATATATATATATATATATATATATATATATAGACCTACATACAATATTATATACATTATACACTAATAGCCTACACATTATACAGGCTCGTTTAGGCGCTCTGATGTGAAATATGACTTTCATGCATCTCAGAACCTCGTTAAAGGCACCTAATAAAAAAAATCATAGCCAACCTAATTGATTGTTTAGACTTTAGAACGAGTTCATTAAGAACGATAGACTCATCAGCATACGAGTGATGCTTGAACACCTGCTGCAAAGGCTTCCATCGCTACTCGATCCTTATAAGCAGAAAATCATCAAAAGATAGCGTCTTGTATATAGCCTACTGCTGCATATTAATAAGGCATACAAAAATGTAACTTTGGTAAAGTAAATTGCCGTAAAGATGCACCATTGCGGCGACTGCTAACACAACGTCACTCCTGTTCCGAAATCACTGCACTCGCTCAAAGTAGCCTACGTATCGAACGCATAGAGAGTAGACTTATGCCTACACAGTCCTGTATCACTCACCTACAAATAATACACTTTAACTATCACATCTGTCGTGTCTTCGTCCGCTTTTTCACCCTATATAGTCACTTCGTTCGACACGCTCCTCATCCTCAATTACACTGCTTTCCCTCTTCCATCACCTCTTCACCATAATTTGTAGATCGTTCTGTAGGCTAGCCATTGCTGTTCCAGAAGTATATTATGTTGACAAGTGAGTAAATAAAGTAGCTCACTAAGCCATTGGGTAAAGTAAATAATTATGTACCGGTATGGTGTCCTTCTTTGCCTCCCAATGGCCTATACATATAGAGGTCTATGTGAACCATTCAACAATAATTATTGCAGAGTGACAGAATTATTACGTCTCTCAAGTGAGTCAAGTTTAACTGCAATCGAGAGCTCAGCGCTCATCGGTTTTGCCCTCTGCGATCTTAAAGCCGCCAATTGCTTTTATGTAAATGCTGTAAATACCTGTAGATCCTACACGTATGCGTAAAAGCATATATATGCATACATAATAATACATACTATAGGTCCTTCAGGTGCTGAAATTTCCATGGCAACGCCGTGTGTTTAAGCCAGTATTTATATATTATACATACATATATTATCATCATCATCATCATCATCATCATCATCATCATCATCATCATTCACCATGAGCCGTATGCTCGTAGATGTCCAATGACAATTTCGTCTTCTTCCAATCGCCTCTACCCTGGGCCAGGTGGAACAGCTTTTGTAGTGAGTCATCACACCAGTCCTCTATGTCCTCCTTCCATTCCCGATGCGGTCTGACTCTCCTATTAGTTCCATCCATTATTCCGAAAACCAAAGTCTTAAGTTTAAGTTAAAACCCTAGTTTGCGCCTCATGGCTTTTTGTAAGATAATAGATTGTTTATGTTCTGTCCACTCGCTGAAATATCTCTTCGTTGGTTATTTTTGCAGACCCGGGACATGCCTAATTGCCTATTCTCCTCAGGTCAACCCTTCTCCTTTATCCGGGTTTAGGACCGGGGCGAAGAGTTCCCCTTCGTGGCGGAGTTATATATATATATATATATATATATATATATATATATATATACAAGTTGTCAATTTAAAAAATATTACATTTAAAAAGGCAGAAATCATGAACCTTGTGTAAGTGCCCAGCCACTGGGGTCCTGAAAGTTAATGGGCCCCAAAAGTAGACTGGCCCCTGGGTATTTCCAATTGCCTCCTCTTGGCGAACCTGTTCATACTAACAGTGTTACAATAATATATTGAACAAGGTGTAACCTGTTTTGCACTATACTTTTTCTACGTATAACAATTGCTGTTTAATACAGTTTTTAATTCATGCAGATTGAACGAGACTCAGAAGTCGTTGGTGGAAGGTAACGAGATGATCGACCGTCTCAGCCGGACCCTGTCAGAGGCCGAAGCCGAGATCGGCCTGCTGCGTCGACGGAACGGCCTTCTGGAGACGCAGAGGGAGAAGGACAAGCAGCAGATCGCTGAACTCCAGGACACGATGAATCGGATGAGAATGGCAAGTGTTCAGTCATGCGCGACTGTTTTCATAGACTCTCCTCACTTGATATCATCATGCACTTCAACTGCCTTTGCAATTTAAATTGAATATGATAGCTAACGATTGATAACGATTTATTAGACGCCATTTAAAAGAAGTATCAGTTCAAAATCGCATCGACGTCCTCTTCCTCCTCTGCTCAGAGATTAGCTTGCCGTGAAGATGCGGCGACATCTTTGAAGTATTTCATGCATAGAAGCCTAACCTACATTTGTGTGTGTCAATGATTATGCATCGATCTGAAGGCCGTGTATATATATATATATATATATACATATATATTTATATATTTCTCTCGTCCAACCAGCGAAAGCGTTTGTTATGTATAGATACACTAGGCTCAGAAGGCTGTAGACAGCTTGCATTCGAATATAAGACACCGTTGAATCTGTGTTTAATCATGCCCAAGCATTTAGTAGAAAAAAAGCCTGCAATCAGCCAACAGGCAAGAACGAAACATAGTCTAAGTCTCTAAGAGACGTAGATTCGACCTTATACGCTGTGACCAATAGGTCTACAGCTCCTTGAAAAAGTGAAGATCATCAGGCCTTCTTCGTGATTGCGGCTTGATTTTGGTGTTTGATTGCTTTTTAATTGATTGTTTACACATCTATTTGTTAAGTTATTTATTTGTTTTATTTTTGATTGTTTGTTTGTGTGTGTATTTGTTAATTTTTTAAAATATGTCCATGTCTGTTTCTTTAATTGTTTCTTTGTTTCTTTCTTTAATTGTAGGTATAGCCTATATAAGTCGATCGTTTAATTCTTTTAAAGTTGCTCATTTGATCACCTCTTTTCTTTGCATAAGTATGAGTGCATACTATCAAGTACAGAGTATTAGAACCTATGGCCCTATACCCAATAATTTGCCATCTTTTCCGTAACTGATTGCGGTCTGTCATTCTGACTTAATGAGCAAATGCATATAAAAGCAATAATGCATATCAGTCGATATAATTATGCATATATTTATATATATACACATATCTATGTGCATATACACACCGCCTGTGTATAAGTATATATAATATGGACCTATAGCCTATATATACATAGCCCAACGAGTAGCACCTGTTAACATCTGGTGACGGGGAGTCGTCACCTGCTGCAACAATGTGAGTCATTTCATCGTTTGACTATATATATATATATATATATATATATATATATATATATATATATATATATATAAAGGAGGACTCGATCGTTGCTTGGAACGCCAGACTGATGTCTATTGTTAGGCGATAACCTACATGTGCATGTAGATTGTAGATTGATTTGCAACAGTGGCGTAGACAAGAGGGTTTCGGGGGTTAAACTCCCCCCATTTGCCTAGGAAAAAGTTTTTTTAAAGGTTATTTATCCACTTAAATAAGAAAAATAAAACAATTGCCTGTAGTCAAGGGCGGATACAGAAATCTTCGAAATTGGGGGGGGGGGCAAAATTTTCGGTTTTGGGGCAGGAATTTTTTTTCGTCTTGGTCGCCAAAAAATCTGATAACTTTTTAGACGTACGAACCTCGTCTACGGACCTCGTGGGCGTGGGGGAGAACCTGCGGAACTACTCAGAGGGGCACGTCAACTTTCCGAGCCAGAATAACTGGTCAAAATAAAGAAATTTCAAAATAGAGGCCATGGCCAGATTGCCCTCCCCCATGGAACCGCCCCTGACCCTCATCCGAACAAGCGAAATCCACCTTAATTTGAATAAAGGAGTCTAAAATCGCTTATATATAAAATAGTCTTGGCTTGTCTGGTTTTCTGTGGTTTTTTTCATAACGCAATCTGGGTTTAGTTCTGAAACCTCAGTGGCAACACTGCAAATCACCCACCTACACTATCAGGGTTGGCTGGTCAGATGATCAGATGGGCAAAGCCATAAAACCGAACACATTTGACATTTGGAAAGCAACTCTTGCAAATCGTATACAGACCAATCTCAGTGACTTAGCGAGGCATTGCAAATTCTCTTTCATCATATAGCAAATAAGGTAACTGAGCCAGGTAGGCTGCCTAAATGTCTTTTGATTACGCAAATGCTTGCGCTTCATTTGAAAAAAAACAATAAAGCGACAGTTAGGCCTACGCTGTTAATTGTATAGGGCAATAAACAGCCACAGAATTTTGCCCTGGCAGAATTTTTGCGCTGCCAAAACTTTTGCTCTGCCAGAATTTTTGCCCTGCAAGAAATTTTGCCCTGCCAGAATTTTTGCCCTGCAAGAATTTTCCTCTGCTAGAACTTTTGTCCTTCTAGAATTTTTGCCATGCCATGATGCCAGAGAGCGGACGGACGAGAACAGTAAGAAACAATATGCCCGAACAAATTCTGGCAAGGCAAAATTTCTGGCAGGGCAACGACCAGGACAAAGGCTTTTTTGCCAGGGCATTTGCCCTGCCATGCCCTGGCGTAGCGCCGCCACTGTCCTCCACGGAACCTAGATAAGAGGAATCTGACCTATAGGACCGAGACGTCCTAGCAATTGACGCTTATTATGTAAAACCGTTGTCAACGGTTACCAGTTTATCAGAATAAACGATGCATGACGTCACGACTGATTTTCGAAAGCCACTTTGCAGTTATTGCGTCATTTGATTATACATAGACAATGGCGGTGACGTCAAGTAGGTATCTATGGAAACCGAACGAATGATATGCATACGCTCTTGTGAAAGCAACAGACACTATATATTGTTCTCCCACCAAGCAATCGTTTGAGCGCCTATAATTTTATACAGACTTGGTACCTTTATTTATTTATCTAGGAAGTATATAGCGTCTATTCACGGCAGACAACTCAGAAGAGCTCCCGACCCAATCACGGCTATTACATAGGACAGCTTTAAGATTTTAGAAGAGAGTGGAGTGAACCCTGGTCAATTAGGGCGGTTTAACAGGGAGGCCAATCCTGGTTGTGGGACCAGCGACCGAGAATGAACGACGCTGTCGGGTAGCAGTCCGCCAGCAGAGAACCAGAAGCACAGCTTGGTCCGCTGACCGAAGGGTGGAGCGACTCTGGACAGCATAGGTGTGAAACAGAGTTCTTGTGGATACGGTTGAGCCAGTCCCTTATCACGCAAGAGCATGGTGCGTAAAGACCAATGCGCCGTGGTGCTGAAGCTCACAAGTGGCGACCTTTGACAGTAGACTGAAGGTTGCCTACAGCTCGGAACCCTTGCAAACTCTGGCCACACTATAATTATTATATGCATATCATTTCACTCATACCAGACATTTCGCTGCCTGCTCTGCAATCAAACCAATGAGCGATGACAACGCCTCTTCAAACATCATATAAAGAAGGTCGTTGGCTTCAAGCATCACGAACGAGTGGGTTTTAGGGGGCTGCGGGTAGAGCATTTTGCTACCCGACCCGTACCCGTGAAGTAGAACTGCTACCCGTACCCGTACCCGACCCGTCCCCAAAATTACTACCCGACCCGACCCGTACCCGCGGGTATACCCGTACCCGTATCGTACCCGCGACGTCATCAGCACGCCTTCCTGTGTACAATGCTGGACCTTACAGGCGGCAATGTTTACAACACGGCATGCAGTACATTGGCATTAAAAATAATAAACAGGCTGATAATGGTGTTGATAGTAGCAGTAGTTGTTGTAGTAATAGAGGTAGTAGTGTGGCGGTGATGGTGGTGAGAGTAGTTGTAGCTGCTGTCATAATCAAAGTGGTGGTCTTAGTAGTAGCAGTTGTAGTAGTTGCAATAGTAGTAATAGTGGTAGTGGTTGTGGTGGGAGTAGTAGTAGTAGCGGAGCTAGTGTACTAGTAGTAGTGATGGTAGTAGTAGTAGTAGCAGTGGTAGTGGTTGTGGTGGGAGTAGTAGTAGTAGTAGTAGTAGTAGTAGTAGTAGTAGAAGTAGTAGTAGTAGCAGCAGCAGCAGCAGTAGTAGCAGTAGCAGTAGTAGTAGTAATAATAATAACAATAATAATGATAATAATAATAATAATAATAATAATAATAATAATGATTATCATGTTCTTAATTACTATTTAAGTCCCTGAGGGATCCTAAATACCTCAGGGCAAAAAATAAATAAATAAATAAATAATAATAATAATAATAATAATAATAAAGTAGTTGTTGTAGTAGAAGTAGTCAGTTAAGAACTGGGAGAGCGAGAGAGAGAGAGAGAGAGAGAGAGAGAGAGAGAGAGAGAGAGAGAGAGAGAGAGAGAGAGCGAGAGAGAGAGAGAGAGAGAGAGAGAGAGAGAGAGAGAGAGAGAGAGAGAGAGAGGATGATGATGATGAAGCTGATGAAGCTGGAAGAGGAGGAAGAGGGAGGAGAAGGAAGACGACAACGAAGAAGGGGTAGAGGATGGAATGAATATGAAAATGGGAAAGAAGGAGAAGGAGGAGGAAAAGAGGACGCGATGAACAGTAGGATAAAGAAGATGATCATAAAGATGATGAAGGGGAGGCAGATGAGGATGAGGAGGAGGAGGAAGAAGAAGAAAATGAGGACGAAGAAGAGGATAAGGAAGCTGAAGGAAAAGAAGGGGATGCACAGCAGAAGAAGATAAAGAAGAAGAGAGTGGGGATGCGAAAAGAGTAAGTTAAAGAACAAGAACAATAGGGGAGAAGACTCTGCAGCAGAAAGAGGGCGTGGAAAGGGAGTGAACCTGCATTTACTATTATGATGCCTGCGGAGACAGTGCCATTTGCATCTGGATTCTGCACTATATTATAGTGCACAATCCAGATGTAAATGGCAGTATATGATAGTATATTATACTAAATCCGTTGCAAGACAATACTCAGTTTTCCTACGCAAGAAGGGTCGCCAAACACGTCACTTAGGCGTTAGGTCTATACTAATAGGCTAAGGATCGATGTAGTGGAAAGATGATTATTACTCACATCTGACGCAGTTTTATAATCCGCAAATTATTTTATGAAGAAAACTGAGAAATAGAATACTGTTGTTAAAACGTAAATCACTGATGACTGCAGCAGACGTTAGCCAAAAGTTGTTGACTTATGAAGCTACTAGATGTGGTATCCGGCGTTACCCAGGAGATTTTAGTATCTCGCCTCGAAGTTGACCGCTGAATTTCGGGTTTTCTCCCCTCTCCATCTCACCTTGCTCTCAGAGCCCACCCTACCTCTCGCCACTCCCAGCTCCTCCCGCACCCCCATACACTCCCGCCCCACATCGCCCCCACCTCGCCTCTCCCTCCGCACTATCCTGCCACACTCCGCTCCACCCTGCCTCGTTCACACCCCGCTTACGCACCTCTCGGGTATTCGGCGCTGCCGGGTAAATTTGAGCCATTCGCCTGTGCCCAGCACCACCCCGGCCCATCCCCATATATATATATATATATATATATATATATATATATATATAATTATATATACGTATATATATCCATGCATATTCGTGTCCACTGTCCATAGTTCTATTGCTACGCCAGTCGGCATTTTATCATTCGTCGTATTATTTTTCCAGCCTGCATGATCTGTCCTCAAAGAGACCGTTGACTTGCCACAGCGTCAGATGATGTCGATACATCCCACCTGGTGGATATGATTCTCTGCAGCCAAGCTTAATGCGCCTAATGCGGCTAATAATTATGATGATGTATCTTAGAGGTAAAGGGGTGGCAAACTTCTGAAGCTACGGTATCTGCTTACCCGGCGTGAACCAAGGAGACTGCTATGGTCACTGTCTGTCAGAGGCATCAATGTCAGCGAACTCTGATCTTCCTCTTGCCCGACAAGACAGATCAAACATGTGCGAGACAGCACTGCGACTGTCCTATAGAACAACTGGCCACTTTGTGCCTGTTATTCGGCTCCCATTAATAAATACCAAGTTCATGGGAGCGAACTAGGAGGGTGGAGAGGAGCGGGGTCAGCGGATAAGGGATATGATTAGATAGAGGGAAGAGGAAGATCTATGACGGTGAAAACAGGCAGGTAGAGGGGGAAGGAGCGGGAGAGGGAGCAAGAGAGAAAGTGGAGAGGAAGTGGAAAATAGAGATAGGCAAAGTTAGATGTATAGGCAAAGAAAGAGTGGGAGGAAAAGGTGGATACAGAGAGGCAGGGACAAAGAAGAATAGACACGGGCAGAGAGATAAAGGCATACAGCAGATGCTGAAAGGCACAGAGGTGGAAAAGAGAGGGACACGGAGACGAAGAGGGAGACGGGGAGAGAGACGGAGAGGAAGAGGGAGAGGGAGACGGTGAGGGAGACGGAGAGGAAGAGGGAGAGGGAGACGGTGAGGGAGACGGAGAGGAAGAGGGACACGGAGACGGTGAGGGAGACGGAGAGGAAGAGGGAGAGGGAGACGGAGAGGGAGACGGAGAGGAAGAGGGAGAGGGAGACGGGGAGAGAGACGGAGAGGAAGAGGGAGAGGGAGATGGTGAGGGAGACGGAGAGGAAGAGGGAGAGGGAGACGGTGAGGGAGACGGAGAGGAAGAGGGAGAGGGAGACGGAGAAGGAGACGGAGAGGAAGAGGGAGAGGAAGACGACGGTGAGGGAGACGGAGAGGAAGAGGGAGAGGGAGACGACGGTGAGGGAGACGGAGAGGAAGAGGGAGAGGGAGACGGAGAGGGAGATGGAGAGGAAGAGGGAGAGGAAGACGGAGAGGGAGACGGAGAGGAAGAGGGAGAGGAAGACGACGGTGAGGGAGACGGAGAGGAAGAGGGAGACGACGGTGAGGGAGACGGAGAGGAAGAGGGAGAGGGAGACGGGGGGAGAGACGGAGAGGAAGAGGGACACGGAGACGGTGAGGGAGACGGAGAGGAAGAGGGAGAGGGAGACGGTGAGGGAGACGGAGAGGAAGAGGGAGAGGGAGACGACGGTGAGGGAGACGGAGAGGAAGAGGGAGAGGGAGACGACGGTGAGGGAGACGGAGAGGAAAAGGGAGAGTGAGACCGTGAGGGAGACGGAGAGGAAGAAGGACAGGGAGACGGTGAGGGAGACGGAGAGGAAGAGGGAGAGGGAGACGACGGTGAGGGTGATGGAGAGGAAGAGGGAGAGGGAGACGGTGAGGAAGAGGGAGAGGGAGACGGAGAAGGAGACGGAGAGGAAGAGGGAGAGGAAGACGACGGTGAGGGAGACGGAGAGGAAGAGGGAGAGGGAGACGGAGAGGGAGATGGAGAGGAAGAGGGAGAGGAAGACGGAGAGGGAGACGGAGAGGAAGAGGGAGAGGAAGACGACGGTGAGGGAGACGGAGAGGAAGAGGGAGACGACGGTGAGGGAGACGGAGAGGAAGAGGGAGAGGGAGACGGGGGGAGAGACGGAGAGGAAGAGGGACACGGAGACGGTGAGGGAGACGGAGAGGAAGAGGGAGAGGGAGACGGTGAGGGAGACGGAGAGGAAGAGGGAGAGGGAGACGACGGTGAGGGAGACGGAGAGGAAGAGGGAGAGGGAGACGACGGTGAGGGAGACGGAGAGGAAAAGGGAGAGTGAGACCGTGAGGGAGACGGAGAGGAAGAAGGACAGGGAGACGGTGAGGGAGACGGAGAGGAAGAGGGAGAGGGAGACGACGGTGAGGGTGATGGAGAGGAAGAGGGAGAGGGAGACGGTGAGGAAGAGGGAGAGGGAAACGACGGTGAAGGAGACGGAGAGGAAGAGGGAGAGGGAGACGACGGTGAGGGAGACGGTGAGGAAGAGGGAGAGGGAGACGGGAAGAGAGACGGAGAGGAAGAGGGAGAGGGAGACGGTGAGGGAGACGGAGAGGAAGAGGGACACGGAGACGGTGAGGGAGACGGAGAGGAAGAGGGAGAGGAAGACGACGGTGAGGGAGACGGAGAGGGAGAGGGAGAGGGAGACGACGGTGAGGGAAACGGAGAGGAAGAGGGAGAGGGAGACGACGGTGAGGGAGACGGAGAGGAAGAGGGAGAGGGAGACGGTGAGGGAGACGGAGAGGAAGAGGGAGAGGGAGACGACGGTGAGGGAGACGGAGAGGAAGAGGGAGAGGGAGACGGTGAGGGAGACGGAGAGGAAGAGGGAGAGGGAGACGACGGTGAGGGAGACGGAGAGGAAGAGGGAGAGGGAGACGACGGTGAGGGAGACGGAGAGGAAGAGGGAGAGGGAGACGGTGAGGGAGACGGAGAGGAAGAGGGACACGGAGACGGTGAGGGAGACGGAGAGGAAGAGGGAGAGGGAGACGGAGAGGGAGACGGAGAGGAAGAGGGAGAGGGAGACGACGGTGAGGGAGACGGAGAGGAAGAGGGAGAGGGAGACCGTGAGGGAGACGGAGAGGAAGAGGGACACGGAGACGGTGAGGGAGACGGAGAGGAAGAGGGAGACGGAGAGGAAGAGGGAGAGGGAGACGGAGAGGGAGACGGAGAGGAAGAGGGAGAGGGAGACGACGGTGAGGGAGACGGAGAGGAAGAGGGAGACGGTGAGGGAGACGGAGAGGAAGAGGGAGAGGGAGACGGAGAGGGAGATGGAGAGGAAGAGGGAGAGGGAGACGACGGTGAGGGAGACGGAGAGGAAGAGAGAGAGGGAGACGACGGTGAGGGAGACGGAGAGGAAGAGGGAAAGGGAGACGGAAAGGGAGATGGAGAGGAAGACGACGGTGAGGGAGACGGAGAGGAAGAGGGAGAGGGAGACGGAGAGGGAGACGGAGAGGAAGAGGGAGAGGGAGACGACGGTGAGGGAGACGGAGAGGAAGAGGGAGAGGGAGACGGTGAGGGAGACGGAGAGGAAGAGGGAGAGGGAGACGGAGAGGGAGATGGAGAGGAAGACGACGGTGAGGGAGACGACGGTGAGGGAGACGGAGAGGAAGAGGGAGAGGGAGACGACGGTGAGGGAGACGGAGAGGAAGAGGGAGAGGGAGACGGAGAGGGAGATGGAGAGGAAGACGACGGTGAGGGAGACGACGGTGAGGGAGACGGAGAGGAAGAGGGAGAGGGAGACGACGGTGAGGGAGACGGAGAGGAAGAGGGAGAGGGAGACGACGGTGAGGGAGACGGAGAGGAAGAGGGAGAGGGAGACGGTGAGGGAGACGGAGAGGAAGAGGGAGAGGGAGACGACGGTGAGGGAGACGGAGAGGAAGAGGGAGAGGGAGACGACGGTGAGGGAGACGGAGAGGAAGAGGGAGAGGGAGACGGTGAGGGAGACGGAGAGAAAGAGGGAGAGGGAGACGGTGAGGGAGACGGAGAGGAAGAGGGACAGGGAGACGGTGAGGGAGACAGAGAGGAAGAGGGAGCACGTGAAGGTATGTTGTACTTAGATTTAGATGTGCTAATTTGTCTATAGTAGGCTAAGTAAACCTTCAACCTCAAATTGAACGATGCCATTTTTCAACCTCCACGCCAAGTTTGTACGGGTAAAACCGGGTATACCCGTACCCGTGATGACCCTACCCGTACCCGACCCGACCCGTGAAAAGCGTACCCGACCCGTACCCGACCCGCGGGTACGGGTAAACCCGCGGGTACGGGTATACCCGCAGACCCCTAGTGGGTTTGTCTTTCGAGATTTTGAGTCCATTCGGTCTTTCTCTGTCTAACAAATACTTAAAACCACGATGAAAATGGTCGTTCTCTGTGGCGCGGCGGATTCAGCTAGGGAACTATTTCCAGTCTTCTTCGGAATTCTCTAAATAGCTTCCGGGATCCGCACCCCTGCAGAGGCGTTTGCACTTCGGATGTGCGAGCGGAAGGATAGCACGCGGGACACTAGGTCCTGTGGGTAGTGGCTAGCTGCCGGATATTACGGTTGCTCCTTCTTAGCGATGAGCAATATGCGCATCCTGATGGGGTAAACCGACCACCAAAAATGATTTGCTGCATATCGCCAAGTCCACAGCAGCAAGGGTAGTCGACATAAGCCGATGATTAGTCACGCCTTTCCTGTAAGATTCTACTCAAGCGTTTCTACGTGACTCCGTCAAACCTGTCTTCCTGTCTGTCTAAACTAAAATGAATTGCACGGACGACGATTACAAATAGGCAAGACACGCTTGATGGTGTATAGTAGTGTACATAGGCATCTTACCTGACCATCGGCTTTAAATTCCCAACGGTCCATAAACCATACGAGGTGGGAATTTCAAAGGTGTTGGTCTATCGTATAAAAAGCATTCGCAGAGCGCCTGTCGCACCCTAGATTAGTCAGAGTCGCCTTTCAGCCCAGTAACCCCGAGGAAAGAAAGTCTGGAGTGCGCGAGACGACTCGGAGAAGAGCCAGACATGAGTTTACCCCACATAGGAGAGGGGAAGGCCATACAAATACAGGCTATACAAATCCTGCATTATATTATGGATAAAAAATTTGCGAGAAAAAATCAGAGTGAGAAGTCTGAGAGGTCTGCAGACGTTGTTGCAAATGAGGGGGGATGCAAATCTAAATAAAACTTCTGAGGAGCCATGGCTTAAACTTAAAGTAACGATATATATATATATATATATATATATATATATATATATATATCCGACTCTGACATTATTATATCAATTGTCGATACGGCCCAAGCGATGGTTGATTATTGCAGTTTGTCTGTTCTGTTAGTATAGTTAATATTTCTGCGATCTGCGTTCTTGTGCGTAATTGTAAACTGTAACCGGTTTCGGATTGTTGATAAACGGAAATTATTATTGGGCGTGAATGACGTCATGCGGGCTGTTGCCTCTTTACTAAATACGGCAAGATAGCTGCTGTAAGGATTAAAACGCTAATAACCCTGGTTTTAAATTGAATTAAAAGTTGAAAATAGTTGCGTTGACCTTATAATTTGGGTAAGAATCAATTGCAAAAATTTTACTAAATCGACGCTGTTTTATTTCCGAGCGGATTTTGTTACGAAGAGTCAAAATCCGTGCAAACAAACATAATTATGGAAGGAGCCGAAGGACAAACTTTCGGAATTATAATATAAGATTATTACTTCGTCGTATTATAATATAATGATGTTCTATGTCCCATTGTGCGTTTGCAAGTGGAGTAATAATGAAAATACTTACTTTCCTTACTTATAAACTTAAACTACGACTAGTAGGTTATATCTCTCTTTGACAACAGAATACTGACATAGATCCCTGATAACGCCATGTCTAAAAGTTTTTGGCCGTTTTGCGCTGAAAGGATGATATAATTATATACGGTACTACCAAGTCTCGGATACTCGAGTCGGTTGTAAAACTTTCGGTTGTTTAATCACAGGACCTGGACAACGAAACTCTGCTGCACATAGACGCTGAAAGCAGACGACAGACACTCGAAGAGGAACTTGAATTTCTCAAATCAGTGCACGAACAGGTAAACTAATATAATCTAATCTAATCTATTAAAGCATTTAAAAAAGTAAACATTTGTAAACGCTAGCACACAGAGTTCATAATTTTATTACCGTACACAAGTAAATGATTCAATTAGTACAGTATAGCAGGTCAATGTAAAACATATAGGCCTATTTATACAAGATAAAAGTTGACTTTTATAGCGGATATATTGTAGCTGTCAGTGAAACCAGATAAATACATTGGCAGATAAGTTGCTATTCTACGCTTGTTGTTATGCATACTCGTCTCAGGTACAATCTGCATTGTATCCCTGTTTTATGCCCGTAAACCCTCAAAAACGTCGTAAATCTAATTTTGTCAGTACTTGGCTCTACATCTATATCACAATCCAGCATGAACGTTCAACGTTGCACTTGTCTTTGACTTTGTGTAATTTAAAAAATTGCTTAACCATAACTCTAGCAGTATGGGTGGCACCCTGGCAGTAGTAGTGGTTGTATAGTAGTATTAGTAATAATAATATTATTAACAACAGCAGTAGTTGTAGTAATAATGGTTCTATTATTAACAGCAGTTTCAGGACCTCAGGTTTGAGTAATAGCATTAGCAGCAGTATCAGTAGAGGTAGAAATGCGAGTATCTCAACAGCAGCTGCATACATGTATGATTGTATGTGTGTATACAAGCTCAGATAGAGTCTGCCTATATTATACGTCAATGTTATTCTCGATGTAAGGAGTTGAAGGAGTTGGCTGCGTTGGCCTATCGCGACACGACGGCTGAGAACCGAGACTTCTGGCGGAACGAGATGGGACAGGCGCTGAGAGAGATTCAGGAGTTGTATGACGACAAAATCGACTCAATGAAGAACGAAATGGAAGCCTCCTATAACCTTAAGGTATACCGCCACAACAATTGTATAGCCTACAGCCCTACACCTTAATTAAAATATATTGATTATGATGGAATACAGAATCTCTTCCTTGATAGGCCTATATGGCGATGCCAGCTAGGTCTTGCTCCAACTTACCTATACTTGATCTTTGTCGGCCTGTGTGAGGCTGTGTCAAGTACTCGGACTGGTCGGTCCCTACGCTCGTCTGATAGGGAAGGCTCTTGGTCCCGTTTGCTCGTACCTCCGTCATGCAGAGTCGCGCTTTTTCCGTGGTTGGCCCGGTGGTATGGAATGTCCTACCACTTGAGCTGCGCCTGTTCCCTAGATCACTCTCTGACACATTCTATAAGCTTTTAAAGACTGTTTTGTTTGGCCGTGCTGGAGTCGGGAGCGCCTCTGAGCAGTTTCCCCGAAGAGGCGCTATATAAATACTTGAATGAATGCATAAGATGACGCTTTGTTACTGGCGTTCATACGTTGGAACAAAGAAAAACGAAGTAACTAATACCTGAATCCCATGTCTGCCGTTCATCAATCGGGATTGATTAACCATTTGGCTGCAACGTCTTTATAATTATATGCATTTTAGTGCACTAATGATATGCATTATATATTATACCTCGCGTACACACGCCTATTATAGCCCCATATGCTAAAATCTAAGTCTTACTTTTGTAGAAATTGTCACTTGTGTCTAAACTAATTCAATCTAATATTAACAGGCCATAATAATTATGATCTGCTGTTTGATGACCGCTTTTTAGCGCCTCGATAAGATACTCTTAAATGACACTTTACAAATTATATACTTCGTTTATTCAAGAAAAACTAAGTTGACACACCGCAACTTATTACATGAAACAAAAACAAGTATTTTAAAGAAGTAAATAGCTGAATTAAGTAACGATTGTCCGCAGAATTCAGGCTGGAAGCATGCGAAAGATAGATTAATTTCTAGTTCCTAGAGTTAACACTGCGAACAGTCTTAAAAAGAACACGAGAGATGAAATTAAAGTCATCTTTTCTAGGCAGTTCAAAGTTGTGTGGTCGCGAACGCAGAGCATAAGGCCTTTTAACAATAGGTGGAAATAGGTTTCGGAGTACATGATTTAAATTTCAGATGACACACTTTAAGAGTTTAACGTCTGCATCATCAATCAAGCGGTCAAGATCAGGGTAATGAGAAGGGAGGTATCCCAATCGCTTGACCTTTTGTAGGAAGCGTTGAAGTTTGAGGCGATCAATTGCAGTGGTGTATCCCCACCAAGCAGGGGAGGCATACAGAAGACGAGAGATGGTTGTTGCACGGGTTACCTCGTGGAGGGCAGAAGAGGGGAGACCATGGGCTCGTAGGACTCTAAGCGCGAAGAGCGACCCAGATCAGGTACTTAGAACAGCATTGACATGTGATGTTGCTCCAAGATCATCATTGATGGTCACGCCTAGTATGAGCATTGAAGTTACTCTCTCGATTTCCAATTCGGGAGGAGCAATTTTTGCGTTGGAACTGCGACGGAAGATAATCATTTCCTTGGATTTTCCTGCATTAAGTCTAAGATTGTTTCGCTCGGCCCAATCGGAAACATTATCAAGTTCCTCTTGAGTTGTATTTCGCATTGAGGCGCCAATGAGTAAATAAGTGTCATCTGCATATGTCTTCATTTTGTTTTGTGCATGTATCGGATGCAGGTCTGAGGCGCCGACAATGTATGATGAAGGACCGATTCCTGATCCTTGAACAACGCTGGCGTTTATTGAAGCCAAAGTTGATATCAGCTTAGCGTAACGAGTGACGTGCATCCTATCACGCAGAAATTCAACCAGCCAGTTGTAGATGTGGTCAGGAATTTCCAGCTGAGATAGTTTTTGTGCTAAGGTAGAATGGCGCACAGAGTCAAACGCTTTTTAAAAATCAAGTGATATCAAGGTGACATAGTCATTTGTTGTCAGAAGGTCAGTGGCTTGTTGAAGAATGGCTATCAATGCAGCAGTAGTGGAGCCGGTGGGGCGGAAGGCAAATTGGTCCTCAAGTTTGACTGAAATGGAAGGGGAGTAGAAGGAAGGATAAACGTACTTTTGCACCAGTTCTTTTTCTGTCATTCTGGAGAGAACCGGAACTATTGAGATAGGGCGGAAATCAGCTGGCGTCTTCGGTTTCGGCAACTTTGGAATTGGTTTAATGACAGCAACCTTCCACTGTGTCGGCACATGAGAATGAGAGAGTGATAGGTTCGTATCGTAATCGTAATCGTAATCTCATAATTTCTAAAGCGCCACTAGAAAGCCAAGCGCGGGGCACCGGCTTATTCACGAGCGCTGCGTTGAGTTAGGAGGGTTGTCCGTGAGAGTAGTCCGAGGTGGTCCGGGTCGAGTTACCATAGGATCAAGATCAAATGCGTTGAGTCAAAAGGGTTGTCCGTAAGAGTAGTCCATGGTGGTCCGGGTCGAGGTACCGTATGATCAGAGGTGTGGAACAGCTACTAAGGTGGGTGTCGTCTGAGCCGGGAATTGGAGGGTGGGGGATCAGATGAAACAGGATAAGAGTTCGTGAAAAGGAGTGTCTTTAGTTTCGAGTGAAAGGCCCGAGGTGTGATGGATAGAGGAGCCTGAGGAAGGTGATGGTGTGTGATTAGTAATGATGGAGGAGGAACTGGAAATGATCGGAATTCAGGAGGCAGATCATTCCAAAGGCGTGGTGCTGAGTTGGATATGGCTCGGTTGGAGAACTTGAGATGACTTGTGACCGGCGGTCGAGAGAGTGTAAGGCAGGCGGATGATCGGGTAGAACGGGTAGGCTGGATGGTGAACAGTTCGCGAAGATATCTGGGCTGGGAGCATTGTAAGGAGTTGTATGTTAAGGAGAGAACTTTGTAGTGAATTCGCTCTGGGATTTTCAACCAGTGAAGAGACTTGAGGATGGGGGTGATGTGATGATGTCTGGGTGTTCTGGTGACGGCTCTAGCAAGAGAATTTTGTATGAGTTGGAGGCGCTTAAGTTGTGTGGAATCAAGATTTAAGAACAGGGAATTGCAATAGTCAAGCTTTGAATGGACGATGGACGTAGCAATGGTGGAAGCAGTTTTGAAATCAAGCATGGGTCGGATGCGTCGGAGGTCCCGGATGTGCATGAAGCAGGAGCGCGATAGATTAGAGATGTGGTTAGAGAAGGAGAGATGTGAATCAAACATTACACCAAGATTGCGGACCGGAGCTTCAGAGGCGAAGGTAAGAGATGAAGAGTTAGTCGGTAGGTGTATTGAAGGGTCAGGAATTTTCTTGATTTGGTCAGGAAGGCCTAGAATAATGAACTCTGTTTTGGAGGGGTTGAGGCAGAGGAGGTTGGACGACATCCATTGAGAGATCAGATTGACCACATTGAGAAGTTCAGCAATGGAGGTGGAGAAAGAGCCTGGGGAAAAGGATATGAAGAGTTGGGTGTCGTCTGCATAGGTTAATGAGGTAGGAAAGGACTGCAGCATATCCTGGAGCTGCATGCAAGCTTCAAAAACCAGGATGGAATCCCATCCGCTCCATCTGCTGTACGACGTAAATGATCGAGAAGGTAGAACGTTCGTATCTCAGAAATGAAAGGACGATTGTCATAGGCTGTCAAACGACTTAATGGTGGAACATAATTTGTGTCGGTGGAAATTCTGGCGTAGTTATCATTGAGCTCAACAGCACTGATTTAATTAATGTCTTGTTACATTACCTTAGGCCTACATGTTTGAGAACTTATGTAGTACAATTTCTATAGTGCGCTATGCATTGATGACACTCCCAAAAAGAATGTCAATCCGGTCCACTATTATAAAAGTCAGTCCTATTAAGAGACAAAAAGGGTAGCCTGTGTACCCTATATAAGTAGAACAATCGTTTGTACCACAATGTTGACATTCTCAGAGAAATATTCAAAGCTAGAACGGGAAATGGGTACAATACTGGCCTATACAGTATAGGCCTATGCCATAGATTGAGTATTCGTGACTTTCGGATTTAATATTCGTAAATATTCGTGAATATTAAGATTTTTTAATATTCGTAAATATTCGTAAATATTCGTTAACGGATTAAAGTGAACCATCGAAACCGCAATGTTACTCGGTATTAAGCAGTATAAGTTTCTGTATGTCTCCATGACATCCACTCACATTCAGGGCAAGGCTGGATTAAAATAGGCCTATGCAAGGCGCTTATTTTGCTGAGATCGTGATAATTTTTGCTTGCAATCTGGCACTATTATTTCCTTCGTTGGCAATTATATTTATTCATCCTGCTACACTGATATAAAACTACTTTATCAATTTACAGTTACTATTATAGGCAGTTAAAGTTTATTTTTAATTTAGCCTACTATTGCTGCTACTTGCCAACTACCATCGGTGCATGACTCTGTCTCTTTTCTGCCCGGGAGGATGGTCGGAAGTCAGACAAAGTGACCAACATTAACTGAGTATGGAATGTGATATGAATGCCGCATGGCCACATTGGCCAGACCCTGCAGAGACCTTGAAGTTTTTAATAATAAATCTATTAAAGTTATATTCATTTACTGATATAGGCCTATGCGTAGGCCTAGGCTGACTCAATTTTGTACAATTCATTCAGTGAAAGTTAAACATTTTCACAAATAGCAAAATAGGAATTAAGAATAGAGATTTTCTTGAAAGAAGAAGAATAAAGAATTTCTTGAAATAACATAATATTTTACGAATATAATATTCTTTGGCAGTTTTAATATTCGTTAATATTCGTGAATATTTGAAAATCTTAATATTCGTAATATGCGAATACTCAATCTATGGCCTATGCAGTATAGGCCTACACTACGATGAGAATTCTAAACCAAGCGGATTTTTGCACGCACGATAATAATTATAAGCGCTCGTGAATAAGCCGGTGCCCTGCGCTTAATTGAGTTTAGAATGGTGCTCTAGTGCAGGGCTTAAAGTGTGGCTGGACGGTCATGGACGGCGTCCATGCACTTATTTTAAAATCTGAATGCCGTCCAGCCACTTATTGGCCAGTAATGACTGGAAAGGTAAGGGGCGTCCAGGCACTTCTTTTGGAAAGATAAGGGCGTCCAGGCACTTATTTTCCCACACTTTAAGCACTGCTCTAGTGTTAATTTTCTTCTTGTTTTTCTTTCTTTCGTTGGATGAATTTCTCAACAGATTCAAGAATTTCGATCTGGAGCGAATCGTCAGAACGTTGAAACCGTTCAGTCGAAGGAGGAAATCAAGAAACTAAAAACCTACTTGAAGGATGCAAGGGACAAACTGGCAGAACTAGAAGAAAGAGTACGTCCATATAATTATATCCTTCCGTTGAATGACTAAATAAATTAAAAGTTGTTAACTAATTAAATATGGAATGACTGAAGGTAGAGGCAAAGTTAACTTCGTTAACGTAGATCGATTAATAAAATTTAATGTGAGTTCGTATATAATATTAAATAAACACACAAGCACAATCTGAGAGCCGCTGAAGAATGGTTTTTATGGCAGATCCACAGAGAGATGAACTTCAGCATTTGTAGTTGGAACTGTTTCTGGCAGTGCAATTCGTATTTATCTTTTTGTACCTGTGCTTACTGGACCGGTACACTGTTCCTCTTAATACAGAACAAAGAGTCGAAGCATTTCAAAAATCGGCAAGTTGTTGCAAACTGTTGCACATATACTGTATAAGTGTAGGCCTATACAATGTCATGTCTTTAATACGTGCAATTTAGGCATAGCCTGTATTTAGGCCTATGCATTTCTGACTCACTATAGTAACTGCACTTCTTACAGAACCGCTTAAGTAGGGCCCACCTGCAGATACACAACACGGACCTTTAACAGTAGCGTATGAAAACTGTTTCCTTTAATTTGTTAAAGCGCTGAACTGTTGAATTATTCTTACAGAAGCGCTGCATAAAATGATACACGAATGAATGAACGAAAAAACGAATGGATGAAAGACCGAATGAACCCATGAAACATTTATGAATATAAATGAAACATTTATGAATATGAATGAAACATTTATGAATATAAATGTGACATTTATGAATATAAATGAAGCATTTCTGAATATAAATGAAACATTTATGAATACAAATGAAACATTTCTGAATATAAATGTAAACAGTCTACGTCTACGAAAACAGTTAAAAAATAATATATGACTCCATGCCTTATTAAAATCGTATTTGACTGTTTAGTGTGGAAGGTTGTCTCGTGAGTTGGAGACGTTGAGACAGGAGAAGGCGCAGAGGGAGAGGGAGCTGGAGGCGGAGAACGATGACCTGAGGAGAAGTCTCGCCAGGATCAGAGCGGAAATGGAGGCGACGCTCAAGGAACTTCAGGATATCATCGACTCGAAACTCGGACTCGAACTCGAAATCGCCGCTTATCGCAAACTGCTCGAAGGCGAGGAACACAGGTAGGGCCTACGAGGCATTGTCGAGGCAAGGCAATGCAGACTAAAGCAAGGCAAGGCAAAGGAAGGCAAGGCTAGACTCAACGGGGTAGGGCGACGTAGGGCATGCAAGGCAAGACGAAGCAAATCAAGGCAAAACATAGTAGGCCTATAGGCCTATAATAGACCAGTGATTCCCACACTTTTTTGGCTTGCGGCACACTAAGAAAGAATAAAAAATTTCTATCTGACCGTTTTCTTGCAACGCCATCTTGGATTCAGTTAGCGAAAATTTAAAAAAATACTTTGCGAAACTCAGATTGAAGCGTTGTTTTGTCTTCTTACCATCAGGTAGACATCTGGAAGGGCGCTATATAGATTTTAGTTGATTGGTTTATTGACTAATTGATTGATTGATTGCTTGATTGATTGATTGATGGGAGCACATTCTTTTAAGATCAACGTCTACGATATTTCAAGGGGTTTCTCGTCGCGCGCGGTTATGCTATTGAACGCGAGCAGACATTATTCCACGATCGTTATATAAAAATATATACTAGCTTATTTAAGACTAACTAAACGTACTTTGAACTTCAATTATTCTTTATCACTCATGTTAACATTTTCTGCGTTATTGTCAGAATGTCTTTTTCTCAATAAAACGAATATACTACTACACAAAATTATTATTCAGATAACATAAATTGATTCTTGATGTTAATAAACTGTTCATTTATTGCTAGGGTTGGACTAAAAACCATCGTGGACGGTTGGATGTCTGGCGCACAAAAGGATCAGAGTAGCAGTAGTAGGTCAAATACATTACTCAGTATGCATTATAGCAGCGGTTCCCAACCCGTGGCCCGCGGGCCAAAAGTGGCCCGCCAGGCCTCAGAAAATGGCCCGCCAGTCTCAGAAATGACCCTCATCTCTCAAAGAATTATAAAAAATATATGAAAAAGTTAAACAATTTGGACAGGATAGAACACATTATTATTTTACATAAAACATTATATTTTGAATCAATTATAACAATTTTATATTCTTTAGTTAATACAATGTTAACCTTGTGGCCCCCTAATGTCCTTCAACTAAGAAAAAGTGGCCCTTGTGTCCTCGAACTTAGAAAAAGTGGCCCTCTAGTCAAAAAAGGTTGGGAACCACTGCATTATAGCATGGAGATTTCTATCATGTTTGTAAATGTTTCGCGATGCAATGGACCTAGCATCAATATAGCATTAAATAAAAATAAGCGAAAGACGAAACCTCCACACATACACACATACACACACATGCATTATTATTGACGACGGCTAAGCCCATATATCTGAATTGTTCTGATGTTATAAACCTACGAGTTAACTTCATTAATTGTAGCCTTTATTTTCTTCCTTCGACCCGCTGAATAATATGATCCTGACGTGACTTGCTGAAATTGAATAGTTGGCATCCTTATGATTAGCCGCCATGACGCAATTATGATTAATCAACAATCGCGAAGGAGAAAAATGATGCGAAACCTGGCTTCCCCATGTCTTTCTAGACTAAGTTTACGCCTCTCTTGAATTCCGTATTCAGCGAAATGATCACCAAAGCAAAGCAACATTAAATTATCATTATAAATCGAAGTGTGAGCTGTGCAAGATCATTAATACACCGTGTATTTATGTGAATGGTGTTTTACAGTACCAACTACACCAACATCTGGTGCAGATCCTCTGCGAATGAGTCAGATCATCAAGGGCGAAATCTCGGCTAAGACGACCTACCAGAGAAGCGCGAAAGGTCCATGCGCCGTCGCAGAATGTGCCTCCGACGGAAAGTACATAGCCATTGAAAACACAGGACGAAAGGTAGGCTATATCGCAATTATAATCGAATAAATAATAATATTAATGATAATAATCATAATAATAAATAATAATTCTAAATCTGACTTGTCAGAATTGGATCAAGCGCAGCCGTTTCAGAACCCACCAACTTTATGAGGGATTCGAACTATACCTCGGGTAAAAAAATAACAATAGTAGTATTAGTAGTAGTAGTAGTTTGGTATTTGTTGTAGACTTGTAGTGGTAGTAGAAGTAGTAGTAGTGGTAGTAGTAGTGGTAGTAGTAGTATTAGCAGTCAAGGCCGAAGCCAGGATTTGATTTTGGGGGGTGTTTCTTTCCCGCCCAAAAAACTGATGACCTTTTTTAGTCATTCGGCCGAAAAATCGTTAGAAAATGTCACCAATTAATTCAATTTTTCATTGGGGGGGGGGGTGTTTTCATGGTTTTATTTCCTGGTTTTTGCATCATGTGCTCATAAATGCATTCAATTATTTTTACATTTTCCATTTCGCGGGGCGTTCAAACACCCAAAACACCCCCTGGCTACGGCCTTGGTAGCAGTGGTGGTGGTAGTAGTGTCGTAGTAGTGGTAGTAGTAGTAGTAAGTTTTGTATAGTAGCAGTAGGAGCAGTTGTATTGGTGGTGGTGGTGGTGGTGGTGGTGGTGGTGGTGGTGGTGTGGTGGTGGTGGTGGTGGTACTAGTGGCAGCAGCAGCAGTAGTTGTAGTAGTAGTTTATCTATACATTTTTAATTACATGTAGCTCTTACTGCTCGTGATAAGAAAAATGCAAACTTGTACATTAGACACTTTATATAATACTGCTGACGGTGTACCAAAATTCAATTTTTTTAAATGGCACCATCAAAAGTTTGAAACTTCCGGCCTCAACTGATCAAGCCATTTATGATTTTACCTTATCCCACCTTTAAAAGGCTACAATATATAGGCATCGCGTGTTGGCTGCTACTTTCACCAGCACTTACCAGTATAATATTCATTTAACGTACGGTACGTCAATTGCTGTCAATTGAACCCTATGTTTCTTTCTAACTGCATCGGTAGACCTATATGTCAGCAAAATCTCAACAAAATGAATAATAAATCATCATCGATTTGAGTCATTATTTCTTTGCTGTGTGTAGGAAGAGAATCTCGGAGGTTGGAGAGTGAAACGCAACGTTGACGGAATCGACAAAGTGGAATTCATCCTTGATAGAAACCTCACGATTAAGCCGCTCAGCAAAATCAAGGTGAATGGCTTTTCTTATCGTGCTGTTCTTGACAAAATGGTTCTAAATGGACTTGTGCAGTTATAGAAGGACTTGTGTGCAGTTAGAAATAGTAAAAAAATATAAAAAAAGAGCATTTTAAAGCTTCGTGTATGCCTACAACCAGAAAGTTGAGTGGACGTGCACATGACGATGAATCTTTCTTTTTGACCAGGCCTGAGTTGGGAGCGCCTCTGAGTAGAGATCTTGAAGGAACGCTATATAAATTTATGTGATTGGTTGATTGATTGATTAATTGATGAACTAAGGCGATTTAATAAGAATGCATGACATCAGTCTCTTGAGCCAACGATGAGAGACGTCTCTTTGAGTATTTCATAATAATTAACTTCACATAATTAGCTTCGTATAATAAATTAGCGTCATAATTAAGTTTCATAAAATAACTTCTGCGTATATGAGGATGATGGATCAGTTCTTCCATCGCCCTCAGGTCCTGCTATCATAATTTTCAAACGATGTGCCCATTAAATAATGCATCTGAGTTCGCTAGGAGCCGCCAGTGTAATAGTTATCTTCATCTATTCTCTCATCAGTGTGATGCACATGTAGTTGCACACGTTCTATAAGGTCCTGCAGATGGCCTCTTCGCCGGTATCGATCCCTCCCAATGAATTGATTAGGCACGTGGGATCATTCACAACCAATCACGGTTTCAATAAAAAATATTACATGCCACACCACGTCCACGATGCACCCGTGTCAGCCTGACATAGAATCCTTTAAATAAGGTAGGCCTATTTTTGGGCAAATTAATTTTCATCTCCTTTGTTTTGAACAATGACACTAACAGGTATTCCTACTAGATAAATTGTTTTACCCTGTTTTTAGGGCACTTAAAACATTTAAAACACATAAGAACACTCAGAGTCAGTAAATAAATTCGAGTTGCCTTTATCTGAGCATTGCTTGATGATGATGGTGCTCTGCCCGAAGGCAGGTTCATTGGCTTGACGCCCCTGGGGATGAGATGAGTGAGGTGGTTTCCCGTTGCCTTCCCCACAGACAATGATGGGTAAGCAACTTGCCCAAGGTCGCTCCGCAGGAGCTTGCGCCCCTTCGTCCCACGCGTGCTAGCCCGAGATATCTAAATCTCTGAACGTCAACTCCCAGCCCGGGGCTTGAACCGCAGTCCGTTGCAACCAACAGACGAATGCAGCGCGCGCTTACCGGTGTAGCTAACTAGGCTATCTGAGCATTGCTTAGGAGTTAGGACACTTAAAACAATTAGAGTCACTTTAAATTTTGATTACAGCATAATTTTTTTTATTATGCGCATTTTTCAAAAAAGGGGATAGAATGATTTATCCCCCCGGATAGTATAGACCGGTTAATTCCATCCGGGGGGATGGATTAATTCATCCCCCCGGATACCTTTCAGGGGGATACTCCGTTTCGTGTCACCGGCTACCCCATGCACAGTAAGGCGTGTGACGTATTTATTTAGTTATTTATTTATTTCAGAAATTTATATAGGGCCTTTCAAGGTAGGCTACTCAGAAGCGCTCCCGGCCCAAACACGGCTAGATGAAACAGTTTTTAGGTTCTTAAGAAACAGAGTGGCGTAACCCCTGGGAATTAAGCGCAGTCACAGGGAGACCATTCCAAGTTGTAGGACCAGCAACAGAGAATGAACGACGCTGTCGGATAGCAGTCCGTGAGCGGGGAACCAGAAGCTCAGCTTGGTTCGCCGATCGAAGGTTGGATCGACGCTGAAATCCCAAGGTGTCACTTCAGAGTTCTCGAAGATACGGTGGAGCTAGTCCTTCAATACACCGCTTAACCAACGCACAGACCCTGTATGCAATTCGCATAGGCATATGCTCTAACCAATGCAGCCAACTGGATCAGCAGAGCTTGCACTTTGAACCCACCTAACGATAGTCTAATAGAATATATTTTTATATTGTAAATTTTAAATGTAGGCATGGTGGCTTATAATCGTAATCGTGATCGAGAATTTATATAACGCCACTTCAAGGTAAACTCCTCGAGTCCTCAGCCTCAAGATGAACTCCTCAGCTTCAAGATAAACACCCAGCCTGCACAGCATCATGCAGCCACAAGAGAATGGGTTTGAAACGCTTGCGAAAAAGGACAAAGAAAGACAAAAAAGTTAATGGGTGAGGTTCAAACATGTTTAGACGAAGACTTCGAAACTCTGGCAGAATGAATGGATGACAGAAAACCGAAGAAACGTGTGAACAATGAACTTCGTCCAACAAGAGTGATAGCCTATTATTGTCTGTCCTTAATGCGAATCATGAATTAGGAATCAGTGACGCTGCTGCAGATATTGCGACAAGCAAACTCGCGGAGAGAGAGAGATACACTTAGACCTACACACGAATACACGAGGCTACACGGACACACATACACGAAAACATAATAAGCCAATATATAGACTATATAATAAAGTATATTTACTACTACATACATAATGTATAGATGCTATAACGCCCACGCAAGCGCGCGCGCACACACAGACACACATGGATACTGACCCAACCACGTGAACACAAACAAGCCATATATGAACTTATAGGCCTACGAACTCACCCACACAGACATAAGGGAACACACAGAAACATGCACAAGTCCACAGCCAGATATTCGCGTGATATATGGACAAATGCAGACCTTAATTGATCCAGCGCCGATGCAGTCTGGAGAGCTTTCGTAAATTGCCACTTTGTCTCTAGCACACAGCAAATGTCGATAAAAATAGAGGAAAACAGAGAGCGAGAGAGATGGGGGGGAAGGGGGTTCGAATCCCTCTCTACCCAGATATCATCAAATTAATAATGGAATCAGTTTAATTGCCTGCGACGATGTTGACCATAGTCCAGTCATTTGCCCAGCGATGCGCGCTGGACCATTTGTCCAATATAGGCAGTGGCGTAGCCAGCTATTTTTTCATGGGGGGCAGTGGGGTGGCAGCTTAAAATGATGGGGTGGCTGCCGTTAGCAATTAAAGCGTGCATCGGCATCGGTATATTGCCATAGACTATGTATTTTTAGATTTTGGGTGTATTACAGTATTGGACATAATACGCATGCAAGCCTCACTAGCTTGTCTGTCCCACAGTGCACTATAGTGGCCTGTCCCACTTTCCAATCACCCACCCTATAAGAAGTTGTACAGGAAGTTGTATAAAAAAATAAAATAAGTCATAAATTATATAGCATTCTTTAATTCTTTATCACTCGTAAAAGTAAAAAGTAAAACAAACGCAGGGATTGGGGGGGCAGCTGGGGGGCAGCCCTTCCATTTGGGGGGGGGGGCGGCTGCCCCCCCCGTGCCCCCCCGTAGTTACGCCACTGAATATAGGCTAATAATTATAGCCTACCGTAAATCCTTTGATTTTGTACAACTCGGAAAAATCTGTCATGAATCTAATATTAGTGGAAAAATTGAGGAAAAGTTCATTCAACTCTCAATGAGACGTTGAAAACGATAGAAGGCTTAGTGGAAAGCGAAATAATAGCATGCGTGTGTGTGGGTGTGGGTGTGGTAAGGATTTTTGGCGTTCAGTTGTAAGCCTACACAAAATGTGCAGTTCTAAATGGATCTGTGCAGTTGTAGAAGCAATTCTGTGCAGTAAAAACTAGTGAAAAAGGTCATTGACCTGCGAGTGGTAGTAACCATGGAGGATGGGAAGGCAAAGAAATGGTTTGTGCAGTTCTAAAAATTCCTTAAAACAGCCCTGGGGTGTGGGTGTGGGGATGGGTGAGGAGAGGGCATGCGCAGTAGCTGAGTTAATAGGCTTAAGCAAATGAGTCTGGCTGACGATGCCAGCAAATGCGTCGTAATTCTATTGGTTTTTTGTGCAATCACGTGATCTACGCTGGCTCCCTGCTCTAGCGACATTATGTCCAGCCAGTAAACTACATTACGGAGATTTGTATATATATATATATACGGCCTCTGTTTGGCAAGCCCGAGCATACGATGGCAGACCCACAATTGACGCTGCGTCCATTCATATGGATGGCTTGAGCATAGCAGGGTTTGACCAGATGAGACTTTTGATTTATGTAATTATGTAATTGAATGTTCGAATAGTGCCATTCAGAAGCCACAAATCATGCAGAGGCGCGTCGTATATCCTACGTGGCAAAGCAAAACCATAATCGAATAGATAGCTGCTGTCCAAGCGCTTACCGATATGAAGCAACGAAAGAGGGAAAAGACTTAAAAATGCTCAGGTCGCCGCCACTCAGATTCTTGCTGCAAGAGAACTTAGTCTAGGATACGCATATCGAGGCTGCACACTATCATTTTCGCACCTTTCAATCATTTGTAAGTGCAGAAGGATTCCTTCCATATTCAGCAAATGACTGCAGAGTAGGCTATATGAATTCGAGAAACATCTGAGGCAGAGCGTATAGGCTAAAATAATGTTCCAGAATAAACTATCTCGCTTCGTTTGCCATGATAAGATTATATATGGTCATATATGCTGATCTGTTGTCATGGTTACGATTTGACATTGCAATTCATTTTGACGTCGTCATGACAATGTTTGCTTCGGCAATGCGTTGCGATGTTGCCATGGTAACTGTCTCCTTCAGAGATAACTATTGTGCTGTTGACATGGAAATACACTGCCTCGTTGCTATGGTGATGCCATGTCATTAAACTGCACTACGATATTGCCATGGCAATTCCTCTTCGTTGTGACATTGTCATTGTCGTGTATTGTCATAGAAATGCTTTATGAATCGTCAAGGCAACTGTTGCCAGGCAACTACTGTAAGCTAGCTGTTGTGAAGACAACATAATAATTATACCAACAGCGTTGTTTCTTTGTAGATTTGGGCGCAGGGAACAAAACCGTTCAGCGCCCCGTTGTCTGATATCGAGGTGAATCTGTTGAGTTGGGGAGTCGGTGCAAACATAATCACAATGCTACTCAGCTCAACAGGAGAGGTGAGACTTCAATGAAACGCCCACCACAGCAGAATAAGTCCAGTCTAATTTTGTTCAATAACTTCTATAGCCACACAATAAAGATGCTATATAAGATCGTCGTATGCATCTTGGCGTGTATACACTGTACAGCTACAGCTGCTACACACAGCATAGATAAGTGCACACTACAACACTTTGAAGAAGGAAGACTTAAAATGCACACATTGACGATACATAAGGATATGGAAAAGAAAATCAACGCGTGCGAGATGTGGATTTGGAGGAAGATGCTAAAGATCTCATGGATGGAAAGGAGAACTAACGAGTCGGTGCGTGAGGAGCTCGGAATAGAGAGGGAGGAGACACTGCAACAAACAGCAACCAGGCGGAAATTCAGCTACTTCGGCCACGTGATGAGATCAAACGGTTTGGAAAAGGAGATGATGACGGCATGCGGTGAAGGAAGGAGAAGACGCGGAAGACCAAGGAAAAGGTGGATGGATGAAGTACAGGAAAAGTCTGGAATGAGCTTGGAAGAGCTAAGAGAGGCGACAATAAACAGGAGACAATGGAGAGGATACATCATGACTCTCCCTAATTAATGTTAATTTACGACAATAATTAAGCAAAAGTCTGATTCTTTCTGCCTTCTATAATTATCTTCTGGTTTATCCTAATTGTAACAGAAATTTATGTAGCTCAATCTGCTTTGAGAGAAGCCAATCCAAGATGGTGACCAGAAGCGAATGCTAATAACGGTCGACGAGTTAGAAGTCCATTTAGACCTTAGACCTTAGCATTGGGGGGTGGGACCTCCCTCTGTCTCCCTAAGTCTCCGCCCATGGACCTTAGGCCTTTTGGCTTGGGTCAGGCACTGATTAGTGATTACCCAATAGGGGTAACCTATGTCGGAGTAACAATTTCCCCCAAGAAAAACTGAGCGGATTTGTGCACATGCATATTGCATAGCCTACATGGACAATTGGACACGCTGGTAAATTTCGGTAAAACAGAAAGTAAGACTATAAATAAGGTCATCAGTTGTTTTAGCAGCGAAAATGGTAGTCGTCTATTTTTCAGAGATTTTGACCAAAAGACTAAAAAAATTATCAGTTTTTTCAGTTTCGGAAATGGGAGATTTTCGAAATTTTTTACCAAATGACTAGAAAGGGTCGTCAGAAATTTGACTGATGCAGGGTGTCGTCGGTGGCTCAGCCGTCCGCCAAAATAACCGAATACCCCACCCCAAGCAGAGGGACTAAATTAGACACGGCTTGTGCATTATACCCCAGCGCAATCACTAGTTACTAAATTCAAGAACCATTACGATTACGATTACAATTACGTTTAAAATTACGATTACGATTACAAATTTGATTACGATTACAATTACGATTAGGCCTACGATTAAAATTACGATTGCGATTACAAGTACAATTACAATTGCGATTACGATTACGATTACAATTGCGATTACGATTAAAATTACGATTACGATTAAAATTACAGGAGAGGGCTTCGCACGTTCAGCGGACCATCTACACTTCGTAACCAGTTCAAACGTCGTCTTCATCCTTCGTCTGTTCTGTTGGGTCTGCTGGGTCTGAGGAGAGGAACTGATCGCGTTCTGTGTCTGATCCAGTTGGGTCTGCGCTTTAGAGACCTACAATCCCTACATGTATTATACAGACGAGGTTCTTTGCTAAAGAGGTGGTGGGCTGTTATTCGTCTTTAGCAAGGAACGCCGAGTTTTGATCCGATCAATTTTGGTTAGACTTAATTTATTAACTTATATATATAGAATTATTGTTTAAAAGTTTAGGTTCTTATCACTTTAAACGGTTTGAACAGTTTAAGCGGTTTAAATTGTTTTTAAACAGTTTAAACGGTTTGAACAGTTTTAACGGTTTGATCAGTTTCAGCGGTTTGAACTGTTTATACAGTTTAAACGGTTTGAACAGTTTGAAAGTGTCGGTCCGCGATTTGTATTTTATTTATCTTGCGTATATATTTATGAGGATCAGTAGGCTCTTAGACGTTGGTTGTTTTTGCTCTGTATGATTGCTTTGACTAGATTAATTATGCTAGCATTTTCATTTATTCAGTGTTGTTGAGTGCACGCCATTTTGTATTTAAATTGTCCGTTTTCAAAGTGTTTCTTTTCTGTGTGCATCTTTTATATTAACTGTTTTATTTAGCATTTTTCTTTGCGTTTAGCTCTTCGTTAACGCCCCTTCAAGAAACCTACTCGGAGCCGCTCCCAGCCCAGCCACGGCGAAAGAAAAAGACTTGAGAGATTTATGAAACAAAGTTTGGTCAGATGTAGCAAATGAAACACTGAAGGAAGGTCATTCCAGATGGACGGTGTCACGAAATAGAGTATCCCCCGTATTAATTGCATCCCCCCAAATTAAAAAAAGTCGAAAAAACCGCTTCCGCGTGTATTTTGTTTTGCAAATTAATTTTCATCTGCTTTGTTTTGAACAATGACACTAACAGGTATGTTTATTCCTACTAGATTATCTGTTTTACCCTGTTTTTAGAGCACTTGAAACATTTAAAACACTTAAGAACACTGAGAGTCACTAAATAAATTCGAGTTGCCTTTATCTATGCATTACCTAGGACATTTAAAACAATTAGAATCACTTTAAATTTTGATTACAGCATAAATCTTTTTATTATGCGCATTTTTCAAAAAAGGGGATAGGATGGTTTATCCCCCCGGATAGAATAGACCGGTTAATTCCATCCGGGGGGATAGATTAAGTCATCCCCCCGGATAGCTTTCAGGGGGGGTACTCCGTTTCGTGTCACCGGCCCTACAACCGAGAAAGCTCTGCGCTGTCTGGCAGCTAAGCGAGCCCGTGGAACTATAGGAGTTGTCCCTTCATTGTAGGCTGTAAGTTCATTAGATATGACATTTTGATATCGTAAGCGAAGAAGGCAGTGTCGAGGCGTCCAGGAATATAAATTGTAGTGACCTTTCACAGAATGACTTCTGGTTGACATTTACGGCAATGCAGTACGGTAGGCTACTCTTATAGGCCTACTTAGTCCTTCCCGTGCAGGTCTGCACATCTCCTCCTCTCGTCCCTGTCCATTGCCATTTAAAGTTCAATCAATGTATCTATCAGTGCAGTAATGATACGAAACACATGCATATATATAAGTCTATAATTTTATAGATAACCTACGTTTGTATATGCGTACGCATACTATATAATTATAGTCTATAGTATATATAAAATAATATTATATAATATAAATTTGCGCAAAAGTGATTGGGTATCGCGCCATTGATGGGCGCCGCGCACAAACCGCGCTGTCGCGAGATTCTCGTCCATTGGCTTGATCAAAGAAAGAAGCCGACATTATCCTTATAATATAATTATTAGGAATCTACGCTATAGAGTTAATCTAAATTATTATCTTACTTATCTTATCTTTCTTAATTTAATCAAGATTGTGAAATGCAATTTGTTTATAGGCCTACATGTAACAGTCGCTTCCACTGTTTTCGTGTTGATCATATCTTTGTCGCTCAAATAATTTGATAGGCGATTTATTTTCGTTATGATTCGAAGCAAGTTCTGCTTTGATGAAATTATGTGATGTTTGTCATCTTGAAGACAATGAATAGAATCACGTGCATGGCTTGCTTTTCTACGTTATTAATCGACGACTTTTTGTATATTATTTTGTGTTATTTCTATCTATTGTTATTCATTGCTGCTATTTCACACCTTGTAGCCTAACAATAGGCTGTAATATTCTTCACCGTGTGGCCTATATCAGGCCACAATTTGGCACTGAGTTGCCTAGTATCAGGCTATAATTCACTTCAGTACGTGTGCTCTAATATTAGACTACAGTTTCGAGTTGGTTAGTCTTGGATTAGGCTATTATTTCGCATGCATTAAAGTCTTCATCTCTTGAGGAGAATGGCGAGCTTGCCAATGCAGGGCTGTTTTTAAGGAATTTTTAGAACTGCACATCCACTTCTCTCCTTTCTCTTACTCCATGGTAAATTACTCCCAATCTGAGGAAAATGACCTATTTTTACTAGTTTTAACTGCACGGAACGTGACGGAAGTGCTTCTACAACTGCACGAATCCATTTAGAACTGCACATTTTGTGTTGAACTGCACGTTAAAAAGCCCTGTGCCAATGTGAATATGCCACGTCCTTTGCCTTCTCATGCCCTTTAAAATGCATGCAGATCAGGCGTTTCCTCCGCACTCCGTATGGAACGTATACGGATGACCTTTACAGGCCTGGATTGTTAATGGTGTATAAATTTCCTCTGTATAGAACATCTGCTTGGGTATATATGCTGTCGTTCTTTCTGCGTGGATGAATAGAGACGTGTAGAAGATGCAGGACAAATGGTAGATGGGTGTTTCAGGTGTTATTCAGCCGGGATCTCTTTACGAGAAAGCTGCTCCATGGTCGTCAGCTGTATGCTTCCTTTCGCACTTTTTCGCTTTCGTTGCCTCTAGACGACTGACTCTCGTGAGTAATGCGTTTACGTTCGTGTCGCTTAATGGACTGTAAGCGCTTTCGATGCACCTGTTCGATGGCTATGAGTTTGCGGGTTATAAGCTAGCGCTTGCCCGCAAAAAGCAGTATTGTCTGGCAGCGCTGATATGAATGCCGCCTGCTGAAGTGTAGAATAGGCAATAATTGGGTATGGTAGGATTTGTATAGGAGCTGTTCTTTCTATGATGCAGAATTTCGCTGAATATATGGTAAAAGAAGCTGTTTTTATTTCGATGAAACAAACGAATAATTATCTGTTGCTTTCGTTCAAAGTCTGTACTTAGTTTTTTGATAGTCATCACTCCATCCGCTAACATTATTTTCGTCCGCTACCACATCAGTCACCAACACAGTCGATGCTACCATTAACATTACCGTTGCTACCCATGGGCGGAGTTTATCAGGGACTATAGGGGTCTAAAGCTCCCCGCCCCCCAAGAAGCCCCATGGTCATGTTTTACCGTGTAAATGGTCTATTTTTTCGGGCTTAGCCCCCCCAAAAGACTTCCAACCGATGACTAAAAAAAAGGTCATCAACTTTTTCGGCCGGGGAATACATAGGCTATATCAAGTTCAACTCTACGGTAGTGGAAATAGCTGTACGTAGTAGCTGTCACCGTCATCGCCACTGTCACCGCCACTATCATGAGTCAATCAATGCCATGGTTAAAGCTATCGTTGTCATCACCACCACTACCACCACCAGTACCACCACCAGTACCACCACCACCACCACCACTTTCGCTACAACGACGGTGCCGATCACGGTCAACATCATCATCATTATCACTGCTATCACCAACAGCCACACCCAACCCAACGACAATCATTATCGTAATTATCGTAGCTGTGGCGAAGGTGTAGAAATAGTGAAATTTAGCTTCCCCCACAGTGCCTCCATGACGGAGTTTCACCAGCCCCTCCGCTGGGTGCATGGTCCTGGTGACCCTCTGTCTAGATGCAAGGTTTCAGGCCATTAACTGTGAAACTGTGGGCGTGCATTCCGGACCCACATAAAAATATTTAGGTGTTCATACATACACACATTCTTTATAGATAATAGGCCTATGTATAATATTATATAATCAAATTTGTAGGTGAATCACTTGGAAAATTATCGGGAACATTTTGGAATACGATTGAAGTTTCAACCAGCCAGCCTGCAGTCTTGTGTAAAATAGATTTAAATCGACTCTGAATCTCACCAGCAAAGTGTATCGATTAATAAATATACTCATTCTGTATTTATATGTACATATGTACATATGTATTATGTGTATATACTATAAATATGTATATATATGTATGTATATTATATGTATATATTTTTATATATGTATATACATAGGTTTATATGTATACGCAAATCAGTTTAATTAACGTTCATAAAACTCGGTCACAGCATTATATCCTAGAATCGCTATATTTTCTCTTTACACGTGAAATATATTCCAACTCTTCTTAACACTAACAATAACAGAAACAACAATATTGGCAGTATAGTAGCAGTAGTATAGTAAGCTATACTAGTATAAATAGGCCTCGCTGTAATTGCAATTGCAGTGGTAGACTGGCAGTAGATGTAGCATTATAGCAATAGTAGCGGTAGTAGTAGTAGTGGTTGCATGAATAACAAGAGAATAGTAGCAGTTATAATAGTGAAGAAAAAGGAGCAACAATAACAGAGCAGCAGCAACAGCAGAAGTAGCAGTAGTATAGCAATTGTAATAGTAGTAACAATAGCAAAAATAGCAGCATAAACAACACCACCAACCACAACAGAAAACAATAGCGACAAAAAATAACAAACAGTAATAGATACACGAATAGATCCACACAAAATTAGAATATTATTGGTCGTCTCTCCTATATACAATTATACATGTATCTCAATTCCCATCGTAACTGTCATCAATGGCCAGAAGCTAACATCGTATACAAACAACTCTCTATCTATATATAACTTATATAGCGCCAACGCCTACTTGTATAGGCAATAACTTAGGACATCTATCACTGCAGCCGATGCTAATAAGACATCAGCGGTTCGTGTGTAGTAGGGCACCAGTACGACGTATACGATTCGATTTGTCAGCGAGGCAAGATATAGCGCTGCGATTGCGAATTCGTCTGCTTCGTAATTGAAGTAAATCTCTTTAGAAGTCGTCGATGAACACTTGACGAGGTCGATCCATTAGATGCCGATACCACTGGTGACTGGTGAGCATTTGATGTAATTGAAACGATTTGATAAATATATGGCGAGCTATGACTCAAGTAGGCCTAGATATATCGTCCTGATTCTATAGTGGAAGGTATAGCCTTAGCTTATGCTATGTCGCTGCTACGTCTGATCTGAAGAAACGCTTTGTCCGTAGGTTTACAGGAGTAGTTAGATTTAGTTACAGAACATGTGAATCGAAATAACGTTGATCCAGTGAACTGACCCAATTCTGTTCGACCTGGCATACATGTACTTTCAAAGAATGCGGAACTGTTTGCGTGACCGTGCAGCTGACGTCCTCATGTCTTTGATCGCACCCTCCTCAGCCATTGTCCAGCATCTACACTGCAGCTCTTCGTCCATTATACTTAAATAGGTAGAATCCTTGGCACACGACTTCAGATCCAGTGACACTCATCTATACAGCAAATGAATCCTTCGTGACAAAAGTGAAGGGTTAGCCACGTTTTGAGAAGGTCCCTGTGGTCATATTCAATAGTTAGCTACGTTTTGAGAAGGTCCCTGTGGTCATATTCAATAGTTAGCTACGTTTTGAGAAGGTCCCTGTGGTCATATTCAATAGTTAGCTACGTTTTGAGAAGGTCCCTGTGGTCATATTCAATAGTTAGCTACGTTTTGAGAAGGTCCCTGTGGTCATATTCAATAGTTAGCTACGTTTTGAGAAGGTCCCTGTGGTCATATTCAATAGTTAGCTACGTTTTGAGAAGGTCCCTGTGGTCATATTCAATAGATAGCTACGTTTTGAGAAGGTCCCTGTGGTCATATTCAATAGATAGCTACGTTTTGAGAAGGTCCGTATAAGGTAATGTCGGCTCGTTGTTCTCTCTTTCCAGCGCTGATGAGACTACACTTTGTTCAGTCCACGTTTAGATGTATATTTGTAACGAAGGCTGGATGTCGAAGCTGGGATTTGGCATGGATTAATAATTCACGAATAGATTTTGGCCATCGTGCACCGACCCAGTTTATATGCTGAACTGACCTCTTTAATGCCAGACAGATGTCTGAATATTATTAGCAGAGATGCGAGGAGGATGTATGTGGTAAGTTGAAAGGTGTGTGTGTCTTAGTGGGAATGTAAGAATAGATTTAGTCATCGTGCACCGACCCAGTTTATATGCTGAACTGACCTCTTTAATGCCAGACAGATGTCTGAATATTATTAGCAGAGATGCGAGGAGGATGTATGTGGTAAGTTGAAAGGTGTGTGTGTCTTAGTGGGAATGTAAGAATAGATTTAGTCATCGTGCACCGACCCAGTTTATATGCTGAACTGACCTCTTTAATGCCAGACAGATGTCTGAATATTATTAGCAGAGATGCGAGGAGGATGTATGTGGTAAGTTGAAAGGTGTGTGTGTCTTAGTGGGAATCAGCATGTTTCCATCTTCGTGTTAAACGCCATGGACAAACGTGTGCTGGTAGGTCTACGTGTATTTGTATGCGTATGTGTTTGTAATGTGTGTTCGCGTGCATTATTTTGTTAGTTTCTGTGAGGGTTCGTGAGCATATGTATTCAGGGTGAGAACTGCCTGGGGGTTGGGGAGTTTAAACCCCCAGTCTTTCTTAGAGCCCCATATAGTAAAGTCTGTTTTTCACACCCTAATTCCAGGTGGATAATGGTTCAACCCCCCAGTTATTTTTCTACAATTCTCACACTGTATGTATTAGTGAGTATGTTCATGTGTTTTCGTGTGTGTGTGTGTGTGTTGTGTGTGTGTGCGTGTGTGCGCACATGTGTAGGTGCATGACTTCTACATTATTTTATAGGGTCTATGTAGCCTGTGTATGTGTTTCTGCTGTCCGCTTATACATTTATAGCATTGTATGTGAATGGATCTTTGTGTATGTGTGCGTGTGCGTACATCTTTGTGTGTCTGTGTTCTTGTGTGTTCATCTCTACATGAAGACATTATGTGAGAGTGTGTATTTTGCTGTAACCTATTATACATGTATGTGTCCGTGTGCATGTATATGTCTGCCTTAGTGGTGTGCCCCTGTGCATGTCCTTGTGTATCAGTGTGTGTATGATCGTGTGTGTTGCTGCCGAGGTGGTTGGTCATTTCATAAAGGCTGCGATGAAGTCGATTGGCATTGGAAAGACGATCGTCGAACTCTTCTCTGTTGAGATCTGACTGAGGGTCTGAAGGTAACGAAGCTGAAGCGCAGTGGATGATTCGTTGATGATGTCGGCGGCGTCCTTCAACGCCCTCGCAGCCTTCTGCTCACCCTCGGCCGCTATCACCTGCAACAACAACGACGACAACACATGCAGTTTCTAGTCAGGAATGATCAGAAGCATTTTTCTCAATTCAATTCAATTCAATTCGTTTATTGTTCCCAGTTCAAGCAATCGCCGTGCGACAAATATTAAACAATATAGGGATACAACAGGAAGACACAGAAGGGACCAGGGTTCTTGCATATTAGGGCAGAATGTGTATCATGAATTGAAATTAGAATGGTAAATTATTGACATTCATGAGTCCAACTGGACTTCGAGGTATAAGCAAAGTAAAATTGTAAAAACATAAAACCTCAACTATAGTAGCCTATATAAGTACAAAGAGCCTGAACTAATACACAAAACGAAATATCTTAACTAGCCTAATACAGAAAGGCACAGCAGGGCAAAAACCTTCATTAGCGAAACAGAATATCATTTGTGTTATTTAGATCTATATAACTTAATCATGATCAATTAGTTAGGCAAGCGTTTTTTAAAGGACAACACTTTTTACGGATATCGCGCGATAGACTATTCCAAACAGAGGGTCTAAAATAGTCGAGAGTTTGCCGGTACACCTATAAAAGAACATTGCATAACGACATTTCGGCCGCAAAGACAATTGTTCCAATCCATTATGCCGCAATAGAAACCATATTGCATTATATAGCCTCCATTTCTATAACAGCAATATCTACATGCAGATCTGTTATTAATTGCTGCCTTTCGACAGTGAATTTCCTATAGCCAAAAAACGAAAATACAATACTCTCATGGGTTAAAGTGGGTAGGGACGCATAGAAATGGCATTCCCACTGCTCTCAAAAATTTCTTGCCTGCGTTCCCACTGCTCACCATGGAGTGGAACCCTATAGTAACACGCACGCGTTCCAATAATGCTTTTCTTTGGAGTTCCCGCTGCTATAGCTAGCCAAACCACTTTAACCAGTGACTAAATAAATAGACTCATCGGCCAAAATAACGCTAGCATCACGGAAGCCAGTCGGCGAATGGTAGTGACACCTCAAAGGCATGAATACATCTTGAACAGACACCGTCTGATCGTCTACTTTCACGCTTCAAAGTTTTGATTCTGATTACCGTGGTGCAATGTGGTTCATTTAATGGTTTGAGTATGGTCTGGTTGGACCATAATTATCGTCGTTGTCGTCGTCGTCGTCATGTCATCATCATCATCATCATCGTCGTCGTCGCTATCATCATCATCATCATCATCATCATCATCATCAGTCGTCATTGGCACCGTAACCAACACTACCGGTCTCCTCGTTATTATTGTCATTGTCATTATCGGCATCAGCATCAACATTATCGTACAAAGACTAGCCGCGGTTAAATACAAGCTCTTCAAATGAGCTTCAACCCTTCGGCAAATTTTTGTGAAGTCTTCCTGTCATTATTACTCATTAGTCTTTGGTCCTCGTTTCCCGTTCGTCTCTCCATCAATGGTACATCGTGGTGGCTGATTACAGACGATCGCATTTAATCTCTGGGTTCGAATCCTATACGCGGCTCAATCAAAGTTGCAGAACCTATCGTTATTTCTCATCACCGTTGTCGCATTGGCAGTTTTGCTACAGTATAATTGCGTTCTAGTTTGGTCTGGGCTGTCAAGTCATCGCTCATGGATCTCCCAGAGGTAGCATGAGTAGTGGTTATTTGAAATTTAGGTCACGACATCCTAACATCTAGCATGTCTCAACCGCCTGAGGCTGTTACTGCTAAAGATGCGTGTAGCACAGCAATTACATGTACCGGTACCTATCGTGCGACTGCGTTACCATATCTTGTAAGTACTTGTGTAACTGACAAGTTATATAGAAACCCACCTTTTAAAACCTTTTAACTAGGTCTTCGCATTGACGAAATTAGAGTTACTTCTCCTACTGGACTGGATTCCGATGGGATGGAAGAGAAGACGCGGGAGGCCGAGAAAGACCCTGCGAGACACGGTGGCACAGGATCTGGAGGACGGTGGAATGACGTGGGAGGAAGCGGAGAGAGAATTGCTCTTACCTTCAAATGATCGTACGTGTGTCCGACTTACCTTTGCTCTTACCTTCAAATGATCGTGTGTCCGAATTACCTTTGCGCTTACCTTCAAATGATCGTATGTCCGAATTACCTTTGCTCTTACCTTCAAATGATCGTATGTCCGAATTACCTTTGCTCTTACCTTCAAATGATCGTATGTCCGAATTACCTTGGCCCTTACCTCCAATGAACGTGTGTTGTCTTACCTTGGCCCTTGCTTCTCTGGCTGCTTCTGCCTCGGCAGCCATTGCCCTTTGCAACTGAACTGGAATGCGGACGTCTTTGCTGCAAAACACAAGAAATACATTTCAACAGGTGACCATGGTCTTATCAGCGCTGAAGTATTGTATTGTATTGAATTGTATAAAAACATTTGTAAAGCAAAAAAGAAGTACATGTAGTAGGGCAGGCCTCTGATAGCTTAGAACGCTATATTAATGTTAAAATTAATGTTAATATTAATATTAATGGTATAATATAGAGTTTATAGAGTTAATTCATCGTTAGGCAGTTAACCTCTGCAGCTTGACAATTACGACGACAGCACTTAAAGCTGCTGCTGCTGACGATGATGATGATGATGATGATGATGATGACGATGATGATGAAGACGACGATGATGATGATGACGATGACGATGATGATAATGATGATGATGATGATGATGATGATGATGATGATGATGATGATGATGATGATGATGATGATGATGATGATGATGATGATGATGATGATGATGATGGTGACGATGACGATGACGATGATGACGACGACGACGGCGATGACGATGATGATGATGATGGTGACGAAGATAATGACAATTACGGGGCAGAGAACAATGAAGGTAGATGATCATGCAGATGGAGAGGCTAGAATATAAATTATGTCGGAGTCGATACTTAACATTTCAACGCGTTCGACTTTAACTCCCCACGGATCGGTCGCTTCGTCCAAGCACGCCTAGACATTAGACAAGGCAACGGTGACGAAAGAGTTAATAACCAGCAACAGATAACAAATACAAAATGGTCTTTCTTCTCTTAAGGATAATAATTTACAGAATATGACAGACTGCAGATGACGATGACGAATGTTACAATGCTCTATAAGAGGTATAGCCTACCCACTACATTCTGCTGTACGGTACTACAAAGTGTTGGGCGCGGTGGTGTAGTGGGTATGTGCATTGCTTTGTAAACGGAGGTTTGCAGGGCAACTATATAATTATGTGACGCCGGGACTAGAAATCCGTCGCTTATCGCTGCTTATGGATATTGTACTAGAAGCTGACATATCCCAGAGGAAGGGGGGTTCAAGAATGTAGAACATTCTTCAATTTAGCAGATGGCTCTGATTTTTTTGCCATAATTCGCGAAGTATAATAGACCAATTTTGATGCTGTTTGCGTTATTTGATTCAGAATAGATTCCTTTATTGCAAAATGGCAGGATAATCCATTAGTGATTTAAGAGGACTTTATGTATAACTAGCTGGGGTACCCGGCGTTGCCCGGGAAATTTAGGATTCGACCCGCTTCGGCCACAACTCCACCACACAACACCCGACCACACTCCGGTCTGTACCAGTACGCCACCCGAGAAATTTGGGTCTCATGAAAATTACCACCCCCATCCCACCCCCACACCCAACCCAGCCCTCCACCCCAACCTCCTCCAACCCCACCACCCCACTCCACCCCATTCCACCCCCACTCCACCCCTAACCCCCTCCGACCCCACTCCACCCCAACACAACTCCCACCCCATCCCCCTACATCCCACCCCTCCACTCCCCACCCCACCCCTCCATCCACCCTCACCCCAACCCCACACCCCACCACACCCCAACCCCCACCCTCCACCCCACCCTCACCCCCTCCACCCAAAACCCCCACCCCTCCACCCCACCCCGACCCCACCCCTCACCACCCTCACCACACCTCTTACCCCCACCCCATTTCACCCCACCCCCTACCCCACCACGATCCCAACCCCTCAACCTCACCCACCCCCACCCCCATACCATCCCCACTCTACAACACCCCACCGCACTCCGACCTTCATCGGTACGCCACCCGCGATATTTGGGTTTAGGGACAAATTCCTCCACCCCCACCTCTTCCCACACCCGCTCCCCCACCCCACCACACTACGACCTCCACCAGTACGCCACCCGTGAAAACGGTGAAATTAGGGTTTCCAGGAAAAATTCCCCCTCACCCCATTCTCCTAACCCTCTCCCCGCCCCCCACCCTCTTTCCCACCTCACCCCACCACACCGACCTGCACCAGTACGCCACCCGTGAAATAAGGATTTTCGTTAAAATTAAATTAGCAGCTCTCGCCATTTATATAATGACCATGGAAGCGTTTAAGAAGGTGTTTAACCATCTTAATGTTTTCGCCCCCACGCTGGCCCCCTTGGTGGTAGAGATTCACCAACTACTGATCCGGGTGGTTCTGATGGCCCTCTATCCAGGGAAAAAATTTCATATAAATGGCTAAAAAAAATTGGAAAACAATTTGGGGGGTTCGGCCCCCACCCTGGCCCCCATGGTGGTAGAGAATCGCCAACCCCTCGACTTTGCGTCTCGTGCCGAGACCTACACAGTAGTGAAGGTTTGGAGTGAATAGCTCAAAAACTGTTGAAATGCATTCCGGACAAACAGACAGACAGACAGACAGACAGACAGACAGACAGACAGACAGACACACGTTACAGAATCTTCTCTTTATTTATATAGATATACTTCATGTATCTAATCTATGTCTATATGTAAGCCTATAACTGTATACATGTGCAATTGCACAATCCATATATATATATATATATATATATATATATATATATATATATATATATTATCGCTCTGACCCTCCGCTCTCTTTGTAAAAATCCTTCTTAGTCTTTCCTCTCTCATCATCTTAAGACAGTTTTATTTCGCCGCGCTAAGGTTTGAAGCGCCTCTGAGTAGTCCCCTTGAAGAGGCGCTATATAAATGCATGTAATGAATTAATTATATACATTATAATATATGCAATTATATATGCATATGCGTAATGTATGATTATTAGGATTGTATGCATCAGATTAATTATATAAGGATTATAGGTATCTCTGCAGTCGACCTGCATGAAGTGACTGATGTTCTCTCGGTCTGAGAGAATCTCGCTGAGTTTTTTCGTTCCCAAAACGTTTCTTAGCGTCGTCTGCGCGAGAAGACGAGTCGATCGATGCGCGTCTTCAATGTTCGTCACGGATATCGTTGCGTTTGACACACGATAGTAGACGACGGCGTCAACGGCCACAGTCACCGAATCCTTTGATAGAATCTAAGTTGACGATCGATAGAATCACGTTTAGAAAACACAATTTCAATCAATTTATCAATCAATCAATCAATCAATCAGTGAATCAAACCATTCATCAATCAATCGATCTATCAATAACTTTAAATCAATCAATTTCAATCAATCAGGCAATCAAACAATAACACAGCAATCAATTGATCAATCAATTTCAACCAATCAATGAACTTTTTGTATCCATCAACGATATCAAGTACTCACAGTGGCATGCTTAACAAAATAACAGGATATTAGCATCAAGTTTAGAACGCGTTCGACAATGTAGGCTAGTCCAAATGAGTTAATTTCATTAATTCAATTAATTTAACAAGTAACCTATAATAATTAAATTCAATATTGATTTTAGTAGTTAAATTAACGAATTTAAGACGACACAATAATCAGATTAAGATGAATTTTTTATTACGAACGCCGTTCGTAATGGGCCCATAGTATGCTATTGTAGGTCTTATAGGGGCGTCATGTATACCCTATACATGTAGTCCAGTGATTTTCAACCGAGGGTTCCGTGGCAGTTTGATAGAAATTTTTATGGCACCAACTGAAATCACATATGTATCAATACTGAGTAGATTCTTTTCCAGCCTTCAGCCATTCTTGTTTAAAATAACATGTGAATGTATTATTGTTTTCTACAGGGTGCGGCAAAATAAAGTAATCCCCTACGGCTTTTTGTCAATATCTTGGCCAAAAATAGGAATTTTTCAAATCCAGTTTTACGGGCTTGAAGGTAATTCATATCTACGTACAATAGCCAAATTTCATCGCCATATGTGAAACAGAACAAAAGTTATATCACTTTTAGTGAGGCCACCCACCGTGTTTTGACGATTCAAAAACGCGACGCAGCAAAAAGTAAGAAAAAAACCAATTTAATTATTCTGGCCAATATCTTGACCGGAAGTAAGAATTTCGAAATGAAATTTTTCAGGCTTAAAGACAGTTCATATCTACACATGATGGCCAGATTTCAGCAAAATATTTCAAACAGAATAAAAGTTATGGCACTTTTAAGGAGGCCACCCACCGTTTTTTGACGATTCAAAGACGTAACGCAGCAAAAAGTAACAAAAACACGATTTTATTTAGTCTCATCTCAAATGATTGTTATCAGATAGCCTTGATATTGTCAGATGATCATTGTTATAACTATTTAAAAAAGAAACAGGGTGCCAGCGTAGCTGCACGTCACTGAGAAGTCACTTAGCAAGATGACAATAAAATCGGTAAATAAGGAATCTGTCAGATTAATCAACAGCTCCATCAAGAACTTTGCAAAGAGACTCAAAAGAAGTTTTGGCACTGGTGGTGGGCACATTGATCACAAGTTGTGAAGCACTACCAAGTTCATTTGACAACAGTTATTTGAGATGAGACTTAATAAAAGCGTGTTTATGTTACTTTTGTTACGTTTCGTTTTTGAATCGTCAAAAACGGTGGGTGGCCTCACTAAAAGTGGTATAACTTTTGTTCTGTTTGAAATATTTTTATGAAATCTGGCCATCATGTGTAAATATGAATTGTCTTTAAACCTGTAAAGATTCATTTTGAAATTCTTACTTCTGGCCATGCATGATATTGGCAAAAAAAACTAATTTTTGCTGCGTTTCGTTTTGAATTGTCAAAAAACGCTGGGTGGCCTCACTAAAAGTGATATAACTTTTGTTCTGTTTGGAATATGTTTTTGTAATTTGACCATGGTACGTAGATATGAATTGCCTTTAAGTCTGTAAAGTTTCATTTAAAAATACGTATGTTTGGCCAAGATATGGGCAAAATACCCTAGGGGATTACTTTATTTTGCCGCACCCTGTATATTTAGGCTATGTCGTTCATTAGCATACTAGTTGTTCGGAAGGTACAGTCATCTAATCGGAGTCTAGGCTTATAGACTGCCTACGTTTCCAAATGTCCAGACGGGCAAACAAAGCATTTTCAAAATTGGTTCTAAACTACTTGGACGCTCGAGATATTGTTCTGAATATAAAAGAGACTACGCCGAGCATTAAGCCAACGACTTGTATGGCGTAATCATCTTTTGATAAGTTTATTTTTGAAGAGCCGGTGGTTAAATATTTCATCCAGAGGTAGCCTAGCGGATATTCGAATTTTTGCAAACGTAAAGGTTGAGCCTTACGTATAATAATAGCCATCTGTGGAATCTTTAACCGCCAGCCTGGGCCCCATAGTCTACTGCCCTACTGTCTATAGTATACATGTACATGTATATTTGCTTCTCAGAAAATCAATTAGCCTAGATGTGTGTTCATTGTGACAGAAGCATCTGTCAGATGCAGGTCAGATGCAGGGACGTAATCAGCATATGAAGCTGAAATTCCCCAAATAAGCTCAAGCCCTCTGCTTGTCATCTATTCGTGTCACTCACAACACTCATGACGGTTGAGTCTGAACGATTCTTTTATGTTGAAGATGAATCATTTTGTGTGTCTGCCTACGTGTCTCTCTAAAAGCTTAAGATGTGTCCAAGACTTAAACCAGGCACCGAATTTCGCAGTAAACTTGAAAAGGGATACTTTAACTGTCAACTTGTCCATAACACTGATCCCGAGAACAACGCATTTGTCATTTTTCAATATTCTATTCATTTGTCAGATGGATGGATAGTTGTTGGCGAAATAGAGCAGATAGATCTATGCAGTTGTTCTCTGACAGAGTATTGTGCACTGGGCCTAGAATTCTAAAGCAAGTAGGCAATTATGGTATAGGCCTGTTTGTAATGTGATAGGCCTACTATTGACTGCACCAGAAGTGCAAACAACCTACTTTTAATCTAAATATTACATAATTTTACAAGGTACAACTGTAGGTTGTAAATTAATGTTTTTGAAAAAACTGAACGGGTGAAACGCACAGGGTTCCGCGAGCAAATAGTGCTTTGAGAAAGTTTCCGCCACTAGAAAAAGGTTGATGCGCTGATGTAGTCTATACACGTATAGGCTACTGGTAGGGTTGTTTGTCCGTGTCGCAATTGTTCTGTGCTCCACATCTTTACAACGACATTGATTTTCGGTGAACCTTAACACTTTCATGCAAAATAGCAGCGTCCATATTGTCTGCTAAAATAACAAGATGCTAAAGCCTATAAAGAACATCGCTCGTGAATAAGCTGGTGCCCTTCACTTAGATTTCAAATAGCATTTTCTGATTGCAATATAAATTAACGTAATTATTGTCCATGAAAACTGCGACTATGTCATAGGATTTTCGTATGTAGGCTGCATGTTACATATACCTTCTTTTTGAGCTCCGCATACACCCTGGGACTCCACCTGGATCCTTCCTTACTAAACTTAAAACTGTTCTTTTTGGGCCCTGGAGTCGGGAGCGCCTCTGAGTAGTTTTTTCTTGAAGGAGCGCTATATAAATGTCCGAATGAATGAATGAATGAATGAATGAATACTGTACATTTTATAGGCGCATGTGTTCCATACAATGTACTGGTAACTTACACGCATGCATAATTCAGCGTCGGCTGCGTTTTTACATCTGACTCTGCTATGGCAAACAACAACTGGAGACAGACATACGAAACCCAGATGACAGACGATCGCATTCGTAGCCTTTAGAAGACAGCGCTCTTACTCACTTACTAACGCAAGCACCTCTGAGACGGTCTCTCATATCTATATCTATCCCAACATGCACCTGGGCTCGGCGCTATAGAAATGGACGAGAAGCAGACGATGTCCAATGCTGACGATTGCAAATTGCGTTTTCGAGCGATAAAATCAGATGACGAAACAGCAACACCCACACACGCACATGCACACATACATACACACACACACACACACGTACACACGCACACGCACACACATACACACACATACACACACGCGCGTGTACACACACACACACGCACACACACATACACACACACGCACGTACACACGCACACGCACACACATACATACACACACACGCGCGCGCGTGTACACACACACGCACGCACACATACACACACACACACACACACACGCACGCACACACACACACATACACACACACCCACACACGCACACGCACACGCACACACATACGCCCACACAACACACACATGGCCAATAATATTTCCTTATTTATCCGCAGAAGGAAAGCGAGAGGAGCGAGAGGTGGCGAGGAAGACGCGTATAATAGATTCAGATGAAGGGCTTTTAGTAAAAAAAGGAGACGATTCAAAGCATATACGGTATACGAATATCTACTTAACAGATGACGCAATCGAAGTGTCATCCACACATAGGCGACGTCTCATCCACACATAATATATGCACACGTCACTCATAAGGAAGCGTCTAATCTAATCTAATCCAATCTAATCTAATCTAATCAAGCCACAGTCAATCCAATAAAAAAACAATGCAATTCAAGCCGACGTAATTCAACCCAACCCAATCCAATCCTATAACCAATCCAATCCTATTTATACCCAAATGAACTCAATCAATGCTAGACACCCAATAATGTCAATCCTAATCCGTTGTATGGGTGCGGTGTGTGTCATCAATGTGCTAGGAATTATTATAAAATGAATTTATACATAACGATTTCCGTTGCGTTTGTATTGCAACAGTCGAAGGTTTCCTCAAGTGTAGCCTAATTGCTAGCAAAGTAATTGTCAGCATATACGGAGAAGGTGCTTGAGTTCCGACCAGGCGAGGTAATAATATTATAGTAGCCCTATAGTGTTTAAACAAGGGAGAAAAATAAAGTCTCATTGGAATCTCTCACTGATTTAGAGATGAATTTGACTGATAATTGAAACCCAATAATAATAATAATATTGGCCACAAATGCGCGAAAATTGAGTAGCCTATAACAAATGCATTTTAATGATCAAAATTAAATTGCACTAATAATTATCTATCTAAATTTGTTTCGCTAGCATGAGTGGGGCCCTAAAGTGTGGAGCCCTGTTCGGCCGAACATTTTCAAATTGTCACAATCCGCCTACTCACTTACTTGCCTGCTTGCTTACTTACATACTTACTTACTTACTTACTTACTTACTTACTTGCTTACTTACTTGCTTACTTATTTACTTAACAGCCGCGTACGACAGACATAAGAACTGGTCAATCGCATCAATAACTATAGTCGCATAGCGTCATCTGAACTTTTTATCGACGCTTTTTACTGGATCAGAAATTATGGACAAGCTGCGTGATCTGTGGACGAGGAAAGGAAACTATGCGCTTGGGGCTTAGGCTGCGTTAGGCAATAATAATATAGACTTGCTTCGCTATGTCTAGACAGAACAGACCTAATAACTCAACGACACGATTATTGAGTACAGAAACTAATGATTAAATGACTAAATGACCTAATAACTCAACGACACGATTATTGAGTACAGAAACTAATGATTAAATGACTAAACAACCTAATAACTCAACGACACGATTATTGAGTATAGAAACTAGTGATTAAATGACATAAATGACCTAATAACTCAACGACACAATTATTGAGTGTAGAAACTAATGATTAAATGACTAAATGACCTAATAACTCAACGACACAATTATTGAGTGTAGAAACTAATGATTAAATGACTAAATGACCTAATAACTCAAAGACACAATCATTGAGTGTAGAAACTAATGATTAAATGACTAAATGACCTAATAACTCAACGACACAATTATTGAGTGTAGAAACTAATGATTAAATGACTAAATGACCTAATAACTCAACGACATGATTATTGAGTATAGACACTAATGATTAAATGACTAAATTACCTAATAACTCATCGACACGATTATTGAGTACAGAAACTAATGATTAAATGACTAAATGACCTAATAACTCAATGACATAATTATTGAGTACAGAAACTAATGATTAAATGACTAAATGGCTCACTGATTCAATTAGTATCAGGCAATGAGACTAAAAGAGTAAGATAATAATAATGACTGACTTTCAATATTCATTCAATCATGAGATACGCATATATAATACTAGATGTGTTACCCGGCGTTGCCCGGAAAATATAGGGTTTTAAACACTACTCCACTGTGGTACCCATCGTAGACCGCTAGATTTCGGGTTTTCGCCAACCCTCCACCCCACCCCGCTTCCCCAAAAGGCCAAAGGTGACCCGCCGCTGCGGGGCGCTGCAGAAATTATTACTCGGCGGGTATGACGTCATGGGCTGTAGACTCTTTACTGAAGCGTTATTATTGATGAAATCTGTCTTAAAACGCTAATAACTTTTGTTTTAAACTGAATTAAAACCTGAAAATAGTTGCGATGACCTTATAATTTGGGTAAGAATCGATTGCAATAATTGTTTTAAACCGACGCTGTTTAATTTCCGAGCCTATTCTGCAGGGGAGAGTCAAAAGCGAACAAACAAATAAACAAACATATGGAAAGTGTTTCAGAATTATAATATAGATATTTAATTTTTATTCTTCAGTCTTCATAATTATATATGTATATAACTATATATTATTCATTCATTCATTCAGTCGGACATTTACATAGCGCTCCTTCAAGAAAAAACTATTCAGATGCGCTCCCGACTCCAGCGCCCCATAAAAGAACAGTTTTAAGTTTAGTATAAGGAAAGATCCTGGTAGAGTCCCAGGGTGTAGGCGTGGCACAATATATATACATATAAACTGTGTATATTATATATATTATATAATCTATATATCTATATATATATATATATATATATATAACACGCAAATATCCTTCAGGCTTCAATTGATTCCTTCTAGTGTAGAGGACTGCAGCCAAGCCAATCAAAAAAGATGGCGGCTCCATAAAACTGCCATGTGCATGCAATTGATGTCGACCGAGTGAATTGCCTGAATAAATCAGAATCTACAGGGTGGGCAAAAAAGACCCCTAAGGCTTTTTGCGTTACGTTTTTGAATCGTCAAAAAACGGTGGGTGGCCTCACTAAAAGTGATATAACTTTTGTTTTATATGAAATATTTTGATGAAATCTGGCCTTCATATATAAATATGAATTGTCTTTAAGCCTATAAAATTCCATTTCAAAATTCGTACTTTTGGTCAAGATATTGACAATATCCCTAGGAGAGTCTTTATTTGCCCCACCCTGTATATTTGGTCAATGATTCCGCATAAGAGACGCCTTAGAGAGGCGCTATATCAATCGCGATTGATTGATCTATTGATTGTCTCTTTATGATGAACACTTCGCGTCTGTTTATCGTAAACTCTGAACAACAGTGATATTATTGCATAAATTTTTATTTTTATTTCTCACATTTTGCTATAGCGCTCCTTCAAGCTCTCTACTGAGTCTACTCAGAGGCGCTCCCGACCACAGCGCGGACAAAAATCGGAGTTTCAATTATAGGGTAGGTTGGTGGACCGTGGATGTGGGTGAGTACGTTGGTAGGTGAGCAGAAGAGGCGTCGGGGACGAGCAGACAGCGTCGTCATTCCAGTATATCATGATCTCTCTTGTCGAGACTCGTAATATAATAGCCTGCAGAGTCCTGAACAGATCCGTTAATTCTGAAGAGAACGAATCTAATGCGACGAATACCAGAGAAGACATTGACAACTGCAGAGGCGAATACAGTGTCTGGAGAACTAAATTTTTCTCTCTCTTTTTATCTGTAACTGTCTGTCTCTCTGTTTCTCTGTCTTTCTCTGTTTCTCTCTCTCGCTGTTTCTCTCTCTCTCTGTGGCTGTCTGTCCATCGGTTTCTTGCTATTTCTCTTGAAACATTAATTTTGGCTTTTTCTCTCTCGTGCACATGTAAATATGCATGTATGTATGCATGTTTGTATGTATATGTAATGATGCATGTACATTGTATAACAAGACCGTAGCCAGGATTTGATTTCGGGTGGTGTTTCACTCATCAATTTCCCTTTCTAAAAAACTGATGACTTTTTTAATCTTCCAAAAAGTCACCAATTTCCCTTCAACACTGATGACGATGACTTATTTTTCATCCGGCATATTTCGAGGGTGTTTTCATGGTTTTATTTCATGGTTTTTACATCACAAGCTAGTAAATACATTATATTCTTTTTCACATTTTCCATTGGGGGGGGTGTTCAAACACCCAAAACACCCCTAGCTTCGGCCTTGATGTATAAATATACATAATCATGTATGATGATTGTAGGCACATATACAAGACAATGATGACATATAATTTTCTTGCTTAAATGCATACATTCATACAAGCATGCATGTGTAAATGTAACAGACAATTTCTATTTGAGATTTTGCAATTTACGTAGGAAATGTGTACAATTGCCCAAACCACAACCATGCAGTCCCAACCCCAAACAGCCCTTGACCCTCACCCTGATCTCAACTCTAACTCCAAGCCGCGTAACTCGATCCTAACCCTTAACCATGCATATACTCCATACAATACATACAATACATACATGTATAATTAATAATGTATTACATGTTACAGGCATTGCGTATATCATCTGGACATGTATAGTGTTATAGATTAGGATCTGTTTTAAACCATGATGACGACGGTGCTGATATATACAGGTTGGCTCAATAATTGCATTTTACCAGTGGGGCATTTTTTTTATTGAGCCACCCTGTAGGTCGAAGTATATATGTATATTTTGGCATGAATGAATGTATACTTAAAAAGAAAAGATATATGTTCTATGAAAAGCGAGAAAAGCACAGAGAGAGAGACTGAGATAGAGGCACAGAGAAAGACAGAGAGGCAGACATGTAGAGGCATGCAGTGGGCTCAATCTAAAGTATATGCATTAGGGTGGAGTGAAAAACACGAATATTAGAAATCGAAAATCCGTTAGCAATAAAAAGTTGTCTTATGGTATGGGGTCAAGAAATATCAAAAAAGTTTTGAAAAATATTAATGTCTTCCTTTGCCCCCAGAGGGCCAAAGTTTTGAAAATTGGAGTTTTTTGAGAAAATTTCAGGTTTTCTTATGAAATATGTTTAGTCTAAAATAATTAACCATCAAGCAATACATCGCTGGAAAGAGCTCTTTAAACTGAGTAAAATCATATCTTAATTTCAAGAATATTCGCATATTTGAAGGAGATATTAACTTTTTAAGATACCCCACGTTCGCGACATGTCGCTATGCCTGAAAATGGTAAAACACTAATAACTTTTTTATCCTTTGCGATATTTCAACTTGTAATATGTCATTCTATTCAGTTTATGACAGTCTATCTGACGGTGCATTTAAACTTATAAGAACCTTCCATTAAGAATTTCAAAGCTCATGAAACCCTACAAAAAAGAAGAAAACTAAAGGAAATGTCCTCAGAAATTGCAAAACTTTGAAAAAAGTGTAGATAATTTTTTACGTTGCAGCCTGCAAATGCACCACTGACAATTGCAAATGTACCAAAGCCAGAAAGGTTCCAAGAGAGGAACAAGAGTCCTACATGATCAACAGACAATTAGAGTTATGACGATTAGCCGTCAGGATAAGATTATATCAACTTTACTAAAGAAGCGGCATGATAGAAAGAGAAAGGAGACCATGCGCCTATAATATGTCGTAAACGTCTGGATTTCGTCAACGAACAAGCATTAGCAGACAGCAGTGTTCAAAATAATGAAACGGACAGTGAAGTAAATCCAGTAAAGTGTAAAATCTTGCCAGAAGATGAAACCATGGATGTGTCACTGTCAGAAAAGTCAAGACCTATAGTATAGGCATACCTACCGTAATGAAACTAAGCAATTCTACTTATTGAAGGGACTCCTATCACCCAAGTAACATCCACAAAATTTTTGGGCGTATACATTGACCAGCATCTAAATTGGAAGGAACACATCAATAATATCTCTAGCAAAATTGCTAAGACTGTTGGTGTGCTATTTCGCTCATCTAAACTGATTCCTGTCTCTATCCGGTCTATGCTATACTATTCTCTTATTTATCCTTATTTAACCTACTGTAATTTAATTTGGACGTCTACTTACAAATCTAATTTTATCAGACTAGTCACCCTTCAAAAATATGCAATCCGTTTTATAGCTAATATTCCTCGCCGAGCCCACACCGCTCTGTATTTCAAGGAATTTGGATTATTAAAGATCGATCAAATTAGGCACTTGCAAATAGGAGAGTTTATGTACCGTTATAACCATGGCCTATTACCACTTGTATTTAATGATTTCTTTAACCTTACCTCTGATCGCCACTCTTATTCAACTAGAAAATTAACTGTTTATGACCTTCCCTACGC
>OX457038.1:15707080-15722080 GCA_949752735.1 Lumbricus terrestris | reverse complement strand
AATCATAATCATAATCGAACCCCATTCGGAACATTGATACAATTTACCCCCAAGGGGCTCTGAAGGTTACGACGGTCAACCTGGACAGGTCAAACATTGGCGCTGGGTCTGCGGGAATTGACGAGGCGATAAACAGAGAGTGGAATCGGGTGAGCCTGAACAGCGCGGGTTACGGGTGGGCCACGTTGCATGGTCGAATTTTATGGGAGTACGACCCGGACCAAAACGACGATAAATTGATGGAGCGATCGAGTGAATCGGTTTATCGTCGGAGACAGAGGTAATAAACGGTCTGTTTATCCGATTCCAAAATCCATAAACAGTCTTCCACGGCGTATAGGTTGTTGCGAGGTAGAGAATGTGGAGCGCAGGTTTGGTCTGCGCTGGACAATTCCACAATCAATCCACTTTATATATCAGCGATATAAACTCAAATGCTACCATGCGTACTCAATATTTAATAGTGTGAATTGTAAAGTAATAATTAAATGAATTGATGCACGAACGAATTAACCAGAAAAGAAGAAATTAGGTGTTTAGGCAAGCTTCGAAGGCAGCTCTTGTATTAAACCAACTAGTATGTGGTCACTGGTCAGAGCACAATGACTACACGTCAGCTCAACAAATTGCTAGATAATTCATGCTTCTTAGGAGAGACAGGTTGATCGTGCGACAAAAGTATAGTCTATTTTTGAATACATCTACAATAAGATATATATATATATATATATATATTACGAGTGTGCAGTGATGGGAACTATTCAGAGTGTGTGTACACATTATATTATATAATATAATGTGTGGTTCGTGTATCGACCTAACATGGTACAAAATCAAGAAACGTTTTTCTTCTTCGTCTCACAGACATATCAACCAATTCTCACGCCAATCGTTAGCATCATTCGTTTCGTCATTAATCCTATTGACTTCCGATCGATTCTTCTCGTCACCATGGAAACCGATTTAGGTAACAGCAGCTGCTGCAGCATTAGCATCATCAGTGGCTGCTCCATCAGCTGCAGCAGCTGTTGTCAGTTGATCAACAGAAAGCTCATCTAGCATCATATAAACTAAGACGACTCAACGTGGAGATGCAGACCGGTCTCACCTGCGACGCATCAAGTTTCTGTGCTGAAACGGAAACCTAACTGCAGTTTGCCATTTCCTTCAATTACACTCCTGCTGAGCTGGACTCGTGTGAAGCCAGTAGCCTGATGAAAAACATGCACCCCAGGTCCAGAGCCAGATCACCGACACCAGCACGTGTATAGTACGAGTTAGTAATCGTGAATCGGAAATTCATTTCGAGTATTTATTATAGCGCCTCTTCAAGTGAACTACTCAGAGGCGCTCCCAGTCCAGCCGAAGCTACAAGAATAGGGTTTGGACGGTTTAATAGAAGCAGGATGATTTAGCATAGGCGGTAGGCATAAGTCGCAAGGTTAGTGGGAGACCATTCTAGATGACGGGACCCACAATAGAAAAGACTCGGCGCTGTCTGATAGAAGTGCAAGCTCGCGGAATCGAAGAGCTCGACGGGCTGCGAGGTCGGAGTCAGGTCGACTATATAAGGCTAGACAAGTATGAAGGAGCACAAGAAAGACGGCATCGCCAAACAAGTGCAGCAACTCGGTAGGAGATGCGCTGTGAAACAGGTAGCCAGTGAAGAACGTCACTCATATAAGCAGAGACAGAGGCATATTTAGGAATGCGGCAAATGAGGCGAGCAGCCGAACGAAAAACTCGATCCTTCAAGGCGTCCAATAATAATTATTAGTCAAAGTGGCAGACCCACGCGTACCGAACTACAGTGATCAGTTCTACAATAGTGACAAAAACATGCACAGCGGTCACAACATATTACAAGGACTGAGCATATAGATCAGGGCGAGAAATGTGATGACATAGAATCAGCACGATTTTATTTAAATCTTCCAAGTGCTCTAAAACCAAAGCAAACAAAATTATCTAGTAGGAATAAACATGCCTGTTGGTGTCATTGTTCAAAACAAAGCAGATGAAAATTAATTTGCAAAAATAAATACACGCGGAAGTGGCTTTTTTCAATCTGGGGGATACGCACAATACGTGGGAATACTTTATTTTGCGACACCGGCCATATCCGGTGTCGCGAAATAGAGTATCCCCCGTATTAATTCTATCTCCCAAATTAAAAAAAGTCGAAAAAACCCTTTCCGCGTGTATTGTTTTTGGCAAATTAATTTTCATCTGCTTTGTTTTGAACAATGACACTAACAGGTATGTTTATTCCTACTAGATAATTTGCTTTGCCCTTTTATTAAAGCACTTAAAACATTTAAAACGCTTAAAAACACTCAGAGTTGCTAAATAAATTCGAGTTGCCTTTATCTGAGCATTGTTTAGGAGACTTAAAACAATTAGAGTCACTTTAAATTTTGACAGCATAAAAAAATTATTATGCGCATTTTTCAAACAAGGGGATAGAACGGTTTATCCCCCGGATAGTATAGACCGGTTAATTCCATCCGGGGGATAGATTGATTCATCCCCACGGATAGCTCTCAGGGGGGATACTCCGTTTCGTGTCACCGGCAAATGGTACGGTAACAGACACTTAGAAGTCCGCTTTCTCTACTCACTCGTCTCCAATATGCTTTACTCAGTTCTACTCTACTGTAGCCTATATTGGGCTATTTTCGACGTTGATACAAACAGCCATATTCTATAGACGGAATGCAAAAGGGCGTGGCCTAATGTGCGACTCTGTGGTCGGCCATATTGGCTTACAGGTAAGTTACAGCTGTGAGCTGTTGTCAAAGTAGGCCGTTACCCGGTGAATTGTTAGTTGATGGAATAAAGTTATCGTCATTGGCCAATTGATTTATCCATAGGCCTATGCCTTAACCCACCTAGCGGTCTAAACACCGTCCAGCCTGGAGCGGCCCGAATCCCTGAAGCGAATTTCGGCCGGAGCCCAGATCTGCTATTATAAACAAGCAGGTCTAGGCCTATGCTTTATGCTTTTTCACGGAATGGGCTGGGCTGCTTCCAACGTAATTGTAAACCACCACTTGAAAGCCAAGCGCGGGGCACCAGCTTATTCACGAGCGCCGCGTTGGGTCAGAAGGGTTGTCAGATAAGAGTAGTCCAAAAGAGGCCCGAGCCCAGCTGCCAGAGTCCATAGGATCAGAGGGGGCAGAGTAGAATGTCGTTTGGGTTGTGAATTGCAATGATCATGCAGATGAGACGGGGTAAGAGTTCTTGAAGAAGTGCCTTTAATATCCAGTGGGAAGCCCGAGCTGTGATGAGTAGAATACCCTGAGGAAGGTTAACAAAGCCGCATCAAGACTAGTGCGGACTGGGTCAGTGGGGCTGTGAAACCCATCGATCGGTCCACCAAGCACACATTTACAACTGCGGGCCCTAACACCCTTAGAGGTGTGGTACTGTAGTCAGTGGCTCGGTTGGAAAACCTAAGATGTGTTGTGACCAGCAGTCGAGAAACTTGACTTATCATCCTCTGGCTGACATGGACTTCTCTTTGTCAAAGAAATAGAAGAAGGCTTGGCAGCTAGTTGAGTGCTGGATCCTCATATCTTTGTCACTGTATCTGGTCTTGTCAACTATACAGTATCTTATGCACACTATTGTCATCAAGTTCCTTAGCTTCTACATTGTAAGCGGTCTGCCTAATCTGCTTCATCATCAGCTTCAACTTGAAAGTTGTTAGCAAAGGCTGATTCAACAGACTTAGAAATAGACCACTATTATTCTAGATTGTCAGTTTGGCCATGAACTGCAGAGCTGCCCTTGATGTCACCTTGTTCTGACAGTTATGCTTGTTTTTATCAATGAACATACTACATGCACTCTAGCTTAACTTCTGAACATGCAGAATCAGTTATTGTAAAATGTTGGAAAATGATAAGGTGTTGATGGAAAGAAAGACAGGTATAGACCAGAAATTATATCAGATTTTGAGCATGCAGGATAGCAGCCTCCAATCTGAAAGATGTTTGTTGCACAAGTGTAGGCCTATCGAAACCTTTACTCGTTGCTTAAACCTATTAATTTTGCCATCTCATTGAATCCAAATTTAAATTGGCTGCAACAGAGCATGGGGTGTTGCTCATGAGCAGTTATGTCATTAATGATATTCAACTTCAGAAGGAACATCATTAGACCTATTATTTTTTTTATAAGATACAAGTACCGGTGTGCAGTCTTGTGAAATTGAATTTTGCAACTTTGTTTTGCACACATTCCGTTCTGCAGTTATATGCATGTTTGTAGGCAGGGCAGCTGTAACATTATGTTAGTCAATTTCGGATGCATGTAAGCAACCGAGAAGCTTCACCATTTTCCCATAATTATGTGTTTTGCCTGAGCTTTTTGGAAAGTCAACCATGTAATATTTTAATCACTGGCAACTATAATGGGTGCATAGCTTCACACATTTCAAAGAAGTATAAAATATTTTCTTCAATATTTACTGAAAATTTTTGATGCTTTGCAGTCTTATTGCCGTTAGATTTAGCAATTAAATTTATTAACAAACTTGTTATGACTGAATATTGTTGAAGTAAACTGTTAACACAAGGGAGACCTATGGTAACAGGTCCCCTGATACCAGCACAACAACTACCAGTAACCTACAGCACTGCATCCGACTATATGCAGCAAAAATATAAAACAAATTTGAAAAAAACACCGACTATAGTAACTATAACTATAGTAATTCCACTGTCAGAATACTGTGCACTATTCAGAATATGGCACAGCAAAATTGCTAAGATTGCTTTTAAACAGCAGTAGCATATCTGAACCATACTATGATACTGTCAATGTGTCCAATCTCTCGAGATGCTTTTTAAATAAAATAAAGGGGAAAAGGTTTTCCAATTATAGTGTACTTTTGATGCACTGATGTGTTCTCCCAACGTGTGGGCTATGTGTGAACGTTTGAAATTCAACTTTGTTCAAATTTCAAAGCTCTTTTTGCATACACTCTGCCATATCACGAGAGGCATTAATAAATTACACTCAGCAATGGTAAATCCGCGATCAGCTAATTAGGCTATTTGCTGAAACAACATGCTCAGATAATAATTTGTCGAATAGACCTAAATGAATTAAATAACTCCCTAAGGATTGCGGTGTCTGTATTGAGACCATGTCTCTATGCGAGCCGACAAGGTGGTCTGTCATAGAGCATCGCAAAACAGCTGATTGTAACAGAGCCTTTCAGTTTCGCTTGCGATAGATTGTCTCTGGCTGCAGTTTTTAGCCGCCGGTGCTCTTCGCATGTTAACCTGGACATTCAAGCTCGTGTATTTTGGACTTCTCTAATTGAATCTTTATCCATTTCAGTAAGTTTGCCGCAGATAAAACAGTAAAAACACAGGAAATAATTGTTATAATAAGCGCTATTCGCATACGTATCCAATGGTAACAAGTATTGCCTGTATATCAAGATGGCGCAGGCCATTATGCAAATGAGCCGTGACGCGTCTACGCAAACCGTCTATATTGACTTTTATATAGCGCTCTTAGAAAGCATTCGATATGTGAGGAAATACCTGGTTTCATGTTGCATGCGATGAATGCTGTATGTAAGTGGAAGAGATATCATATATGTCTTCTTTAGGTGCGGTAAAATGCACGGATATTATAGCAGCAGGGTGAAGGCAAGACGGCTTATAACTGATTTTCAACCGTGTTGATAAATAGCTGATGACACGCTTGGCTGATTAGATGATGAATGGGCGAAGTTGAGCGATTACGAGAGCAGCATTTTTAGGAGGAAATGATGGGACGATGTGTTAGCCACTCATTGTTTAAGGTCACGGATGAATGACGATGTCTCTTTACTCGAAACAATTGAACCTCTCCCCCAAAATACATGGCTGTCTGGATTTTTTTCTCAATACACGATCCCTTCCCGCTTACTTGTATCTGCCAGATTGTGCCTGCTTGTCTGCCTATATCCCTGTATGCATGCCCATCTTTTTTTTTATATCTTTGTCTGTCTTTATGTTTATTTGTGTTTATTTGAAAGTGGAGCCGTACCGTACCATGCTTATTCTATAGGATGGCCATTGTTGGGGGGGGGGTGGGTTAGATCCTTTCAGGACTCTTATACCAATGGATTCCCGTATCATTTACCGGATATGGCCGGTGCCACGAATAATATTATGTATCTACCTATCCCTGTATATCTACATGACCAAACGTATGTCCATATGTGTGTGTGTCTGTCTATCTGTCTGTCTGTCTGTCTGGATAATGTCTGTCTGCATCGAGCACAACGTTTCCTTAGTGACAATCTACTCACTTGTCTGTTCGTTCATCTCGCTGTATATCTGTAGCTCTGTCTGTCTATCAGCCTGTTTATCTATGCATATGCATGTATAATTATGTATACATCTATCTTTCAATGTGCCTTCCTATCGATATGCTTGTCTTTCTGTCAACTCGGCTGTTTGCCTAAGCACCATTCTGTTTTGATGTCTGCGTTAGACGTGGCTGCAAAACGTAATACATTTCATGATGTAAAGCGACTGACGCATGGCATAGGCCTAACTCCGTTTACCATTTAGTGCTTGAAACATGCAGAAATCTTATGAACCGTAAAAGATCTGGAAGTGGTAAATAAGGCTTCGGTTTGGATCACGTTGCGAGTACTGCATGCATGGGAAGTCGAGTTTGAAGTGAAAGGATCAGCGATTCTTCTACGGCTGCTTGAAGCCAGTTGAGGTCTGGATCATTGGATATAGTTCTATGTGTAGACTTCACTTCACCAATCAGTCGAATCGCTGTACAGGGTGCGCCAAAAAAAGACCCTCCTAGGTTTTTTGCCAATATCTTGGCCAAAAGTAAGAATTTCGAAATGAAATTTTACAGTCTTATAGACAATTCATATTTACACATGATGGCCAGATTTCATCAAAATATTTCAAACACAACAAAAGTTACACCACTTTTAGGGAGGTCACCCACCGTTTTATGACGATTCAAAAACGCGACGCAACAAAAAGTAACAAAAAACCAATCTAATTATTCTGGTCAATATCTTGGCCAAAAATAAGAATATCGAAATGAAATTTTATAGGCTTAAAGACAATTCATATCTGCACATGGTGTTCAGATTCCATCAAAATATTTCAAACAGAACATAAGTTATAGCACTTTTAGTGAGGCCACCTCCCGTTTCTTGACGATTCAAAGACGTAACGCAGCAAAAAGTAGCAAAAAACACGATTTTATTAAGTCTCATCTTAAATAATTGGTATCAAATAGCCTTGATATTGCCAGATGGTCATTATTATTACCATTTAAAAAGAAACAGGGCACCAGCGTAGCTGCGCGTCACTGAGAAGTCACTTAGCAAGATGACAATCAAATTGGTAAATAAGGAATCTATCAGATTAATCAACAGGTCCATCAAGAACTTTGCAAAGGGACTCAAAAGAAGTTTTGGCACGGGTGGTGGGCTCATTGAACACAAGTTGTGAAGCACTACCAAGTTCATTTGACAACAGTTATTTGAGATCAGACTTAATAAAATCGTGTTTTTGTTACTTTTTGTCGGGTTTCGTTTTTGAATCGTCAAAAAACGGTGGGTGGAGTCACTAAAAGTGCTATAACTTTTGTCCTGTTTGAAATATTTTGATGAAATCTGAACACCATGTGCAGATATGAATTGTCTATAGGCCTGAGAAATTTCATTTCGATATTCTTACTTTTGGCCAAGATATTGGCAAAAAACCTAACATTTTTTGCGCTTCGTTTTTGAATCGTCAAAAAACGGGGGGGTGACCTCACTAAAAGTGATATAACTTTTGTCCCGTTTGAAATATTTTGATGAAATCTGGCCATAGTGTGTAAATATGAATTGTCTACAAGCCTGTAAAATTTCATTTGGAAATTCCTACTTTTGGTCAAAATATTGGCAAAAAACCTAGGGGGTCTTTTTTGGCGCACCCTGTATATGTATTAACTTAGACGTAAATTCTCTCTAACATATATGCAGGTCCTGCAATTTTGAATTGTCTCCCGTTCCAACTAAAAAATGTTGACAACTTCTTTCCTATCTCTTTTCACAAGTTGGTTCAGTTTGGCTGGTGCGCACATTATAGTTAGGCTAACTATGTAGTCAGAAACTTTTAACTGTGTATTCAAACCCAGACTTTCAATAAAACAAATTCGATTGCCTTCTTATCACTGTTTGGTTCAATGCCTATTCTATTCTGTAGGATGACCATTGTTGTGATCCTTTCAGGACTCTTTCTTTGAGCCAACATTGTTACCTATAATTAATACACCTGCCAAAACTGTTTTGCTTTTTGCTTACAATAAAAAAAAGTGCGGTAATGGCCATGACTATAGACCTATAGAATAATGACAATAAGGTGATAACAACGATGATGATGGTGATAATGATGACGACGACGATGATCGATCAACTAAGGCTTCCGTCATCGATTGAAATTCTCCGAAAAGGAATTTTCCCCAGACAACAAAAAACATCGACTAATTGAGGCAACTATAATTCAGACGCAATAATTTCAAATGTCATAGCCTATAATGCTGTGGAGAGAATCCTAACAATCGCACATCATTATGATGTGACACTGTTCAATGTTCATGCTGCTCCTTGCATATAAAGCCGCAACGTCGACGAAAAACCGAAAGAGAGAGATAATAATTCCATGTAAATCATAGAGGTGCAGCAGCTCTGCAGTTGCAGAGTCTATGACGTGTTCGGTGTCTCGGTGGGTTTCAACGCATTTCGGCTTCTGTAGTAATGACAGCTTTCAAGTCAGCTGAAGGTCTCAGGGAGATGTTGATGGGTATGAACGACTGCTACTGCTACTGCTGCTGCTGCTGCTGCTGCTGCTGCTGTTGCTGCTGCTGTTGCTTTTCGACGTCTATATTATTAAGAAGCAGCTTTCATTTGGCTAATGGCCTCAGCGTCTCATGAGCGGAAAAATATGCGAAGACAGGTGGTTCTCCTGGGTGCATGGAAGTCGCATAATACATAAAATCCCAATGGGTGAACACACATATACAAGACATCACCATTGCAATGTTGTTCACTCAAAACCCCAACGCCTCATTATAGTCTACATGTGTCCATGTGTCTATGTAATAGCATGTATGTATTATGTGTGTGTGTACTTTGATACTTATTTTTCATTTATTGCTTGTTTATTTTATTAAACTTAAAGTAGTCTCGCATATCGCACAGCACAGACAGCAGAAGCCAATGAGGGCTAGAAAGACAGAAAAAAGAAAAGGAAAGATGGAGAGAACGATTGAGAGAACAGTGACGTGGCAAACAAAAGCAAATAACTTTTTGAAAGGATCTTTTTTATAAGGATCTATCTTACAGACCAACAAGACGAAACGCTAGCATACCGGTACATGCAATTATCGTTATAATAGGCTACCGTGGCCAAGACTTAATGTTTATTGAAATTATACGAGGCATTTCCAGTCCCAGACTATAAGGTGGTCCTGACAGGCTGACACACTAGTTCCGCAGCTTCAGATCTGTCTGTCTGTCTTTATCTGTCTGTCTGTCTCTCTCTCTCTCCCCATTTTGGGACCAAAGGTTTATTACAAGTCACACCATCATAGCCGATGAAGTCACCACTACGAACCGTCGGCACTTCCAGCCATAATATAGCATCGTTGACTCTGATGTTGTAAATAAATACTTGTATAGCGCCGGCGTGGAACGGCGTACAAAGCATGAATCAATGACGTAGTTAAAACCAAGCAGCAGTCGGGTAATCAGTACCAAGAAAAGCAATCTTCTGAAGCAGCGAAACAACCTAATGACCACACCATGGTAATTGACTCACGCAATGCAGTGTGTATACCAACCCGAAAAGGAATCTTCTCAGGTCATCGGATATTTGCCTAAGACGAGATGGAAGTAGGTAACAGAGTCCCAGTTCTAGCACAGGTGACAAAATTAGGTCAAGGGTCAACATAATCAGGTCAAGGGTCAACATACCATAGGACGTGGAGGATTTGGTGGATTTCGTCTTGATTGGAATTAAGCCTCGTTGTTAAAACACTTTGAGGTAACAGATGCTTAATTATAAATACCTCTAGGTGCGGATTTTGGTTCGACAATTCGAACACCAAATGGAAAAATACTAAACTGCAGTATGCTAATAATAATTGTTTAGTGGTTATTTCTGAACAAGCTCCTAAAGAGCACCCTATGACCTATATGTATATAGGCCTATTGTTCTTATCATCATTTGTTGGCAATTCAAATTTGTGAGCTTTTAATAATATTTTTCTTGTTGCTGTCGTTATCTTATTATTGATGTTATTAGGCAGAAAACCGTAGAGCGAGAGGTTTTTAAGCTGTTTGCAAGGCGCCCTTGCGGCAGAATGATCATGTTACGGCGCCATATAAATTGTTGTTATTATTATGAAAGATCAAGACGAGGAAGGAGCCTTCGGCCATTTGACGTCGGTCTATATCCGCGTTTATTGAATTTGTTCGACCAAGATCTGGTCTGTATAAAATGCAGTCTGCGCTTCAATTTGAGCCAAGAAAATCGAAAAGCAAAATGTTTCAGAAGAAATTTTGCCGCAATAATCGATTACCAGATGAACTTTACAACGGTAGGCCTATCATAGCCTCATATCGAGTTCATAGCGCCAGAGGCCGTTTAGTCGATAGAAAACTTGCATAGTTTTGCTTAATCTCTCCTCAATGAGAAACTGGATCGTTTAAACAGCTGTAGAATGTATGCGCACTGTTAGTCAATCTTCCTCCAGAGCCACTCCTATGCTACAATCTGATCGTAGCATAGGAGTAGCTCGCTTCATAAGTCAAAACCTCAAACCCATCATATGTCGGTTTCTGGCCTTTTATTCAGTCACATGCTACAACAGCTGCGCTCTAAAATAGGCCTACTCTTTCTGAATAAAAATATTTGTTCTAACTGAAGTTATGCTCGTTTGATTCTTTCATTTAGCTTAGACTGAGAACATCGAGCAATTTTTTAAAAAATATTCATCAAAGTCCACAGACACCACGTACGGATTATTCTGCAACTTTTCTGCAATAAAAGAATATATTCTGAATCAACTAACGCATCAAAATCATCTGGTCACTACTTCGTTACTAATGGCCAGTTCATAACCATAATATGCCGACTTAACGAATATTTACTTTTTTAACCACTCTCGCCTACTCAACGTCACCAGCGCAATTTCTAAGAATTAACAAGCGACGGGTTTCGAGTCCCGTCGTCACAATCTAATTAAGTAGTCAGCGGGCGATTTAGATGGACCGCTATATAAATGTCTCTAAGGAAATCTTAAGCGGACCTTGTTTCAGATTAGAATTTCGATGTTCAATTTACGTATAGCCTAAGCAGATGATAAATAAACTGCAAAAATTGCTCGGTTGGGTGAAGAAAATCCAGACAGCCAGGATGACATCTCACGGTTTGTTCGAGGCGAACTTTCGTATAATATTAATCTGAGGATGATTTGTCTGGAGACTTTGACAAACCCGCCAATTGAAATAAAATATAAAAATATTCGCGCTGAACTATCCACGTAGGCTAATGATCGCTTTGGATGCTATACATGAAGGCTATCCGCCAACTCACACAAGTCCGTTATAGGCCTACGACGTGTAGTTGTCGGAGACGTGAAATTATTTAATGCATAAAGTATAAGTTGTGCTGTGTCCAATGTACATTTGAAGACAAGTTACATGCTCAATTGTAAACAAATATACAGAGAGATAAAAATTGGAGACCGATAGAACTTTATGTTTTGAGTATACATAGCCTAAGTCTAACTTGCACATCCATGGGCGTCATATGAGGCACTTGGGGGACTTTGTAGACCTCCATCTCAAATGGTCAGATACATATGTCACATATTTGTGCATGTATGAGGAGTTAGTGCTTGCAGGTGTGGGTTTGGAGAGACATGGGGGGGGGGCGAGGAAGAAAAGGAGAAAGAGAGAGGGGAGAGGGAAGTCGGTGAGAGAGCATAATACTTGTGCAGTATGCATGAGGTGATGATGTTTGACGTCTAAGTTAGCGTGATTCCCAATGAGATGTAATCTAATTCTGAAGTCGTTGCAGTTGTACAAGGCGCGCATCAGCGACTGCGTGTGTCCTGGAGGAGAGTAAAAGAGAGGAAGACGAGACGGAAAGGAGGAAGAGAGACAGGGATCGAGAGAGTGAAAGAGACAGATAGATAGAGAGAGTGAGACAAAGAGTGAGACAGAGAGAGACAGAGAGAGGCATACAGAGATTTTGTGAGACAGAGACGGAGAGAGACAGACAGAGACAGACAGAGAGAGAAAAATAGAGAAAGAAAGCGAGAGAAAGTGTGAGACAGAGACAGAGAGAGACAGATAGAGAGACAGAGAGATAGAGAGAGAGAGAGAGACAGAGAAAGAAAGAGAGAGAGAAAGAGAGAGAGAGCGAGAGAGAGAAAAAAAGAGAGAAAGAGAGAAATAGAGAGAGAGAAAGAGAGAGAAATATATGGGGATGGGAATTAGTTACGGCAGCGGTGGAGAACGATATGGAGAAAGAAGCGAAAACGAGGAAACAGAGTTGTAGGAGAAGACGATGCAAAAAAAGAAGGATGTGGATAAAAGAGGCGGAAACAGATGTGAACAGGTGGTGGAGAAAAAAAGGATGTGAACCGTCTAAAATAGACGACGCTGTGGAAGAGAGGTCGAGAGGAAGCGGAAAGAGAGGAGAGGAGTGGAGAAGGTGACAGGGAAGATGGAGGGAGGATGGGAATGAAGGCTAACGCTGCTGCAGTCCAGATCACGCCATCCCTTGCCTGACATCATCTTCTTTTTCCATCTCCGCATCCTTCACTTGCACCTTCCTCACCCTCCTCAGCAGCCCAACCCTTCATTGCGCATCACAGCGTCTGATTACGATGCCTCACTGTTCTTAATTTGATCAAACAGTCACCGTCGACCCGTCACCGACAGCCAACGCCTTATAACTGAACCCGTAATAGACGCGCTATATATAACCGCGTTAAGCAAGAAAGTGGAGGCGCCAAATAAGTACGGCTAATCCAGCAGTTAATATATTTAAAGACGTCACATAAAATCTGCTTAATTCTGCTCAGCGCGGACGTCGTGGTATGAGCCGCTTAGATGCGCTTAAGCATGAAGCTTTAATCCGATGGTGCTGCTGCATTAAAGGTATTAATCCCTCAGAAGACGGTTGTACAATCAGTCACAACGGTGAGTGGGATGCAGAGCATTGCAGACACGTCTTTGCTATGAAGGCATTGTTAATCAATGATTAACAATGACAGTACTGATTAGTGATAAGTACAGACCCATTATTATAGGAATAAAATTATACAGCAATATTGTAAGAAATGACACGGCAGTGCGATAAGAACCGCTATCCACTCCAAACAGTGGCTGCACCAGTCATACAGGTTCTGCACGTATAGCGTCAAGGTCGTTGGAATCATTTAGAAGGAAGAAGAAATTAATTTTAAGGAAGATATTGATATCAATTCCAAAGAATTTTTGGTAGGTCATAAGGCAGGTAAAAGGTTAAACTAGCAGTATGTCAAGTGACTTGTGGTAGTAGCTATACCGCCACTGCCTCAGAGAATAGAGACTCACTCGTATAATACCTCACCACGAAGTTTGGTGAACAAGTATAACGGAGTATTGAGGATTGCTGAATCCCTTGGCACACGGTTTCGATTGAGTGTAACAAGCAAAAAATGGACTCGTGCCTCCTTCCCAGAGACAATCTTTGTGTGTGTGTGTGTGTGTGTGTGTGGGTGGGGGTGCTCGAGCAAGTGGCCCACAGTGTAAAAGACAACAGAATTTTATGGTATAATCATAGGCCTATACTTGAAAATCGGAACACGATATATAACAGACCACCTCTAGAGTCAACAACGTTCGTGAACGATGAAAGATGCAAACAAGCTTTCAGCTATTTGACATAATTGGACGTTGATGGCTGATAAAGAAGGCTAATGTATGCATGCCAGTAATTGCATACTGTAACACTGCTCTTGATTTGACGATGTTCATAATGCTTCACCGACATCACTGATGTTGATCAAAATTTCTATAGCTTCGAAACGAGAACTATGGGCGATTATTGTGTCCAAATCCCGATTATACAGGGCCGTAGCAACAATAAACGTGGCCCCCTCCGAACATATGTCCGGGGCGGCGGGGCCCCTTAATTACAATGCAGAAACTGGTATGCGATGTACGTAATTCCGTAACGTGCTTATTCTAAGTAATTTCGTTTCATAATTATTATTAGGCTCTAAATCTGATATTATTATCAGTGGCGGCGCCAGAATTTCAGTTTGGGGGCCTGAATTTCCGCGGAGAAAATTTTCCATTTTGACCCGCCAAAATTTCTGACGACTTTTTTCTTTTTTCTAATCATTTGATCGAAATCTCATGAAAAATTTCCATTTTCAGCCGCCAAAATTTCTGAACGACCTTTTTTAGTCATTTGGTCGAAATCTCGTGCATATGGTTTCAGTTTTTAGGGAGGCTGATCATGGAAATGCTTCATTTTTACATGTAAAAAACGGATGGCCTTTGGGGGGGGGGGGCTTAGACCCCCCCAGCGACGCTACTGATTATTATTATACTCTATGAAATTTTCTAGAATTGGCATCAAAGTGCCCTGATCCAGTACTGCATATCTGAAAATCCGTTGCATTTTCAGCGTTCAAAATTTGGCTCTCAGGGCCCTTACAATGCAGAAATTGGAATGCGATATTTATAATTGTATACAAACAATTATGATGGGTATTCATTATGTATAGCCTACACAGGGTTAGCGTGTACAGTGTACACGTATTCCGTACTTACTGCTGCTGAAGTCTTTCTAACAGTGCTTTCCAACATGGATTGTGCAACAGCGTCAATAAATGTCACTAACCTATAACTACACCTTACGTTTTTTGCCACTTTCGGGGGCCCCTTTCTTGCGGGGCCCCCTC
>OX457038.1:15702080-15704580 GCA_949752735.1 Lumbricus terrestris | reverse complement strand
ACGGCGCGTTCATATTCTTGAACAACCTGAAAATATTATTTCATAGGTCTTTATTTTCACATTATAATTATCCATAACAATAAACACACAGCAATTCACGAATAGATGTAAACTGTTAGTGTATAAAGTCAGACGACTGGGTAGAGGACTCACTAGTGAATCGCCCTCCTCATATGCCGAGATAAAGAAAGTGATGTCGCTATGACTTCATACCCATATAGCTGCTTATCAAGTTATAGCTCTAGAGAATATATATATACATATATATATATACATACTGTCCTTCTTTCTCATCCCCATTCTAAACTGCTGGAGTAGAAGAGTCGACAGCCACACAAAAGACCAAAATACAATGTTGGCAACCTGGGAAACATGTAAGCAGTTGCATCAATGCATTAAGACATGCAGTTTCATATTCCAAAAGTCCAGAATTAGTCCACTGTCTCAATAAAAGACAGCAGAGGCGAGAGATTGCACATCAACTTGCATACGCTGTTAATTATCAACAGTAATCTTCCCATAGACGCTAATTAACGATCTCAAAACACGACAGCATAACCACGAAAGCCATATCGCCCAAATCGTCATCATTGCTGTAATCACGTCACGTGCACTGCAATACACGATTACACGTCTTATTTTTTGCTGTAATTATTAGCTGTATGCTAAGTAAGTCGCTACACGCTATCTTCTACCTGCGGGTTATTACTATTATAGGGATAAGATAATCACAAATTATAGTAGGCCTATGGAATTGAATTTCGATCAATTTTCACTAATGATGTTACCACAACTACTGCCACTGCCACTATTACTTCTATACTACTGCTACCACTATCACTACTATCACTACTACTACTACTACTACTACTACTACTACTACTACTACTACTACTACTACTACTACTACTACTACTACTACTACTACTACTACTACTACTACTACTACTACTACTACTACTACTACTACTACTACTACTACTACTACTACTACTACTACTACTACTACTACTACTACTACTGCTACTACTACTACTACTACTACTACTACTACTACTGCTACTACTACTACTACTACTACTACTACTACTACTGCTACTACTCCTGCTATCAGAGTGGGTGTTCAGATCCTCAAATTGCAGTTCTTAGTTGCATCTCTCATTCACATGCTATTCATCCTTCTGTTACGCTCCTCGTCTTTCTTTTTGAGCTTCCATTGTCTTATGACTTTTTGTCTTTCTTCTGCCACTGCGCCTAAAACAATCGTCTCCTTTATGTCCTTCAATTCCGTCGTCGGTGTCAAACTGGTCCTTTAGGATTGCGTCCGAATATGAACAAAGCCACATCTCCGCTGTGTATAGAATGGATTCAACATCCACACATTCATCTTCCACGCCAAACCACTGCAGTCTTTCCCAATCAACTCCACCTTTCAAAGAAGACTGCATGGTGTCATTCTCACGCATGCCTCTTGGGTATACAGTTGTATTTATAAAACACGAATGTACGCATATTAGTTTCTATACGTATACAATTATCAAGCATTATTATCTTATACAATAAGAATGCAGGCCTATTTTTAGACTATACTTTACAATGCAAACCGTCTGCACCCCACTCAACTTATCTATAACGAGTACATTGACAGTACGCTGTCCTTGTGAAGATAAGACGGGAAGGAGACCTACCCTCATACGCCGAGTCCATGAAAATGAAATCGTTAACGCTTCATATATATCCATGGCTGCCTAAAGGTCAGCTTAACGGCTGCCAGTCTTCTAATTACCAACATAGATCTATGAATATGAAAGTGATCTTGCATCGTGCAGAAGAAGAAAAAACATAAAGAGAAGGGCGAAGTGGTATACCGTAAACACAAGCGAACAGACATAGATGAAATGAGATGCAGGTAACCATATTAAAGGACGTGCAGCCGTCACGTGCAAAGAAGCCTTCATCTCAAGAACCACTTAAATCCATTTTCAGGATTTTAAGATATTCACAAAAACTTTGAACTATGGTTGTTTTACCGCTAGGCAGAGCCCTGCGCCGGCCGCGCCGCGCCGCCGCCGCCGACACTTTGTGGGCGCCGCCGCCGCCGATTTTTTTGAGTCGGCGCGCCGACGCCGCCGCCGCCGCCGCCGCCGAAAATTTGTCGGCGCGCCGCCGATGCCACGTGGATTCGGTTATTTCTTTTCGTTGCATTTTCATCTGTTGCATGAAAAATTGCTGCGTCAATGAAAATAGAATCTTTCTCTTATATAGGCCTACTTTGATTTTTCCTGGCAACACCGTTTTTGCATCAATGCTATGAAACCTATGATGATACCTATTCGTTTGGACTTTTTGAACAGTGTGCTTAACGTTTCAACTTTTGAGGATTTTGTGATTTGATTTGAATTATGGCATCAACAAAGGTAAAAAAACAGGTATGCCTAAGTGAATGCTATGCCGTGTGTGTGTTCCTTCCTGATAGTCCGCTGGGATGGAACAGAACCGT
>OX457038.1:15649580-15692080 GCA_949752735.1 Lumbricus terrestris | reverse complement strand
CGGCCACGGGTCACCCGGGCCACCCGGGTCGACCCATCGTGTCCGTCCCAAGCGGCGCACGGAGCCGTTATTAGCCGCTGCTATTCAGGGGCATTAGAGGACGGAAGACCGATGCTAGCGTTGCGGTCGGAGGAAGGAAGAGGCCTAGTTAGATCGCTGCAGAGTGGTTGGTGGACCGACCGACCGACCGACCGACAGACCGATCGCTGGGCAACAGCTCTGTCGCTCAAGTAATTAGCCTGCGAAGGTATAGCCTTGGCAACAGGAAGCTGCTCTACTGAGGACTGTGAAGATTACGATGTGGTGTAATCTTGTAATGTAATGGTTGATGGTTTATGTTGTGTCTACGGCGTATGGACTTATATTATGTTGCACCGTGTTATGTAATGTAATGTAATGTTACATTGAGAAATATAGACAGAGCCGTCCTGCTGAGAAGTGTTGCGTTTAGACGTTCATGGTCAGCAATCGAGAGATATGGCAAAGAAATCACTCAGAACTTAGCGTAGGAAACCGTACATACACACATATACACAAACAAACTCATGAATGTATGCACGATGTATATGCAATTATATATGTATGTCTGTATGTATGACATTGCATGTATATGTGTAATTTGTGTATGTATGTATGACATGTAAGCATGTATGCATGTATGTTTGCATGTTTGCATGACATGTACATGTATGTATGTATGTATGTATGTATGTATGTATGTATGTATGTATGTATGTATGTATGTATGACATGTATGAATGTGTGCATAGATAGTATACGGACCTCTGCCAGCCATGTAGACATACTGTCGCTTCGGAAGGATGCGAAGCGGTGGAGGCTGGAGGTCGAACAAATCCTGGAAGTATGACGTCGTCTCCTCCAGATCTGAACAGATAAGAACACAAACGAAAATCTTTTTATAACCAACAGTCGCAGCATAATATGCAGCGTTTGCGATTTATAATAATTATATATGTTCCTTTAGTTTCGTTTTTATGATGTCGATGATGAAAAGATGCTGCATGGTCACAATGATAACGAAGACGACGACGATTTCGCTGCTGTTCATGACGATATAATAATATATTCGTTTTATTCACATTCAATCTGACACACCGCAGAACGATTACAGATACAAGTTATACGAAATACGGCAAGCTTCGCGCGACACGCAGGTCGGCTACAACAGGCTCGATAGGCCTATACTTAATACTAATGACGATGATGTTGTTGTTGATGAAGACGATGATTATGGCGATGACGATGATGACGACGACGATAAATGATGATGATGATGCCACCATCATGGTGATGATGATGGCGATGACGATGAAGATGATGGTGATGTTGATGTTGATGTTGATGATGATGCTGATGCTGATGATGATGATGATGATGATGATGATGATGATGATGATGATGGTGATGATGATGATGATGATGATGATGATGATGATGATGATGATGATGATGATGATGATGATGCTGATGCTGATGCTGATGCTGATGCTGATGATGATGATGATGATGATGGTGATGATGATGATGATGATGATGATGATGATGATGATGATGATGATGATGATGATGATGATGATGATGATGATGATGATGATGATGATGATGATGATGATGATGATGATGATGATGATGACGACGATGATGATGATGATGATGATGATGATGATGATGATGATGATGATGATGATGATGATGACGATGACGATGACGATGATGATGATGATGATGATGATGATGATGATGATGATGATGATGATGATGATGATGATGACGATGACGATGATGACGATGATGACGATGATGACGATGATGATGATGATGATGATGACGATGATGACGATGATGATGATGATGATGATGATGATGATGATGATGATGATGATGATGATGATGACAATATTACAATTAATGATAGACACACACACACATTTTGAAGGGTGAGATGTTAATGGCGATGTTGTGATTGAACGAATATAATCCATCGTCACATATAAGTCCAAAGCCGTTACACACATCCACGTGGCCATGCGATGATAAACCACATGCGTTGCTTTGTCCAATCGCACCGAGTCCAGCAACACACGGACCATGAAAGCCTCTCGTCTCGGTTCGTTGACCGAACTCAGGTCCCATTCGCTGCTTCAATGGTCCTCCATCGTCAACTCATTCCAACATAAATGCCTGTCACCCCACCCCTTCCATGGAAAATCCACTTCCCTCTTTTCCTCTCCTCCTCCTACCACCTCCGACTGCAGATGTTATTGCTGCTGCTGCTGCTGCTGCTGCTGCTGCTGCTGCTGCTGCTGCTGCTGTAATGATCGATTTATGATCCACTGTTAACCCGAGATATGATAGAAAAGTCGGTCTCCAATTGTTAGTTTTATACATTGACCCCATGGCCTTTTCTAGCACTCTACCCTCGGAATCTACTCCCTTCATTGGATGCCCGATCATCCTCCCTATAGGAATATCCCAACGCCGTTTATAAATACCCAACGCCGTTTGTAAATACCCAACGCCGTTTTATAAATACCCAACGCTGTTTATATAGCTTGGATAAAAGACATGGCGAGACAATATTATGGTATAGCTGGAAGAAGGCATATGAAGAGCTAAAGTAGTCAGGTTACTTGAAGCCTCGGTTGCTGAGGTTTTAAACTAATAGCTGCAATTAAATTAACTTTTTTAGTGTGAAATGTAGACGTAGTATACTAGTATAGCAGTAGTAGAGGTAGTAGTAGTAGTGGTAGTAGTAGTAGTAGTAGTAGTAGTAGTAGTAGTAGTAGTAGTAGTAGTAGTAGTAGTAGTAGTAGTAGTAGTAGTAGTAGTAGTAGTAGCAGTAGCAGTAGCAGTAGCAGTAGTAGCAGCAGTAGCAGTAGCAGTGGTGGTGCAAAAATTAATTCACAGAAAGATGGCGAACTTTTGTGCAGTTCTATGCTTCGGATTCTATTGTCAATGTTTCTTTCCACGTACCACACACAATAATATACAGGGTGCGCCAAAAAAAAGTAATCCCCTACGGTTGTTTGTCAATATCTTGGCCAAAAATAAGAATTTTTCGAATCCAGTTACACGGGCTCACAGATAATTCATATCTACGTACAGTATCCAAATTTAATTGCAATATGTGAAACAGAACAAAAGTTATACCGTTTTTAGTGAGGCCACCCACCGTTTTTTGACGATTCAAAAACGCGACGCATCAAAAGTTTAAAAAAATCAATTTCATTATTCTGGTCAATATCTTGGCCAGAAGTAAGAATATCGAAATGAAATTTTAGTTGCTTAAAGACAATTCATATCTGCATATGATGGCCGCATTTCATCAAAATATTTCAAACAGAATAAAAGTTATGGCACTTTTAAGGAGGCCACCCATCGTTCTTTTTGACGATTCAAAGACGTAACGCAGCAAAAAGTAGCAAAACACGATTTTATTAAGTCTCATCTCAAATAATTGTTATCAGGTAGCCTTGATATTGCCAGGTGATCATTACTATTACTATTTAAAAAAGGAACAGGGTGCCAACGTAGCTGCACGTCACTGAGAAGACACTTAGCAAGATGACAATAAAACGGGTAAATAAGGAATCTGTCAGATTAATCAACAGGTCCATCAAGAACTTTGCAAAAAGACTCAAAGGAAGTTTTGGCACTGGTGGTGGGCACATTTAACACAAGTTGTGAAGCACTACCAAGTTCATTTGACAACAGTTATTTGAGATGAGACTTAATAAAATCGTGTTTTTGTTACTTTTTGTTGTGTTTCGTTTTTGAATCGTCAGAAAACGGTGGGTGGCCTCACTAAAAGTGGTGTAACTTTTGTTCCGTTTGAAATATTTGGTGAAATCTGGCCATAATGTGTAAATATGAATTGTCTATAAACCTGTAAAATTTCATTTGGAAATTCTTACTTTTGGTCAAAATATTGGCAAAAAACCGTAGGGGATTACTTTTTTTGGCGCACCCTGTAGATGAGAGATTTTTCATAATCTAATGTGAACAGACTGCGACCAGTTCGCGTTTTTTCGGACGCGCTGTAGACCTATATACGCGACAGGATGTTGATTTAGTAAGTAAGGGTGTCGTTTCGGCCGAAAATCGATGCTTTTATTCAGAAATGCGAAGACCAGCAACTTCAGAGAATCAGAATCGACTATGAGTTCGATGGCCCGAGGTTCGTGCACACTACACAGTATAAAATTATAGACTATAGACGATTTAGTAGGCCTGCAATGTTCGATGACGCCAATCGCTGCCTCCCTCACATTCTATAGTCTGGTAACCTGCCTCTGGTTTAAACGACTTCCGTTATAATCTGCTGGTCTGATTACTATATGAACCATGTTTAATGCGGCGGCCTTGAATCATAGGTCAATTCGGATTGACATAGAATATCCTTGCGACTTAAACGCTCTCTGCGGATTAACTTCGCCTACTCTATAGGCTATAGTTCCCTCGGACTAGGAATACCCAACACTGTGTCTGTGCAATCGTGGGCCCCTCTATGTTTGTCTAGTTGATTTAATCTAACTGTGTACTACGCTCTTCGGCTAGGGGTGAACTTCTGGTCCCGCGGGCTCGCTTAGTTATTAAGCAGCGCCGTGCTTTCTCGGTTGTGGGGCCTACTGTCTGGAATGACCTCCCGGTTGCGCTTCGCTCTTTACTTGTGGCCCATCCGGCTGGGTTCTACAAGTCTCTCAAGTCTTTTTTCTTTGCTCGTGGTTGGGCTGGGAGCGCCTCTGAGTAGTTTCTTGAAGGGGCGCTATATAAATGCTATGAATGAATGAATGAATGAATGAATGAATGAATGAATGAATGAACTGACCAGTAGCTTAACCCATTTCTATTACAGGCCACGTTAATTTTGCATAGAACGTGTGCAGTTGTCTAAATAATAATCATTGGGTGTCTATAATATGCTCGTCCATGCAGCATTATGCATTGGCGCTATAAAATCGCAACAACGACTGTCAGTCTTCCTGTCATCTTCCCCGTCTGCCTGCATATGTGCCTATACCTACCTAATGCATCGCTGCCTACCCACATGTCAGTCTGCAAACATTGCGACAACGTTTGCCCTTTTCATCCTCTTTATTTTTTGGATGTGCTGACCTCCCTTGGCCATATCTCTGGGTCTAATAGTTTTGTCGTTTATTCAACAATCCGGCTGACAGAGAGCAACCGCGGTCAATGGGCGGAGACCTAGGGGGGAGGGGAGACAGGGGGACGGTCCCCCCAATGGATGTGCTGGGGGACGGCTCATGCATTTGTCCCCCCCCCCATCGTTGAGCGTCAAGACTAAAAAAAGGTCATCAACTTTTTGGTGCGAAAATAGAAAATTTCGTCGAGATGACTAAAAAAATCGTCAGAAATTTTCCCCGCCAAAATATGGAAATTTTTCGGCGACACTCAGCCATTCGTCCGTCAAAAAATCTCGCGTCTTTCCGTCCTCCCCCCCCCCCCAAGTCTCCGCCCAGGTCTCCGTCCATGCGCGGCCACAGTGTAGCCTATACAGTTATCCAGTTATCTTAATTGACATCAATCTTAAATGCTAACAGAAAAGACAGCCTGAAATATTATACAGTGAATAAGTTCTCTGTCACACGAAGCATGGAACAACAAATTTCTTGGGTTCAAAGTCCGATTGCCAAAGTACATACCTATATATACATGCCTAATTTTTTTTTATTAAATTATTGCCTATACAAAAGTATACATACTTGTTACATGTTGAACGACACTGCCATATCAAAGATGATTAGTGTCGCCCTCCTCCTTTATCCAGGTTTGGGACTGGCACTGGTAGAGAACAACCAGTGGCGGACCTATACATGGCTCAGAACGCGCTACAGAGACCTACACGCACTGCAGGGACGGTCATGGCCAGTGTCGCGTGGCAGAATCTTTCCCTAAAAGTCTCCTCCGGAGACTATTTCGAAACAGAAACCCCCCCGGAGGATCTGTTTCAGCAATGGGAAACTCTGTTTCGTGGGAGACTTTATTTTGTGACACCGGCGTCCATGCACTTAGATCTATTTTAAAATGTGAACGCCGTCCTGTCACTTAATTATTAGACCAGCAAAGCATGGAAAGCTAAAGGGCGTCCAGGCACTTCCTTTCCTTCACTTTATAAGCACTGCATATTGTGGCACTCCGTATTAAACATATTTATATCTGCTTTTCTATTTGAATGACATACAGGCCCACATGTACATGCATAGGCCTACGTAATCGTAATCGTAAACTCGAAATTTCTAAAGCGCCACTCAAAAGCCAAGCGCCGGGCACCTGCTTATTCACGAGCGCTGCGTTGAGTTGTCCGTGAGAGTAGTCCGTGGGAGTCCGGGTCGAGTTACCATAGGATCAGAGGGGCGGAACAGCTACTAAGGCTACAATGTAAAATTTTGTACATACATAAGCAGGCATACACACGCACAGACACGGACTTACGTACAAGACACATCAATAACATACCGACCATCGATGCGGGTATAATATTATACGTGCGTACATGTATATCACGAACCATTATTATCTAGCTAAATACATGCAGACAGGTCATTTATCTCATCAGGATTAACGGTTTTTCTCAAAGTATAGGTCTACAACTCTACATGCATTGATCATCGAACCTAAGAAGAAGACAGAGCACACAGACCGACTCTTATCTCTGCAGAAGAGCAAAATAATAATAAATCAAAGGAAGACGGAAAGCGGTGCAGAGGGATTAAGTCTTAAATTAATTATTCTGTTGTCGTTCTCGATTGTTCATCACAGACTTCTAATCTGCTGCAGGCGATGAAGAAGTGTGGATGTATGATGATGATGAGTAGAAACCATAATATGTGGCTGCAGGCATATGCAAGACAGACGGAAATTTAAAAATAAGATAGACAAGCAAAGAAAAACATAGATGAACCGAGAATCAAAAATGAAATGGAAATGCCACTGTGGAACTTGTCATTATGCGTCCTTGATGAAAACTTCAAATCCCTGGCAGCCATGATGCATATCATCAACCAGCGACGAGTATGAAAACAGTAAAAAGCTCACACACGAACAGCACATCATCTTTTTCTTTGGTTCTCTGCCTTTCCAGGCAGGTTCATAGGCTTATTCTTCGTCCAATTAACAGCGCCATATTCGTCACGATTTCAGGTTTTCGTCTCCAACTTGCTGTATAGCCCTCCTTCATCATCCAGTGCAACTTTATCATCCACATGTCTTCCTCTTGTCTTCTTACTTGCCATTCTTCTCTCGATTTTGGTTCTTAGGATAGAGTCTTCCCTCATGATGTCACTCAATCAGTACAGCTCTGGCTGCAGTCCTCCATCATCCAGTCCAACATCAGCATCATTGTTCTTCTTCTTGTCTTTTTATCCACCATTCTGCCCTCAAATATGGTTCCTAGGAGAGAGTCTCCCGTCATTATGTGACCCAACCAGTTTTTCTATCTGCGTCTGGTGATTCCAGCCAGGGATCTGCTGTCGTCCACCATTTGCAGACGCAGTATCTCTTCATTTCTTCTGCATTCCGTCCAGCTGATAGCACACCATAGCACACAATTAGGCCTATTATTATTACTATTATTATCATCATCATCATCATCATCATCATCATCATCATCATCATCATCATCATCATCATCATCATCATCATCATCATCATCATCATCATCATTATTATTATTATTAAGAGTTTGCTCTTGGTCCCATTCGCACGAACTGCAACGATGCAGAATATACTTTCGGTGATAGACTCAGTTGTCTGAAATGGGCTCCCACAGGACCTACATATACGTCTACTTCCTGGGATTATTACTGAAACATTTTTGATTAAACTCAAAACTGTCTTTTTGCCGTACTAGAGTCGGGAGCGCTTCTGAGTAGTCCCCTTGAAGAAGCGCTATATAAATTCTTGAATGAATGAATTATTATAATTACTATCCATAGCAGATAGCCTATATAGTAGATCTCTATGTCCGAACCATAGCCTGCTAATCTATGCCAATGAATTATATGGGAACGTGCCGCGGTGAATTATTGGCCATTTTTATAGCGCAGTAGTAGTCAGAATTAATGCCTCAGCGTCTGCAGGAAAAGGCGGTGTAGTGGCGAACTCGTGTGTACGGCGAGGTGTTAGAGAAGGGTCGTAAACCTGTCACTTGTCCCCGGGCGACGCTCTCGCTCTCGCTCACTCCAGCAGCACTCCACTAAGGAATCGGATCGCGTCGAAACTGGAGAACGGAGAAAACTAAAGGCGTTATATAGAGATTGATGGAATTGACTGTTGCAGACTTGCAGTCACTCTCCCTGAGCATATGCGACTCGTAACAGAATATAAATGAGTAGATGTGTGTGCAAATTATTTGCAAAGTGATATGATATTATACATAACCTGTGGGGTGCCGTGGCGTAGTGGTGGGTTCGGAGCCTTGAAGCAGGAGGGTCCAGGTTCGAATCCACCTCAAGCCGCCGCGTAGGGACCTTCAGGAAGTTCTTCATTCGCAATTGCTCGTACGTTTCGGCTTGAAACACCGATGCAGTGTCCGCGCCGTAGTCGGGAGCGACTCTGAGTCGTGAGCTTGAAGGGGCGCTATATAATTATTATATACATATATATATATAATTTTTATATGTAAATCTTGTGTATGTGATATCAATGTATATACCAAGATGTGTATACGTATGCGCAATTGTGCATATAGATTTTTAATGTGTATTTGTTTATGTGTATGAGCAGTAAGCACTTGTTATAGCGCCCTTCATGATTTCTTCTCGTAGCATGAGCATTGCAAGTGAATAGCTTGCTCAGGGTTCCTTTGTAGGCTATACGCGGTTTGAGGTGGATTCGAACCCGCAACCTTCCGGTTCAACGGCACCAAACATACCCAAATACCAAGCCAACACAAATGCTATATATAGCCGGAACAAATGGGACAAGTCAGACAGACAGACAGACAAATGCACCGAACATAACCAAACACCAACCCAACACATATAGCCGGAACATATAGGACAAATTATGTCAGACAGACAGACAAGCAGACAGACAGATATGATATGATATGACGATGTGTATGTGTATGTGTGTATATGTTCTTTAGTATTTTGTTGACTACGAAACTTTCCAACCGTAAGACTCGGGTTGCAGCCATTCGTTCTAAAGGCTACCCTTTCTTCATCCTTCCTTCCTCTATGTACAGGGTGCGCCAAAAAAAAAGACCCCCCCTAGGTTTTTTGCCAATATTTTTACCAAAAGTAAGAATTTCCAGATGAAATTTTACAGACTTATAGACAATTCATATTTACACATTATGACCAGATTTCATCAAAATATTTCAAACGGAACAAAAGTTACGTCACTTTTAGGGAGGCCACCCACCGTTTTTTGACGATTCAAAAACGTAACGCAACAAAAAGTAGGTTTTTGCCAATATTTTGGCCAAAAGTAAGAATTTCAAAATAAAATTTTTGCAGGCTGATAGACAATTCATATTTACACATGATGACGGAAATTTCATCAAAATATTTAAAACAGAACAAAAGTTATATCACTTTTAGTGAGACCACCCTCGGTTTTTTGCATGATTCAAAAAACGTCAAAAAAGGTGGGTGTCCTCACTAAAAGTGATATAACTTTTGTTCTGTTTTAAATATTTTGATGAAATTTCCGTCATCATGTGTAAATATGAATTGTCTATCAGCCTGTAAAAATTTTATTTTGAAATTCTTACTTTTGGCCAAAATATTGGCAAAAACCTACTTTTTGTTGCGTTACGTTTTTGAATCGTCAAAAAACGGTGGGTGGCCTCCCTAAAAGTGACGTAACTTTTGTTCCGTTTGAAATATTTTGATGAAATCTGGTCATAATGTGTAAATATGAATTGTCTATAAGTCTGTAAAATTTCATTTGGAAATTCTTACTTTTGGTAAAAATACTGGCAAAAAACCTAGGGGGGGTCTTTTTTTTTGGCGCACCCTGTACTTCTTTCTTACTTTCTTATACTTCCTCCTTTCCAGGCGATTCTTTACAAACAAAATCCGTTGTATATCGAAAGGATTATAGATTAAGTAAATTCGCAATCGCCATGCAGCTGACCCCGTCAGCTTCAACCCCCATGGCAACCTCCATGTTCCCCCCCTCTGGCAAACACCATCCGAAAGGCTTCCACGGCTGCAGATACAATCCGCTTTGCAGTGGTCCCGATAGTCACCGCTCCCTTATCAGAATTCCCCGTCGGGGATGCTTGCTTATACAAATCGAAGCTAAATGCAGGGACTGTTCGCTTGGATCATCTGCTGTGGATATATACTTTAAAAGTTTATATATAGCGGCTATCAAAGTGCATGCTGATAAACGATTGCAACTGAATCAAGTCGAGACTTTCACTAAATTACCTTGCACGATATTTCTATAATAAATAATTATTATCGGACCAAAAACTCACGATGACAACCAATTTAGTGTGGACTGTATACCAGAGCTTGGCGACATAATTTGTCTGATGGCAGTTGTTGCCGTTTGCACGATCTGTTTACAAAAAGTCGTACATGAAGCTGATGAAGATGACGAAGATAACGAAGATAATGAAGCTGATGAAGATGACGAAGATAACGAAGATAATGAGGCTGATGAAGATGACGAAGATAATGAAGCTGATGAAGATGACGAAGATAACAAAGCTGATGAAGATGATGAAGATAATGAAGCTGATGAAGATGACGAAGATAACAAAGCTGATGAAGGTGATGAAGATAATGAAGCTGATGAAGATGACGAAGATAATGAAGCTGATGAAGATGATGAAGATAATGAAGCTGATGAAGATGACGAAGATAACAAAGCTGATGAAGATGATGAAGATAATGAAGCTGATGAAGATGACGAAGATAATGATGCTGATGAAGATGACGAAGATAACGAAGATGATGAAGATGAAATTTGCAATGAAAAAGTAGCAATGCCGTTATGCATCAATTGTCTGTTGTAGTGGTAGCATTAGTAATAATAGTGCAAGCAATTATAATTGAAACAACTTGGTCATTTAATTAGCCTATAGTTTGTACGTCTAATTTACATCAGTTTTCTTTATAATCTGCCTGGACCGATCTGCCTTTTGTTGATCAATGATCACTGTGCGTCTGTGTTTTCCACCGTATATATCTTCCCAGCGTGTCTCTGTCTCGGCGTATCTGTCTGTCTGCCTGCCCATCTGTCTGCCTGTCTGTCTGTATGTCTGACTATCTAGCATGTCCTGTTTGTTCCGGCTATAGCAATTGTGTTGGTAATTAAGCGATGCCGCCATTGAAGGAGCCATTTGCACGGAGCAGCAATCCATGGATTCCTGTCATCGCTACGTCATAATTACGGAGCAATTCAAGACAGATCACCACGCCTTCATAAAAGGCACTTGGAAGCTAGAAATGCTTGGAAGTACGGTCGGCACGAAAGACAGACGGAAGAGCGGTGCCCGCGTTACACCGCTTCTACCTGTTCCGTTCAATGACATATCACCGTCAGCGCTGGTAACACGACAACAATTAGCACTTCAATTTAATTAGTCGTCATCCATATTCATTCAATTGTTCACTGATTATTTGCTAATAATTCACGAATTATAGACTAATTATTCGCTAATTATTAGGGAATTATTAGTCAATTTTGGTACCGTAAAATGGGGTAACATTGGCACTGCGAGGTAACTTTGGCACATGGATCCAGGCTATGTATTATACACAGAGAACCGTGTTAATTCATGTGTCTGACCCCCCACCCCCTAAGTGAGTGAGGACGGTCCATTGAACGTCTATTCGATGGTGCAGAACCAGTATCAGTCGCAAGAACCTTGGATGCCAGCTTGATTGAGATGCTCAGAGAAAATCGCTGTCAGGTTGATTTCAGACATTTATATAGCTCCTCTTAAAGATCTCGAGTATCTACTCAAATAGTGATGAGGAAAAGAAAAGGAAAAGAGGGAAGATATTGGATACAGCAGGAAAGCAATGCAGATTGATGAAGTAGACTTGACGAGAGCTGAATCACATTTAAAAGCAGTTTTTGGTTACCAGGGTAGCACATTTTGTGGTTTCGGACGATACAAGCTCAAAATTGTCATAAAATCGGTCTCCTTGGAAGGATTTCTGATTTGTAAAAAGATTTGGGCTTGGCATATATGCGCAATACGTTTTTAAAACGTTTTAGGATGCCATAGTTACCCAGGATGGGTCTAAAATTGGTCTCACGTTGAAATAATACATGGTGCCAAAGTTACCCCAAACCCGGGGTAACTTTGTCTTTTTATTCAAATATTTTTAAAGCATAGAAATATTTTTTTTTAAATTTTCAAATTATTCAGGGTCGTAGGTACCATCCATAATGCTCATGGTTTAAAAAATCAAGTCTTTTGCTCAACTCGTTTAGGTGCTGTCCTACAAAAACCCTTCAAAATATTCCAATGTTACCCCATTTTACGGTAATTCACTGATTGTTAAACTGATTATTCACTAATTATCCACTGACTATTCACTAACTACTTGCTAATTATTAACTAATTATGCACTAATTATTAATTAATTATTCACTCACTAATTTTCACTTATTACTCATACATGCTGAGTGCTCTAGACATTCAGAAACAGCTCTCGGCAAAACAGTTGTAGACTCCTGAGAAATTATATGTAGGTCTACTTGGAGGAAAATAATAATGAAATAATAATAATGATAATAATATTAATCGCAATGACTATGGTAATAATAACAATAATAATTTTATAATAATAATTATACTAATAATAAGGACACTTTATACGGCGCCGTCATGCGGCCATGTCGTTATTATAAGTGCGCTTTTATTTGTTTAGCTTTATAAGCCATGCAGCTGATCAGCATTATTTTATGACGATAATTAATACAGGCTTAACAGCAATTGTCTAAGCCAGACGCTATCTTTTGAAATCGACCAACCGACTTGCTACAAAGTGCTCGTCGTTGCATCAAGAGGCTCCAACCGTCACGGTCGACTGGAAGTTAGGTCTTTAAGTCTTTACTTCCTTTGTTTAGACCTCCACGGTCCAATTATAATTATGATAGTACAATTGGATGAGTTCCTTACAGACTGCAATCGATGCCAGAGTCAGCCATCCGGAGAAGCCAAGAAACCGTGACCAACAGCCATCGGTATACGTGAGTTAATGTATAGCTGGAGGTTGGGCAAGTAATTAGGGAGAACTGCCTTTTGAAATCCCACGGGAAGATCTAAGCGAAATAATTCATTGCATATAAAGAACAACAAATAGTCCCTAACACTCAGTTGGATGTTGAATTTTACCGTATAGTCTGATATAGAGATCCTTCTTCAGGTCTGTTTTCTGCACGCCAACAAGGGCTGCAGTATGAAGGTGCAGTTCCGTGCATATAATATGGCTGAATTATGATGTTGTATTAATTAAGTCGGCTCGTGCAGCATTCAAGCTTGATAGATCATGGTTCATTATTTATTTATTCATTTTATTTATTTTATTCTCCATTTTTATAACACCCATTCAGGCTCTCTACTCAGAGGCGCTCCAGACTTCAGCGCGGACACAGCATCGGAGTTTCACGCCAAAGCGCCCGAGCAAATCAGGGTGAAGGACTTTCTCAAAGTCCCTAAGCGGCCACTTTGAGGTGAATTTAAACCTGGAACCCTCCGGTTCCAAGGCGCCAACGTCACCACTATACACCACCCTGCCCACATTAATTATCAGGCCGCCGTTGTATGTAAATGAAGGTGCTATTTGAACAATATGCATTTATTTTTGCATTTAACTGGAAAGATGAAATTCTTTGCAAGTTAATTACGAGCAATCACCTGCCTCTACCGTAAAATTCCGTCAATGTAAATTGCTACAAATTAATACGAATCCGGTGGATTCTGCGTCAAAGCTTACAAAAAATGACACAACTTTCCAAATGTTCTTCTCTGAAAATTCTCATCAATCAACTAAATAAGTTCAGGTTCTAAAACACTCATGGATGTTTAGTATGAGTGCTTAACTTTCAACTATGCGAATGGCTTAATCAGTCAGTTTCAGTAGTCCCCTATAATTATATAAGCCGCTTTGGACCAGGAGGTTACTCGTAAACGGGACATGCTTATGTAAGCTTAGCCTATAATACACGTTATTTGCGCTGACTGATGATAGATGTATATGCTTCGTCTATGATCTATCAGGGCTCACACAGTCACACTGGTGACGATGCTGTCATCATTGCTTTGCATTGGAAAGGATTTTTGTCGACAGGCCTATATCTTTATAATTATTGTAAAACTTATTTGGCCATACATGAAACGAATTGGAGAGTGAATCTCAACGAGAATAGTTCGCACCGGTAAAGAAACTTGTCCCCTCGCATAGAGATCGCACTCAGACTATGACGACTTTCCGGCATAATTATATTCTAATGATGATGTCGAACCCTTCGGTTCCTGCGTAAATGCGGTTACCACAGTTTCGAATCTGAAGAGCCCTTCCCAATAGGATACTTGGTTACGCTGGCTCCCTTTATCGCTCTGAAAATCGAACCCAGAAAGCAGTGTTGAATAATTGAAACGTAAGAGAACATTACCGAACAGCCAACATCGATATAGACACCAACATTAGCAGACGACATAGTCTGTGTAGGCCTACGTGTATACGAACCGAGTTAAATATATCTCTTGAAATCACTTCACTTAAAGGATATGCCAGTGCATGCACTTGATAACTCGGTTCGTATATATATATATATATAATTATATATATATGTATATTATATATATATAGCATGATGTGAAGGGATGTGAGGATATATGCTGATATTGCTAACGATGAAATTCTGAAGGATTCATTGCTACATGGATGTGTTAATCTTCTGGCATTTAAGCATATAGAGATTGACTTTCTTACCATCACTAAAATTTAACTGCAGTTCAAATGCTTCCTCCTTGTCTGTATCGGTGTATAACTGTACTGAAAGCCCATAGACAAAAAGAACATTTTCCTATAGAATCTATGAATACTCATCTTAGTTGGCTTGCCCATGTAATTATAAACGCAACGCCTTCTTTCAAGTTGTTCTTCACTTTATCCATGGGTTTCCAACTCCACTCTCGTGACTCGTGTATTGATTAAGCTCATAAAATTATGAAGGATTGGACATTTTGGAATCTTGTTCTATGATTACCAATTGATGACTTATGGAAAAACAGTGACGCTTTCAGGTTGTATATAGTTGTATATAGGCATTATGATATTATAGGCTAATGCTTTCCATTGCGGATGCAGCGTATACCAGTGGGGCGGGTTGGTGCCAAAATGTGAACGAATTGTTCACCTTGTGATACACGCATGAAATTTGGTACATACCACGAACATATCTTTTGTGGAAGACTGTTTTTCGCTTGATCTCGGCCGGAAGCGCCTCTGAGTAGGTACCTTGAAGGGGCGCTATATAAATTATGATTGATTGATATCCTAAAAAAAGATGTTGCTATAGGCCATCGCCGATATGCCCCTGACCACAATGGCGGTCATTTTGCAAAATTACCGAAAGCGACCGAGATATGCATGGATTTTTCAATATTGCTGCTTCCAATTCACTTAGAATCGTCATCTTGGTGTCTAAGGGCACATATTTATGGGTAAGGATTCCAATGAAGTCATTGCAAATTTTGCCATGGCCTCAATTCATTTTGCAAAAATATGGATTTGTCAATATCTCAGCATTCCGTTCACTTAGAATGGTCATCTTGGAGTCTAAAGATATATATTTAGGGGTAAGGATTCCAATAGAGCCACCACAAAGTTCGCCATGGTATCAATGGCGGCCATTTTCCACAATGGCAGACCCAAAATATGGATTTGTCAGTATTTCAGCATTTAGTCCACTAGAATCGTCATCTTGGTGTATAAACAAGAAAGAGACAAAGAAAATAAGTTTTAAGACCTTGAAGAGTCGTAGGAAAATGATGTTCACCCATGTAAACCTGCTCCAGAATTTCCATTGCTACATTGAGTCGATGCTATCTATTCTGTTAAAGTGCACCGCTTCTTAACAGCATGCAACCTAAGTGGAACCCAGTTTCACAAAATTTATAAACCAAAGTTTACATTGAGGCCTAAAATTTTCAGTGTGACCTTGTGAGACCAATTAAATCGGGCGAAACTTAACCAACACGTTGGTTAAGGTGAGGTCAAGCGTCGTGAGGGTCGGTTATGGCTCAGGTTATTAGTCGTTATGGTCGGTTAGGGTCAGGGTAGTCGTCGTGAAGATCGGTTGGGGTTAGGATTAGGGTTAGTGGCATGATTAGTTCCCCGATACTATAGTTACGCCCTAAATCGTGTTCTTGAATGTTTCAATACTACGTACTCTATATTGAATTTAATTTGATAATATGAAATCCACAGTGTAACATCGAATACGCAGTTTAGATGTCAGAATCCCGGCATCAACATTCTTACAGATATATTGCTAGGCTACAACCTTTGCGATTGCCTTTTTAATATACAAAAATCGATCGACGTCATTAGCCACGAATATGACGTCATCGCAAACTGATGTAAATTTTCCTGTCTTTCGAAACGATATTCGTTTCTGGCAAAGGCTACAAACGAAAAGACGACGAAAACGATTAAACAACGATAAAACACGTCGGAGATATGATGAATAAAACGGTGACCAAAGTTTCCGAACTAAGCGGCAATCGATTATCGATCATCAAAGTGAAAAGGAAACTGATCGCATTGTATTGTATTGTATGACACAATTTTTGCACCGTCATTTCTGTAAAAATAGGTAAGGATGTATCATCATGTTGGCTATGGTTAAACATGAAATTATGCTATGAAAAGTTAATTGATTTTGATGTAAGTAGGCCTACTAAGAAGCGAATAGACTATATATGCAATTAAAGTAGAGAGAGATGCGCTATACGTAAAAAATAGAAATTTATATGACGCCTTTTTCTATTCTCGTCTTTTATTTTGGTCTGTAAAATATTCACATAATTATATAGCGCATTAAGACCGTTCGACATAAAAGTATCAAATCGCCTTCAATTAGAAATAAAATCTCGTGGGCCATTCTGTATTATAGGACTATCTCTTTCCGTGCATGTAGCCATAGCAACAGTTGCCATAGCAACGGTGACCGACGGTCGGTCGGAATGTAGAGAAAAGAGTCGACGAGACAGTCAGACAGCAGGTATAGAGAGACACAGTCAGACGCACGCAATCATATAGTCAGACGGAGTCTTATCTGTTGCTCGCGTGTCACGCTATCTCTAGTATTATGACGTCATTTCATGTTTTGTTATTATTAGACCCTTAATGTAGATTCCCTTAATCTCTAAAGCAGTGGTTCTCAAAGTGGTGGTCCGCGGACCGGCGCCGGTCCGCGGAGACTTGACCACCGGTCCGTGAAGAAGTCTGAGAGTGAAAAATAAATTATTATTATTATTGATTTAAATCATTTAAAATTATAAAACTATTCGAAATATTGTTCAAAATTTATTAAATATTCTGTCTCAAATTTAAAAAAGACATTGCCAGTGCTTATTTTTTTCTTACCAAATGGCTATTCAGACAATTTTATTTAGGGCCTATTCTGAATTTATTACGTCTATTATGGCAGTCAGTTTAATGTTTATTTCCGTTGATCTATCATGGTGAGCGATAGTAAAGTAAACACTGATCAAGCATTACTGGATGTAGATCTTTTAATTTTATAAGATAACATAAAATTTTAAATATAAAAAAATCGACCGTTCGCACGAAAATAGGATCCACAATATTTAAAATGTGGAGATATTCTGAATTCTGTGTTTTATTTCGAGCAGGTGTTTCAATCATTAACGCACATTGTGTCATTATCTTTGCAGATCCTCTTATAGGCCTACACCCTAACAAAATTCTAATCTTGTTTGAAAGTTTGTTTAACTTTTTAAAATGTTATTAAATGACAATTAAATTGGGGAAAAATTAATGCTGTTAAAAATGTTTTAATTAATGGAACAGAACACTAACTATAAATAGCCCCGAGGCCTATATATAGTATTTTTTAAATAATAGCCTATATATAGTACGCTTTTATTTACGCTTGCCATTAAAGTTAGCGGTCCGCGAGCTTCCCAAAAAATTATTGCCGGTCCGTGACCTGCAGAAGTTTGAGAACCACTGCTCTAAAGAGTATATAACATGACGTCATTCGGCAGATAGGGAAAAGTCACGTGCATTTGACGTCATAGGTAGGCTAGTATAGCCGATCCTTGAACATAGAAATAATTAATTGATTCTATAGCCAGCCTCCGCGCAGAATGAAATTTCTCTCTGTGACATGCCCGTAAGAAACCATGTTGCAGAACAAGTTGACCAATTCTGTCAGACGGTGAATGAGTGTGGCCTACGTTCTGCAGATGTTTGAAGTCGAAAAACAAAGACGAATTTGCAAATGTAAGTGATTTGAAATCTGGCTCTTGACTAGACGAAAATTAAGGCTTCAAGCGGCCAACACGAGGTCAAGCAAGCAGTCGATGGTAACAATGTCAATCCATACTGGAAGGTTATTATTAAGGTATACAATACATATAGATAATAGGCCTAATATTTAGTTCTCTGTGCTTTGCAAAGCCATATTATGCTATTAAAGCCAACGTTTTGTGGTATTTCAAAGTGCGTCAAGGCAAGCAAAACAGTAGTGTATACACTGATAGTTCTGCCTCACCCACATGACTTAATTAGCCCACCCCAATAGGTCACAGTAGACCTCGCCTACGCGCTACGTATTATAGGATATTGGCAACTAGCGACTGGCCACGGGCTTCACCCAACATGAGTCATTGACACCACCCTCGGTGAGTCATAAAGCGCCTCACCTACCTATCTGTCATCCCCTTAATTAATTTCTTATCGCGCAGCTGTCTACGCCTCTTAATTAAATTTTTACCCCGCAGATGGCTCCGTTCCTTAATTAGATTCGTATCGTGTCAAACTCCTCAACGCCTACTTTTTTTTATTAAACCAGCTGACGCCCATCGATCATCGTCCGTGTGCAAAGAAAGGGGGTCCAGATGAGCAGTGTGCAAAGAAAGTAGTCCGAATGCATTGGATGATATGTATACATGTGTCGTGTGCAAAACCAAAACGTCAGAGCTTACAAGGCACAGCATTAGAAACTATAGTTCATATATTTATCAACTCGTCACGGATAGGTATGCACTATGCAATTACGTGCAATGGCACCTATTATAAAAAAAATTAGTCGCATCGCCAGTTCATTCTATCCGGAATCTGCAGAAGGCTTTCATCATCATCAGCAGCAGAGAACTATTTTCGAAGGCTTCTTCATCAACAGTGGTCAACTCCCTCGGAAGTATACCCCGCAGTCGATCGAGTCGTGGGCTACGATCGACTTGGCTCGTGCGACGATCGACTCGATCGACTTCGTCGAATCGCCGACCTTTCTACGACTCGATCGACTTGGCTCGGCCGACGATCGACTCGATCGACTTCGTCGACTCGCCGACCTTTCTACGACTCGATCGACTTGGCTCGGCCAACGATCGACTCGATCGACTTCGCGTCGACTTGACCTAGTTTTGTCTCTTGCTCACCATCTGCAGTTACATGATCTTAAAATGACATTAAACGATAGTAGATCTGTGTCGTAAATCTGTGTGACGTAACAATATGCCTAATTTCGTATTCTCAGTGAATTTATAGATTTGCACTGTAATCGTAGTGACGTCACAATAGGCCTCGTTTTAGATTATGTAAATGAAACTCAATAATTATCACGGTAGATCTGTGCAATAATTGAAGTTAGTCACAATAGGCCTAGTTTGTACTCTCAAAATGTACTTCTATAATAACAGATCATTATCCTAATCGAGGTTAGCCACAATAGGACTATTTCATTCTCTAAATGAACTTCTTTAATAGTAGGTCTGTATCATGATCTACGTGACGTCACAATGGGCCTAGTTTTATATTCTAAAACTGAACGTATAATAGTAGATTTGCATAATAATCAGAGCGATGTTGCATTTAAACAGCCCCAGTTTTGTATTTAGAAAATAATATGACAGCAGATCTGTATTATAATCGAAATAACGCCACAATTATATACCTAATTTCGTTTTTTTTCCAGTGAGCTTATTTAATAGTAGAATTGTATTATAATAGAAGTGAAGTGACTGACGTCATAAAAGGCCCCGTGTTATATTCGCAAAACGAACATAATATACTGTTAGATCTGCATAATAATCGAAGTGACGTCACAATAGACCTTGTTTATATGCTCAATATGCACTTCTATAACAGTACATTTGTCTCATAATCGACGTACGTCACACTAGACCTTGCTTATATTCTCAAAATGCACTTCCATAATAGGTCTGGTACATTTGTATCATAATCAATGTGACGTCACAATTGGCGCTGTTTTTTAATTCTTGATGTGAACTTATAATTATATTATAATATAATATCAAAATTGCATCATCATCAGAGTGACGTTACAATAGGCATAGGCCTAGTTCTGTATTCTCAACATTAATGAAATAATATGACGGCAGATCTGTGTTCTGATCGAAGTGACGTCACAATAGGCCTAATTTCGTTTTCTCAGTGAACTTATTTAATTGTAGAATTGTATCATAATCGAAGTGACGTCATAAAAGGTCTCCTTTTATATTCTCAAAATTAACATCTACATGACTTGCATATACAGGCATATAATAGTAGATCTGTATCATGCTCATTCAGGAGCGGATCCAAGGAAGGGGCCAATCCGGCCATGCCCCACCCCATTCAGAGATTCGCATATGACGTGGTCCCTCCCTCCATCAGGTTTAAAAAAATAAGCTGTAAATCAACGCAACGGGAACAGGAAGGTGAGAGAGAAAGTAGTCCTAGCACATGACTAAAAAAGTCATCAGATTTTTAAAAAACAAAGTCGCCACGGGTTTTTATAAGTTTTTTGGGCGAAAGACTAAAAAAAGATTCTTTCGGCGGATGACCAAGGAAAATTTCTGTCGGTTCAAGACCACAAATTTTGTCCACCCTTCCAAAATTTTTGTATTCGCTCCTGTTACCCTGTATTCGTTCAACTCAAATCGAAAACGCACGTCTATTATAATAGTCAACTTTCACCGTTCCACTAACACGAAATCGACAGCTGCCAAAAGGTTCGTTAGCTGAACTTGTGTGCAAAAACTGTATACTGTATAGGTCACTTTGAGACTTCAAGAAATAGTGGGCTAAGTAAAATATTTCTAAGTCGGGTCGAGTAGATGAAACAACGATCGACTCGACTTAGCAAGACTCACGATCGACTCGACTTGCAAGTCGACGATTTTACGATCGACTCGACTTGGCAAGACTCACGATCGACTCGACTTGCAAGTCGATCGAGTCGACGATTTTTTGATCGACTCGACTTGGCAAGTCTCACGATCGACTCGACTTGCAAGTCGATCGAGTCGACGATTTTTCGATCGACTCGACTTGGCCGAGTTATGATCGACTCGATCGATCAACTCGATCGACTGCGGGGTATACTCGGAAGATAGCTACTATGGAAGCATGTAAGTAATTTCAAAGCAATGCGCTATTGTTCATTAACTACAATAGTACGATAATACATCTTCATGTCTCATTCAATTTTTTATATTTTGCAATTTGTAAAGATTTCAATAGTGTCAGCGCCTATCCATATGGACATGGTGGGGAGCCCAACGTAATAGAGATCTATTTTTAGCAATTAGTGATCGCACAAACGGGATCTATTAGTTTTAACTTTGGTTGCACTTACGTTTTCATTTCAGTTTAGGTTTTCGTTTTAGTTTTTGTCTTAGTTTTTGCTTTAGTTTTCGTCATTGTTGAAGTTTTTGCTATCGTTGTAGTTTCATTATTCTTTTAGTTTTTGATTCCATTCTTGTTTTCATTTTGATTTTTGTTTCAGTTTTGGATATCCTTTAGGTTTTCATTTTCATTTCAGTTTCGTGCATATTTCAGTTTCAGTTTTTGTTTTGGTCTTAGTTTCGTTTTTGTTTTAGTTTTCGTTATCTATTAAATTTTCTTTTCAATTTTGGTTTTCCTTTTAGTTTTTGTTTCAGTTTTCGTTTCAATTTTCGATTTCGATTTTTTTGGCTGTCGTTTCAGTTTTCGTGTATGTTTCAGTATCAGTTTTCTTTTTAGTTTTTACTGTCGTTATTGCTGTAGTTTTTGTGTTCGTTATAGCTTTTTTATCGCTTTAGTTTTCGTTTCAGTTTTTTCTCTTTCAGTTAATTTTTTGTTTTTACCTTCGGCTTAGTTTACGTTATTGTTTTAGTCTTAGTTCTAGTTTTCGTTATCGCTTGGTTTTGGTTATCGGTTATTTGGTTATTTGGTTTGGTAAAATTTTTAATTCGTTGTTATTTTCGTCGTCGTTTTAGTTTCGTTTCATTTTTCGTTTTCATTATGGTTTTCCTTCTAAGTTTCGCTTTAGTTTTGGTTTTATATGCATTTTTCGTTTTCGTTACCGTTTCAGTTTGTTGTCATCGTTTTAGTTTTAATTTTTGTTATTGTCTTAGTTTTAACTTTTGTCAAAGTTTCAGTTTTTTGTTTCAAGCCACTTAGACTAGGGACTTTTAAGACTTTTACGTGCATTTAAGGCCATTCTGACAATGTGTTTTGATTGAAGCTTTCAGAAGCTGTACGCAACTGCACGAATAGAAGCTGAAGACATCCAAAAGAAAGATCCTAGTCATGATAAGATACGATGCGAAGCATCTACGTATATCCACAGGCAGTTAAACGCAACGATAGAGGAGCCGGTTGACTTGAGACTGGCACATAAAGTTTCTTGATGTATGTCGGATCGCTGAGGGCCAACAGGGCCAGGACCAGAGCCAGGGCCAGGACCAGAATGAGATTTGTGTTTTATTCTTTTCTTCATGATGCAATTTATCTGTCGTAACATGCTTTAATAACCTTCGGTGTTTTACTCTGTGTGTATAAGTGTCTGGTGTCTGTGGATTTACTGCCATGGCGACACTGTTTGAATTGAGAGGAGACGGGGTGGACTCGGTTGCACTATGGCTCTGTGTTGTTTTTATTACTCTGGCCTGCTGAGCCTCTGGCATGACTTAAAAAACTTAAGCTCCTAGGAAAGCAGTAGCGTCCCTGGCGTGGCGTAATACCCATAATCCCTGTTTTTATGTTGTTGTGCTGAACGAGCCTAGGAATGATAAAAGACTAGACAGGAGAAAGGGGACGCGAAGACATGTTACACGTAGTCGACAAACCAATGACAAAGCAAAGATGCGAGCGAGGGAGCGCCGAAAAGCGTTCAAAATCAGAAGACAATAACAATTATTAAGGGAGAAAGTCTGATGATCTCTACCGACAGACCACCACAGTGACTGATGAACTTGAGAAATTAGTTTTCATCTATATCACATGATCAAAACTTCATGATGCTACAGGTTTTCGTCAGTGTTTCCCTCATATTTTGAGGCTAAGAAAAGAAAGTCGCTAACACTTCAAGTCCATGAATGACTCTAGGCGTCAGCTTTTAAGAGACTCCTTGCATACATACATACATGCACCAATCACATACACACATGCATACATGGCTGCTTACATACATAGCTACAAACATAAATACATGATACATACAAAGTTGCGTACATACATACATGCAATACTTTGCATACATACATGCATACATACATACATACATACATACATACATGCATACATACAAACACGCATGCATGCACGCATACATACATACATACATACATACATACATACATGCATACATACATACATACATACATACATACATACATACATACATACATACATACATACATACATACATTACATACATGCATACAAAAATGATCAGTGTTAAGGTGCTAGGTGTCGCTAGCGACTCGCCAACATTAGCCATGTTGTTGGTGAGACGCTATAATAGTCCAGCGCCGACTCTATTTCGAGTATCGTGTGGTCAGCGTCTATTCGTAGCATGGGCACATAATGTCGTTTGTAACGACTTTTCTTGAAGCAATTGTCTGCCCCGAGGGAGAAAGATCCCGCTGTTATTTTCCAGTCTAAGAAATGTGGATCTGTCCGTCTTTTAAGCCAACGCACGAGGAGAAATGAAGCCTATCTGTATGCATATCCGTCCATTTCCCAGACTCTTAAGTAGATAGATTAAGACTATTCTGGGACATTTGACCTCAACCATGGTTAAACTTTTCCAAATCACCCATAACCATGGTTCAAAAATATAACCATCCATAACCATGGTTCAAAAATATAACCATCCATAACCATGGTTCAAAAATATAATCACCCATAACCATGGTTCAAAAATATAACCACCCATAACCATGCTTCAAAAAAGTGTAGACCCATAACCATGGTTCAAAAAAGTGTCGACTCATAACCATGGTTCAAAAAATATGCCGACTCATCAAAAAATGTGCCGACCCATAAACATGGTTCAACTTTTTCCAACCACCCCAGCACGCGCCTATGACTCATCACGCGGGGAATTTCCAGTAGTTTCGATGATGAGTCATAGGGTGATTGGAAAATAACCATCATCACATGGTTACTAAGTCTTCATTATCCACCCACGAATTAAAAGACTCTGGGTATCCTAACCACTTCACGAGCGATTTCTTCCCACGTTTCCTGATAATCTTTTCTATTCTAAATATTTCTTGAGTCGTTTTCTGTAGCTCCTGTTCATAAAAACTCCCCTGTATTTCCTCACCATTAGAATCAGTAATCTTATAAGTTGGTGGAACCGTGTATTGAATCTGGGATACTGTAAATACTTCCTCAGTCCATCTAGGCGTATATCCCTTCTCAAAAATGTTCTTCTTCTTAGTTATTCTGACTTTATCACCAATTGAAAACTTTGGTACAATAGGCTCCGAAATCTCTTTACCGTTTAAATTCATAAATACAGCCCTTTCATTCACTTTCATACTAGCCTTAACGGGTGTCATTTTAATGGAAGAATGCCTTGTATTATTATAATTGATAATCATTTCATCTAATATATCGATGTATCTTCTCGTTGAATTAGCGGTAAAGTACTTGAACATTTTATCTTTCATCGTTCTGTTCCATCTCTCGACGACGCAAGATTTTTCTTCATTCTCAGTAGAGTACAACTCAACCAAATTCTTTACATCCTTATTATAAAATTCTTTCCCTTTATCAACCCATAATTTAACAGGCTTCCTCCCACCCTCGAGTATCTTCACGAAACCACTAGCTGTAGATTTCCCACTCTTGTCACTCAATGGCACTATCCAACCGTACTTGGAAAACACATCTATAACGGTTAATAGGTATTTCACCCCATTATTATCTTTAGCAAATGCCTGCATATCTACAAGATCAGCGGCCCATATCTCATCTATCCCATTAACAATCACCTTTCTCTTTCTAAAATGTTTAACCACTGGTCTGTGCAGTTCATTCGCCAACGTATCCGTCCACTTTAGCGTTTTTTCTTCCTCCCCGCGACTTTGCCGTTTTTTGAAGGTAAACCCAAACCAAGGCTCGTTTTAGCTGACAAGATGGGTTTCACTATAGCCCTCTCTACACGCTCCCGCAAGCTCGGATTAGGAATGTTGTTCAAATCATTAATCATCACTCTATCTGCGATATTCCTAGAAGCCGTATCGGTGTGTTGATCGTAAGCTAAATCGTGGTGATAAGCCGCGTTATCTACCCTATCCACAGGTTTGCTCCACTCTTTGTAAGTCCCGTCAGGATTCAGTCTCTTGTCTAGCCTTGTACCTGGGCCTGTAAAATGGTGGCCTGGCAAATGCATCTCACCGGGAAACTCAGCCCAAGGTAGCTTAATGTTACTAGTAGCTGCATTCAACGAACTAACCAGATCTCCTCCTTTAGTGGTGGAAGCTTTAACGAATTGAGTTTTTGTTTTCCCACATACAACGCAAACGCCTCGAAGCATAGATCTTCCGTTATTCGTCACGACGTTTTGTACATCTCTCGTTTCGGTCTGTTTTTTACACTTTACGCAATACATCTCGCTTTTTTAATACATAAATAAAATGGAAATCAAAGATTTGAGTTGGGGATCCGCCCTATCGAAAAGATTTAATAATCCTCTTTTACCTAGAAGTATACGGGGACTCATAATCGGGAAATCGGCGTGCGGTAAAACGACGCTTCTTCTGAATCTATTACTAAGGCCGGACTGGTTAGACTATAATAACCTCCAGGTATTCGGCACGTCTCTGTTTCAACCGGAATATCGCATTATTAAAAAAGCATTCGAAGAAAAATTACCGAAAGAAGCGATCGTTTGCTTATTCGAGGATCGAGAGGAAATCGTTAGACAAAATGTGTCACCAGCCCTCGTTATAGAAGCAATGGCAAAAGAATTAAAATCAAAAGCCAAATCTGATATCAATGCCAAGTTTTTTGAAAAAGCCGATGATGTACCGGACCCGAGAGACTTGAGTAGTGAAAAGAAGAATCTGATGATTTTTGACGATTTACAATTGGAAAAACAAAACAAGTGCGAAACATATTATATTCGGGGAAGGCATAGTAATGTGGACTGTTTTTACCTCGCACAGAATTATTTCAAACTGCCTCGGCAAACGATCAGAGAGAATGCAAACTTTATTTGTCTGTTCGAGCAGGACCAGAAAAATATCGGCCTTATTTACAACGATCATGCTAGTACGGACATGCATAAAGATGAATTTAGAAAACTATGCAAACGGGTTTGGGGGCAACCACACGGATTCCTTGTTATCGACCACAGTAGCGAAAAGTACAATGGCAAATACCGCTGCGGATTCGATGAATTTTATATAATCGAGGATCCGTTGGAGTAAAAAAATTATTGCATAATAAAAATGGAATCATCGCTTCTCAAACAGATAGCTGATAATACGGAAAAGACGGCTCGTAACACGGAACCAAAAACATCATTTTTCATTGTGCTGTGTGAAAAGAGCTCACGAATCAGATATAATTTTAATCCATTACTTGAGCTGGATAAAAATAAAAATTATGAAATGGCTCTTGTAGATCTCGAAACGTACTATTCCTTTCCTAATATCGACAAGACAAACAACAACTTTAAATATTCGCCGAATGGTCAAACACCATGGATCAACATAGATGTCCCAGAAGGGTGCTATGAAATAACGGATATAAACGAATACATACAGAGAATCATGAAGGAGAATGGACATTATGGCAGCGCAAATGGAGAATACTACATCACAATAGAACCAAACACAAATACGCAGAAGACTGTGTTAAATATAAAAGGAGACTATATGGTTGACTTTATGCCAAATAATTCGATCAGAACGGTTCTAGGTTTTAATAACTGGATCTATTCGGGTGGATATAACGAATCGGAGCACTCGGTAAATATTATGAGTGTAAGCAGTCTAAGAGTGACCAACGATATTATAGCATCCTCATACTCTAACGGAACATTGGTAAACTTAATATATTCTTTTTTCCCAAAGGTAGGGCCGGGTTACAAGATTATCCAAGAGCCGCGTAAATTAATATATCTCCCCATTACGCTATCTACAATTTCAACGATGACAACGACGCTCACGGATCAAAATGGGAAACTGATAAATCTTAGAGGAGATGAATTGACGATTCGTTTTCACGTCAGACAAGTTTGAAAGTTTTTTTGTAATTTATATATAAAATGAGTCGTTACATAGCTGTAAAAGTTAATATTTCGGAAGCGCAAAAAGACAAAATTCAAAAATCTCTCCAAGCGGGAACTGGTGTGAATATCAAACTAACGCACGATGACATGAACGGGCGGCATGTGTTAGCTCTGACGCAAGCACAAATCAATAAAATGGCAAAGGCGTACCAAAAAGGAACTGGCGTAGTCATCAAAATGAGTAAAACGCAATTGGAGAACAATAGAAAAGTCGAAGGAGGATTCATAGGCGCTTTACTTCCGTTTCTAGCAACAGCGGGTAAATTCCTTATGTCAACATTACTACCTAGTTTAGCTACGGGGGCTATGGCTGGCTTAGGTTCCGCGGCCACGTCGAAGATTGTCGATAAAATGAGCGGATCTGGTGTAAAGTACGTGAAGAAAATATATGCGAAGAAAGGTGATATGACGTGTAAGATAAAATCAGTCGGGTCTGGTTTGTACTTGTCCCCTTGGCCAAAAGGCGCCTCGATAACAGGATCTGGGTTGTTTATGAAAACGGGGTCGGGTTATGAACCTATAGGTGAAGGACTTTTGTTAGGTCCTAATTCTCCGCTTAAAAATATTCCGATACTCGGTATGATATTTTAATTTAGTGTTTATAAAATGCCGAGACCACTACACAAATTTATAACTAAACCAACTCGTCAGGCAGAGGTTAGAATCCAACCCATTTCTGTCAGTTGGAAGGTAAAGAGCGATGTAACTCACGCTCCAAAAAGACAACGAGACGGCTTAAGATGGGAGATTTTCACGCAAAATGTTATAACGATTCAACCGAGGGCTACTAATACGCTACTGCTTGGACTCGGTGTAGAAATGACTGGAGGAGTTTGCCTCGTTTCCCTTAGACAGAGTATCAAAGAACGAAGATGTAGTCTCCAAGACGGAGAGGTTTCAGAAGACGCGGTTGACGATATCATTGTTTCTATTCAAAACAATTCCGATTCATTAGTAACTATAAACGGAGGAGAGTCGTTATGCTATGTAAATTATATTCAGTAAACGACCGGTTTGAGTTATCATTAAAAAATAATATTATGTTAATAAAAACAATGGAGTATCATGAAGACTACAAAAGAGAAAACAAGCTCTATCCAAATCTAACACCCACCGCGCCAGAAGGTGAAATACATAAGCCTATCGGTGGAGGACCTATGCAAACGTTTCGTCTTCAAAAGATTAGCAAAATTAAAAAGGAAATCGAGCAAGAACGAGACAAAAGAGCAGCGTTGAGTAAAAAATATCATAGAAGTGTAAGTGTAATCGGCACAGTAGGTAATGCCCTCATGTTGACGGCGTTAGGACTCGGAGCTTCAGGAATAGGATTATTATCCACCATAATCGCCACACCCATTGTCATTGCTATGGAAGGGGTAGCAATAGGTGGGGGGATACTAGGTTTCATCGGCAGCCGAATCAGTAAGAAGCTTGCGTTGAAGGCGGAGAAGCACGAAAAGATCAAAACGGTAGCCGACGCAAAGCTCAACACGATCAGCGACCATATTTCAAAAGCCCTCGAGGACGATAACATTTCAGACGAGGAATATTCTTTGATTTTAAGCGAGATTGATAAATTCAATAGTATGAAAGAAGAAATTAAAACTAAGATTAAAGTTGCGCTAGACGAGGAAGCGAAACAATCACTCATCGATCGCGGAAAAGGAGAAGTCATGCAGTACTTTCAAACCATGCTTGAAAAAAATAACAAACCTAATGGAGCGGCGTCTAACACGTACACGTAATAAATCGTGTAGACGTATGTCGTTACGTCTGGAAATACGTCTAACATACGTGAAAACATGTAGACGTATGTCGTTACGTCGGGAAATACGTCCAACTTATGTTTTTGAAACACGTCTGAAAAAAAATTTTTTTACTTACTTAAAATGTCGTTTCTAAAAATCACTGACCCTACGGGAAGAAAGAAGATTATTAACGAAAACATATCGAAGAGATATGGTGATTTGGAGGTGCAAAGTATAATCGCCAGCTATATCCCTAAAAAGCGTGCGTTGTTGGAGGTGGACGAGATCGAAAAGCTCGACACGCTAATCGAAGCGACGATCGACTCGATCAGCGAATATATTTCAAAAGCTCTCAGGGACGAGGAATATTCGCTGATCCAAAGCGAGATAGAAGGAAGAAGATATTCTATTAAATTCATGATGGAAGAGGTGGAAAAAAGAAACGAAGCTATCTGGAAAAGAAACGTAGCTATCATAAAAAAAGTCATGCGTGAAATGTAGACGTATGTCGTTACGTCTGGAAATACGTCCAACTTATGGTTTTTTTCACACGTCTAAAAACACGTCTGAAAACATTATATTTTTAATTACAAATGCCGTTTGTAAAAATCAGTGACCCCACGAAAAGAGACGTTTTCATTGCAGATTATCTGAAAACCAGAGAGAATATTCGACAAAACTTTTTATCGGAGAGAATGGGAGATTCGGGACTACAACAAGAATTAACCAAGTTTTACAAGCCTATCGTTGATTCACAATCCGCAATTTCCAAAGAGCAAAATGCCTTACTATCCGCCATCAATCAAAATTCGGTAGCTACTTCAAATGCGCTACAAGCACTTCCTTCGTTACAGGGCCTTCAGCGTCCGGCGATAGAAGCGTATAGCTCCGATCCGACCGAGGATATCAGAACCTTGTATTATGGAGATGTGGCGACGATGTACCTTCATCAATACGCCTCCGATAAAAAAATCGCCGACACGATGTTCGGAATAAAATCCAAAAATGGCAATTCTACATCGGCGACACTCCCATTTCGATTCAAGGAGACGATGTGACGGTTGAAAATAAGACTTACAGAGGAACAGCAGGGCTTTGGGAGTTGTTGACGCTGAAAGAACCGAACGCCGCGATATACGATGATAATGATATGGCTGATTACGCAGAGATTCTAGATGTGACGAATGCTATAAGACAGGAAAAAAATCCAAACAGACCTAGATCATCTGTGAGCGCCAAATATAATCAAATTATCAGACCGATATGGGGAAAGATAACCCTAGGTACAGTAGGTAAAGGCGTTGATGTAATCGTCATCTCCGACAACCCAAATGTATTAGCGAAACGGCTAGAGTTATTAGTTAACAGCTTCAACGTAGGTAACACCGGGGTAAGAAACGAGCTCATAACGACATGCGACGCGCTACTACGGCAAGGAGTGATGAACGAGGATACTTACAAAAATTTAATGTTGATATTAAAAAATGCTGATCATTAATAGAAGGAGTTATAGGAAGCGATACGTTATCGGTGGATCCGGTATAATTGATACTATTTCAGGATTTTTCAAAAGACTAGCCACATCGAACGCCACCAAACAGCTAGCAACGAGAGCTCTTAGTGCAAGCAAAGACGTGGCGACAGAAATTGGGAAAAAGGCGATAGATGTTGGAAAATCAGCCGCAACCGACGCTGGTAAAAGATTAGTAGAGAAAGCGGCGGCAAAACTGTTGGCCCCTCCAAAGAAAAATATTATTCCGGTTACGCAGGAAACTCGAGATATTATTGATCGATTTAGTCCGGAGAACATGAATATCAATAATCTGATGATGGGGGATGGTTTGAAGAATGCCAAGAATGCCATATCGATCCAAGATTTAGTGCGTCGACAAAACGGTGCGGGAATGAAGGTCGCGTAATAAAAAAATATTATTCTTCAATAAAATGAAGTCTGATATTCTAAGAATTACCGATGAACTTATTATTGATGAGGGTATCGAGCGCTACGAATGTTACGAGTATAACCCGATAACGGGAGCGAATCTAAACACTGCGGGGCGGATAGAAATTAACATCGAAACTCAAAGTCTTTACTGCCATCCAGCGGAATCTTATCTATTATTCGAGGGTAGATTGTTGAAGGCAGACACCACCTTTTACGCTAATGCCGATGCTGTAGCCCTTACGAATAATGGACTCATGCACCTATTCAGCCAAATTTCGTATTTCATGTCAGGCCAAGAAATTGAATCGTTATTTCACCCAGGCCAAGCAACGACGATGCTCGGATTACTCAAATACCCAAATGATTTTCAACTGGCACAAGGGTTAAATCAGCTGTGGTACAAGGACAGTGGCACGACGGCTGTTATCGCGGATAATCTAGGTTTCGCTGTCAGACAGTCGTATCTAATTCGAAAACCGGGGGACAAGGGCACGTTTAGCTTCATCGTTCCGTTGAAACATATTTTTGGATTTTGCGATGATTACGACAAGGTTGTTTATGGTGTGAAACATACGCTAACTCTTGTTCGTAAAGCCGACGACGATGCAATTTTTCGACTCGCTGCTGCGGGTGCTGGGACAGTTAGACTTGATAAAATCTCGTGGTTTATGCCACAGGTTAAACCATCTCTTATGGAGGACAACCAATTGAACAAAATTATCGAATCGAAAGCATCGTTGCTATTTGGATTCAGGGCTCGCCAATGCGAAACTATGTCCGTCCAACCATCGAGAAACTATTGCTGGCAACTTGGTGTCAAGACATCTCCTGAACAACCTAGGTACATCATAGTTGGATTTCAAATCGATCGAAGCGGCGATCAAGAAAAAAACCCATCGATTTTCGATCATTGCAATCTGAATAACTTGTTCGTGACGATAAACGGTGATCAATACCCAGCCGCCGGCTACAACCTATCATTCCCGAATCAGCAATTCTCACGAGCGTACCGAGAAGCGGCCACGTTTAGCGAAAAATTCTACGGAATGGACGAACAGACAACGCAAAGCAATATCACACCGGCAGACTTCAAAGACCTGTTCCCGATTATGGTGTTTGATGTAAGCAATCAATGCGAGCGTCTGAAGGGCTCGACAGTCAATATCCAGATCAAAGGTACTTTTGGTGCTAATCCGCCGGTTAATACGCAAGCGTACGCGGTGGTGATTTGTGACAAGTTATTCAAGTTTCAATCGGATGGTAACAAAATGAGCGTTGTGTACTAAAGAAATATCTTGTACTGTGGAAATGTGTAAATTCAAAACTAAATATGGTTTCGAATTTAAGGTCGTAAGTATGCAGCTGAAAAGTCATGTGCCTCAATGTTTACAGCAGCGTTTGCTATAACAGCTATCTCGAGGTAGTCGGTATTAGTTAATCGAACTAGACAAGTACCCGATACATTATTATTCGCTCCAGCCGTACCCCCACCACCGAAATCACCTCCACCACCGGGCATCTTCATGTACACCCTCCCAGTTTTGATCAAGGAAACATTACCAGAAGTTCTAACAGTATCGGCGTGAAATTCCACAAACACCGAAACCATATAACATCCAGCTTTCTGAGGAAAGAATCGTTTAGAATTGATGAAACAATTATCCGGATCGAATCTTTTTGTATTAAAATTTACTGTCGTGGAGGTGCTAGCGGGGATAGCCTGAGCAGCGGAGGTGAAAGCACTAAACGCCGGGCCAAAGAATTCGTCTCTAGATACTATCAAAGCAATTTGTTCGTCGACATATTTTTTATTTGTCAAATGATTATCGTTGGAAGGAATGCCATCGTGATTCGTTATCAAATCATAGGCTTGTCCGTAACTTAGAGCCTCATCCATTCCTGCATCTGGATTATTCGTTATAGGTAGACCTTTGATACAGTTACCATTCATATTTAGATCACCAGTAGCCGAACTCGCTCCATCTAACCTTAGAAAAGTATTGTTTACTTGACTAAGAGTAACACCTCCAGCAATTATTCTTGTCGTAGTTCCAACATCGGTGTGTCCAAATTTATCTACTGGCATTTTATAAACAGATTATTTTTTTCAGTCGCTATGGTCGTAAGAATGCGACGGAAAAGTCTCTCGCTACTATGAATGTTTGGTCGGTTGAATAAACGTGAATCTCGAGATAATCGGTTTCGGTTAGAAAAACTACGCGACTAATCGATGCCTTCAAATCCCCTCCGCCTGAAATTTGCATGTCCACCCCTTCATTTTTATAAAGGTAGACGTAACTACTAGTACTACTAATCATACTGAGGCCTTCAAATTCTACGCACATCGAAACGATATAGCAACCGGCTTTACCAGGAGTGAAACGAGTCAGTTTCGCACTAATGGCGCTATCTCTTTTGAATCTTACTATTTCGAAAGAAACTCTTGTGAAAGTTCTAGCGTCTATAATTTGTGAATCTGGAGTGTAAGCGCTAATCGCGGGCCCGATTGCATTTTTTGCCGCTGCATCGATGTATTTCGTTATTAAATCCATAACCTGCCCTCGACTTAGTGCCTCGTCTTTTCCCGCTTTCGAAGTATTCGTTGTAGGTAGACCTTTTATCACGCGGCCATTCATATCTAGATCTCCAGTAACAGGGTTTGCTCCATCAACCCTTAGAAAAGTACTGTTTGCCTGAGTTAATGTGACGCCGCCGGCAATTACTCTTGTTGTAGTTCCAACATCGGTGTGCCCAAATTTATCGACTGGCATTTTATTACGCGATAATATTAATACAAACTATTGATAACATTTTGAAATTTACAACCATCAGTCATCGTCTTTTTCAAAACATACAAACATAGATGGCCACAAAACACTTCATTATCCGGTTGAATTCGTTCACTATTGTAGTACACAGGACTATGTAAATACTTGACGAGTTCTGTGGGTGGTTGTAGGCCATAGCTATCGAAATATATTTTAACCTTACCGTTCTTTAAAAAACCGACCCAGTGAGTTCCGTTCCCATTAGAATCATCCAAGTTCAATATCCCGCATTCATTCAGTCTAGGTTTCTTCGGTAGCTCGTCTCGTAAGAAGACACCCCTGAAGTTTAGGATATTTAGTTTCTTCGCGGCATCGATCAACTGTATGTTTGAAAGAGGGATATTTGGTAGTATGATACCTTCAACGTTTATGTTTTTGTATGTTTCAAAACTCATTTTTACATTTCGCTTAAATATTTTATAAAGTTATACGCTTTTTCGCTCTGCTCTATTTTGTTCGCTTTTTGCATATTTTTTCCTAATAGCACCGGGTGTATATTCAACCAATTCACAGCTTTATGAAGTTCTTTTTCATCGAACGATGATATTGGCAAAACAAAATCGAGTTGCCAAACCGAACCGTGATTGTCCATAGTCATTCCCTCTTCAAATTGGAACTCGATCCATTTCGTAAATGTTTTAAGGCCGATACCGAGTTTACTTTTGAGACACTCTGGGATTTCCATTTCACATTTTGGGTCTGTCATTTTATCACGCCGTTGAGCTTCTACGCGGGCTAGATAATATTTATGTCTACAATTTTTGCAAACATTAGCATATCCGTCTTTTTGGAATCGATTTTTATCGTATTCATATATGTTCTTCTCTATTTTACAGCCGCTGCAAACTTTTCTTTCCTTTGTTTCTCTGTTCTCTAGCATTGCATATTTATGTGCACGTTCCTTTGCTTTGGTATTATGACAGGTTTTACAGCTCGGATAACTTCCATTCTTTTGTCTTTTATCTTTATGAAATTCATCCAAACTTTTTTCAATCTTACAGCAGCAGCAAACTTTTTTGTTTTTTGTTTCCCTCACTTCAAGCTCCGAGTATTTTTGTCTAAGTTCCTTCGTTTTGATAATGACACACTTTTTACAAGAAGCGAAATAGCCGCTCTTATTACGTTTGTTTTTGTAAAATTCAGCTAAGCTTTTTTCCATTTTGCATCTGGTGCATACAATTGAGTCTGTCATTTTATATTAGGATATTTTTTTCTTTAGATCTAATTAGTTTTTAACGAATAATGCCCGTATGCTAAAGTATGGATGCCATCATCCATTATTACCCGCTTATCATCGTCAGCTGAAAGCGCCACCTTGCTCACTTCTTCGGTGTAGATATCATGAAGATGCGACCTTATAACATTCATGCGTCTCGATTGTTCCTTCCTCGTAAACAGACAGTTCTTATAATCATCATGAGTAATTGATTTCTTAACAACGTATTTTTTAACACCTTTGCATTTCTTGTGGTCTATGCCTGCTATTTTGTAAGAGTACAACTTGGATCTAAGTCCTACGAATTCTTCTATCTGTTTACCTGAAGCTTCGTCCTTGAACAAACCGATCACTTTCTTGTTCACTCCGGTTTCAATTCCGGATGGGTGGTCCTTTGGATAGTCCGACGTGTCAAACATATTTCTAACATCGGGTGCTATATCGGCATAGAAATCATCGGTTCTTATTTCATAGGCTAACGAATCCGTATCTGTGAATAACAGTTTAGCTCTATCTCCATACTTGTCCTTGATGTAATTATAATGAAAATCATACATTAGAGTTTTGCTTAAGTCTAGGATGCACATACCGAGATATATCGGCTTGTTATAGAGCAACGAAGTCTTCTTCATGTGAATAGCAATTAAATTTTCATCAAAAATAGTCCGACTGCCGTAACTCGTTTTAGCCGCTAGTTTTATGGCTTGCTTCTCGCTTGAAACCAGTTTAATATCTACGCGAGACTCTATATTTTCACAAGTCTTACCAAACACACTGTTGTTCATAAGTTTGAAAAAGTCTTTCTCGAAATCGTTTTTGGCTTTGGTCCTCAGGTTAGTATTTAGGTCGATATATTTTTTCAACCAGGTGCTTTCTTCAAATTTAATTCCTCGATGAATTTTGGTAATCTTCAAACCTAGACTTTCATACTGCTTCAAATTTTCGTAATGGACAATGTACTTTACTTTATCATTCAGGTTTGGAATGAGTTTAGAAACAGTTGAAGTTTCGGGTATGATATTCTCAGGAGCAAGAGGGTAGTCGTTGTGAAGATCGTGTAAATCTTTGGGATATTCCAAGTCCACCTCCAATATACACGGTGTTGACCTCCAGTCGTTTAGCTTATCATCAGTCATCCATTCAAACCCGTGAGTCGGTAGTTTCTTACACATTGCCCACCCATATAAATTGTTGGCGTCTAAATACGTTATAAATGATGAGGGCTTGCTATTGTCAAACGTGGACATGTACTTGTTATTTGCTTGCCCATAACGATGTGAAATTGTGCTAACACCACCTCTTATCCCATGCTTGACCATTAGTATCATATCGTAATCGCTCAATAATTCTAACTTTACTCCAGTCAACTTTAATGAGGCATCCCATGCTAGACCGGGCGAAGTGTAATACCAGGCAGGATCTAGGTTGTAGTTCTTCATACAAACGTCTCTAAAGTTTTCAAAGACATCGGCTAATAATAGAACATCCGAAAGATTGTACAAGTCATGATATTCTCTGAATGTTTTGAAACCAAATTCTTTCCATACTACCTGTGCGTGGTTGTAGTCTTTGTCACTGATGCCCGAGTCGTTTAGTTTCGAATAGAATGCTGACTTTGGTGGTAGTTCTGTTTCATTCAGTTGGTCGATGGAACTAACGTGGTCGTACGGATACACCCCTTTTCTCAGCAAGAGATCGAGTTGATTGCCGGAGTAGTACTTGTTTATATTTTTACACTGGTCTTTACTTAGGTTCTTCGATAAGGCGTCGAGGCTCGCTGGCATGAATCTAAAACTATCGATGAAACGTAATTCACGCTTGGCCTTTTTCTCTTTCCCTTCTTTGTTAATAAACTTATCGACTACGATCTCTCTGCTAAATGAGATATACTTTTCTTCATTGCAAGGGATGCATTTAATCTGTTCATTATTACCACCCCGTAATTTCTTCACGAATAGATGGCTATCGTAGCCGGTTAGATTATGGAATACTACTGGGAAAAACTTGGGGACTTTATACTTTAGATTACAAATCTTATGAGCAGCGCCTCTGAATTTACCAGTAAGATGACAGTGGTCTCTTACTCGTATGTCATTATCATCATCACCATCAGAGAACTCACCCCCGCATATATGGCAAACAGTAGCCGAGTCGTATAGCTCCTTGTCGTCCTTTCCAAATATCATTTTCTCTGGAAATTTAAATCGATTATAAATATCTTTTACTTTCTCAACAAGACTGTCAATAAATATCTGCGCTACATCATCGTCTTCGCTCTTCGCTGTGAACGTCACAGGAGCTTGCGAATATAGGTCATCATCGAAACATTTTATGTGGTAACAAAACGAGCTAGGGGCATGTTTCTGGTATTTATTGGTGTAAGAGGTGCTGGGATCGGGTTGGCATGTATCGATCGGTTTAATGAAGGATTCGAAATCCGCATAGATAATAAAAGGTACTCGCATTTTCCTATAATAATTGTTAAAACTCAACATAGTTCCTGGACCTGGGAGTTCTATTCGTTGAGCGTCATGTTGCGAACAGTACTCGATGTGTTTTTTAAGCGAGTCTTTCGTTCTGTAACCGATTAAACATCTTCTACAATAGTGCATCGAATTTACAGATTTTTCTGTTCGTGCCGCCATCAATCTATTAAAGTTCTTGATCCAACAGTAATGCTTCTTTTCATCGTCGGAAATAAGCAGTAGATCTATACAGGTATCACTTTCATGTTTCGATATGTATAATGGGTATACGCTCTTTTCAAAGCCGAATACGCTAACGCTAATGTTATTACAGCGCTCAAACTTATTTATAATATTAGCATCAGCAGCAACTGGGAACACGATACCGCTCCAATCGAGTTTCTTAGATTGTTCTACCAGGTCTTTAGTGATTCTTTCAGGGTGTTCATCAACTGGATTCAACGCTCTAGTAATACACCATTTGAAACATTCGTCGTCATCATTTTTCATATTAATAATGGCCTTTTTATTGGCTAAATACTCGGGAAGCTGAATATATGAACTACCTTTCAATGGCTTGTATACCACTGTATCGATATCCAACTTCGAAACGGCCTTGAATCGCCAATTGCTACCCCGCATCTGATAACTCGCCATGCTCTCCTTAATTTTATCCACTGCGTTGGTATATATTTCCTTCACATCGGTTGCTTCTAAAATAATATCAGTCTTTGATTTGAAATTAGGCTCAGCCGTTGCTATTTCACCGGATTTTATGTCTACTTTCTCCATTACACACATGAGATTGAGTTGAACTTTTACCCCTCGATTTTTCGCTAACAGCCTAACTACCTGCGATCTTACAGCCTTGAGAAAAGATGCAACATCGACCCTGTTGTTACCCTCGATCGTGTATCTTTTTGTAAACCCTTTGATAGCCGTCGCAGTCTCTCGAAGTTTGAACCTATGAACGGGTGGTTTTATTTGAGGGGGTAACTGACTAATCTCACTAGTCAACCAATCTGGGAAAGATTGATTTTTCGTCTTCAAAAATTTCCAAGTATGATTAGACAATAATGCCTTAAGTTCCGCTTTTGGTAGTTTTGAGTATCCTCTTTGACCTCTCTTTTTTGCAATTTCTCGCAATTCTCGTACAGTACCCGGAGTACGCGTTGGAGTCTTGATGACTGGGGGCCGTGCGCCTGGTCGATCTCCATGCTTTATGAACGCTATAAGTTCCTCTTTTGGTAGTTTTGAGTATCCTTTTTGTCCTCTCTGTTTAGGAATTTGTCGCAATTCTTTCAGATTATACGCTGTGTAGTCCATTTTATATTGGGATTTCTTGTCTTTAAGTCGAGTTGTGCAGTCCATTTTTTTTGTTATTTTATATACACAAGAGAAAAAAATATTATGATCGAGTAACTCATCATCGAAACTACTGGAAATTCCCCGCGTGATGAGTCATAGGCGCGTGCTGGGGTGGTTGGAAAAAGTTGAACCATGTTTATGGGTCGGCACATTTTTTGATGAGTCGGCATATTTTTTGAACCATGGTTATGAGTCGACACTTTTTTGAACCATGGTTATGGGTCTACACTTTTTTGAAGCATGGTTATGGGTGGTTATATTTTTGAACCATGGTTATGGGTGATTATATTTTTGAACCATGGTTATGGATGGTTATATTTTTGAACCATGGTTATGGATGGTTATATTTTTGAACCATGGTTATGGGTGATTTGGAAAAGTTTAACCATGGTTGAGGTCAAATGTCCCAGAATAGTCTTAATCTATCTACTCTCTTATACGGTCGACCTAAAAGCCTTGTCTTTCTCTCTGTCTCTCTCTCTCGTTTGTCCCCGTTTGTCTGTCTCCATCTGTCTCTCTCTCTCTCTCTCTCTCTCTCTCTCTCTCTCTCTCTCTCTCTCTCTCTCTCTCTCTCTCTCTCTCTCTCGCTCTCTCTCTCTCTCTCTCTCTCTCTCTCTCTCTCTCTCTCTCTCTCTCTCTCTCTGAACATGGAATGACCCGGGTGGAATGACCCTAGGGATCGGTCGAGACTTCGACGCAAAAATAGTTTTCAACGACTGAAAAATCGAGTTGTATGGGAGCTATAAAAATCAGTTTTGTTGTTGTAGACGGAACGTATAGACCTGAATGCGTTATCGGAAAAAACCTTCATGGAATACAAAGGTTCATTGACTTCAACCAGCGAAAGAGAGCATCAAGTGTTTATACCATACGTTTACAGTGGCGTAGCCAAGGGTGTTTCGGGGTTAAAGCCCCCTAGCCTAGAAAAAGTTTTTGTAAAGGTTATTTATCCACTCAAATAAAAAAAAACCAATTGCTTGTAGTAACAATTGTTTTTCTTACTTTATTCCCTTTGTTACTTTATTCCCTTTTTATTTACTGTAATACTGTTGGGTTGGTTTCAGAAAGGGTATCCGGCCAGGCAAAAAACATGAAAAATTCCTGGCTACGCCACTGTACGTTTACCATGCGTTTTTACCATAAAATATTTAGATTTCCTGGATTTTGGAAGAGATTTAAAAGCATGGCCTGCAGTGAATATTGTGGAACTGAGGCGTGTGGTGGTGCTATTCGTCTGGGGCTGGAGACCGAGCTTAAGACTCAGTCTGAATATTATTAGTCTGAAAATAACATCAGAGAGTTGATCAATCGCTGATATTGAACGCAGAATATTCTGTGATCGCTGGAACCAAAAAAAGAACCGATGAAAGTTGCGCTAAAAGATTGCAATGCGATTATCTAACCCATGTATTCTTCCGCTTCGAAAGAATGGAATTCTTAGATTAGAGCTTCAAAGCAAATGCACGACAGATCAGACGGACAGACAGATCAGACAGATAGACAGACAGCAAGAGTGGCAAACAGACAGACATACAGACAGGTAGACAGACAGAGTGAAGGGCAGGGTGAAGGACAGACACGTATGTGTCCACTCACGCAGCAAGTAGAGTCAATTTAATTCAATTCAATTGGTTTATTGATCCACCAAAAAAACAAAGACAAGCAGACAATTTTGCTTACAGGATAGTACACACAGAGATTGATTGCGAGTTAACATTTGCGATGATATGGACAGGTGAGCAACCAATACTGAGTGTGGCAGAACCAATAGGCTACCCGAAGGGAATAATCCCGCTAGTGTGGCCTATTTACAAAAAAATTCATTGTGGTAACAATAGAAAATAAAAAGCAGATGCAATATTAATTAATGGCGGTGCTTTTGAAAGCAATGAACAGTAGCAACGGAATACTTTCCCTCAAAACATATATCAAAAACATAATACTGAATAAACATGAACATAAGTTAAGTAAAGAAGTTCATTTTAGTCAGATGTCTTGATGGCTGGAGAAGATAATAATAATCTAATAATAATCTTTTCTTTAATTCAGCGCCTGCAAACGCACTGCGCTTTACATTTACAAGTTATGCAGTAATCTTAATTAAACTTAACTACTAACTGAACAGACAGCTTTGCAATTACACGGCGCTAATAGCAGCCTACAAAGCAAATCCGCCCAACGGGGGCTCGAACTCACTACCTTTCGCACTCTTGGCCAGGGTGTTAACCACTACTCTACCAGACTTGGAAAAATCCAAACTAGCCTAGTGGAGAGATGATGAATGGGAGAGAAGATGCAGAATAGAATCACAGAAAATCATACGTAGGCTGCGCTGCGTACGCGCACCCAAACACAGATAAAAAAAAAACTAGAGACACAGCTAGAAGGACACAAACAGTTATAGATGGAGATTCAGATAAATAGAACAAGGATTGAGCACAAACCATCTTCTGTTGTGGCCTTACAGAGACAAACACACAGGCAGGCAGACGCACGAACAGACGGACGTATGTTCATCCATTTTTAATACCATACATAAATGCTGAGCATTGCGCTGCTTACGAACCACTACCATCATCGGTCCGTATAGGTGTCGAACACAACGTGTGTGTATAAAATGTCCAGAGGCGAGAGAGATTCCCTTGTTAATAGAAGACCGTGTTAACGCAACGGAAAGAGAGAGCGCGAGCGCTGTGCACTGTGAATGCCAATATCGTGTAGATAGGATGCGAGTAAACGGCCAACAGCCAGGTCGTCGCTAAACCTCAATCTCAGTATATATATATATATATATATATATATATATATATATAGCCAACTGTCTTGGAGAGAAATTACGTGTCATCAGTGACGTGTGTTGCCATGGTGACGGTTATAGACTACCAGCGTCGTCTCGAAGACTTTCCGGAAGGAGAATTGCTCGGGGACCTACATGTATACACGGGATGCAGAAACACTGCAGCGGCGGGTAAATTGCATTACGTGCCCGACGACGACGACTACGATGTCGGTCGTCTGCTGCACTGCAGACAATTTGTTGGACGACAACGGCGCCAATTAATGTAGCGCCCGGTCGTCGTCGATTATGAGGCGCCAGCAGCTGGAGGGCTTGGCTTGGCTCCCCGCCGGCAATTG